>RJWH01000111.1:792522-1256247 GCA_004363575.1 Solenodon paradoxus | reverse complement strand
TGCTCATGCCTGTGAGTTTGGTGGAAACTTCTGCATTCCCTATGCCAAGTCCAATCCTCTAGGCTTGACTCTCAGGTCTTATCATAGGGCTGGTTCAAGACCCTCAACAATTTTCAAATGCTGAGATTGCGTGACTATAGTAATTCAAGCATAATAAAGAGTATTAGTCAAAAGACAGGAAACAACAAATGCTGGCAAGGATGTAAAAAAGAATACTTTTACACTGTTGGTGGAAGTATAAATTGATGCACCTTTGTGGAGAGCAGTAGGGTGAGTCCTCAAAAACTTGAGAATGGAAATCTCATATGATCTCATCATCCCACTTCTGGGTATTTATCAAAAAAAAACCCACAAAACACTTTGAGATATATGAACCCCCATGTTTACTGTAGCATTATTTATAATAGCCAAGTTTTGGAAACTAAGTGCCTATATCAGATGAACAGATCAAGAAGATATGGTAAATATACACAATGGAATGCTGCACAGTCCTAAAATAAATGAAATCCTATCTCTTGCAACAACATGGATAGGACTAGAATAAATTGTGCTAAGTGGAGTAAATCATAAGAAGAAAAGACAAATACCAAATGATGTCATTCATATGTAGAATAGAAAGAAACAAAGCAATGAACAAATGAAACAAAACCACCAATAGACATTAACAATAGAACTGAGGTTACCAGAGGGAAAGGGGTGGAGGTATCTAATGGACAGTAGTGGAGTAATTTTGGTAATTTATTAGTGGCATATTCTTTTGTAAAGCAAAGCTAATTCAATAAGTGTTTTTAAAATAAAGTAAAAATAAAAATAATATACTCATTTGAGAGTTGATATAAATGTCCAGTTTATAAATGTCCTCATTAAGGATCTGGTAGAAAACCTTCAACATATGTGATTAAGGCTTCTGCTGGGTTCATGTTTGTTTTATCTTCACTCATATACACATGTTGTTGATCACTTTCCCCAAATCCAACACTGTCTTTTTGTTTGGCGATCCTTAATGTTATCTTCTATCACTATTAAAGAAGTTTGCATGTGCCAATAAGTCTATAAAAAACCTGTTACACATTACTTGTTACCCAGATATGAAAGACTTGACTTGTTCTAGAAGGTCCAGATAATGTCTTATCTTTTCATTTTGTCATATTTATTTAGTATAATGATTCTCAATTGCAAGCCCACAAGAGACATTTGCAATGTCTGGAGACAATTTTGATTGTTACAATGACAAGGTGAGTTGCTACTAGCATCCACTGGGTAAAAGTTAAGAGATACTGCTCAGTGTCCTACAATCCATAGACTGGTACCCATAAATAGCAATAAAAATAATCCTCAAACTCAGAATGCCAATAGTGCCAAGACTGAAAAACTCCAATTCAGAAAGCTACCCCTCAAGATTTATGAGAAGTCCAATATCAGTTTACCCAGGGGTTCTCCTCCTGTCCCTCTCTTCCCTTCCAGGGCTTTACTTGAGTCTGAAAAGAGATCCAGGAGACTTTCAGTTTGAACTTTGGAAGCTCCTTGGATCTCTTTCAATACCAGCTGAACTGAACTCTGCCTCTTCCTCTATTGTTACTTGATGTTGCTCTTTGTGGCTAGATGGTATTACTGGCCTGAAATACAAGGGGTTCATCTTCACCTCTTGTTGCCCTGACAGGTGACCAGCCCACATACAGCAGAGTGCAGTGAAAGATCAATGTAACTGACTTAACCCAAGTCATCAGCGCAGAGCCATCATGGTGCCCAGCCAGTTTAACAAACCAAAAGTCAGGAAATTGGTATCATTAAGTTTCAAAAACAGTTGAAGTTGCCAATTCAAGGATACCTGTTAAGGCATAGGGGTACTGAAGAAAGGAAATCAATCATAAAGGTGCTGATAAGAAGTCTTCAATCAATTCAAGATAGAAACAGTAAAAAAAAAAACTTGTCCCACCTTGGAATGCTCAACAACAGGCTGGGAATGGAAAGTGAACAGCCAGACCCCTTAAACACTGAGGTCTCTGGCCCACGGGGGTCACTCCCTCTCTGGATGGCCCACTTTCTCTCTGGGGGTGTTTTCTTCCTCTCTTTCTAAATAAAACCTCTTAAGCTTTAATTCTTCTTTCATCTCACACGTCAAGACAAAAGTCCCCACGATGACTAAGGAAACTGAGGTACAATGTACCACATGTTCACATGGTGTCAATCCCACAAAGGCTCATAATTTTCATCAGAAATATTCTGATGTTGCCAAGAAGGATATAGGATTTCACAAAGGTTGATTTGTTGGTTTGTCTTATCTGGAAATAGTCAGACTCATAGGCATGCTATGTCTTCATCAGTCTCTTTTGTTTTCAATTGTTTCTTTTGTTTCCATTGTAATATGCTGTTTAGGATAATGAATTCACACCACATCCATCAGCAAAATTCTAGTGCCCTTTACCTTATTAAGGCTTTCCTTCCCTTGTTCCCTCCTCCCCTTCCACTCAGCTGGTGCCAGTCTTTCCTCCTGTGAATTTTGTTGAAATTTGTCCATTTGTTTGATTTCTTTGTACTCCATTCTGTACTTCTTTTTCTTTCTGACTTATTTCACTTAGCATAGTCACCTCCAGCTCCTACCTTACCACTGCAGATATGCAAATAAAAACCACAATGAGACATAACCGCACATCAGTGAGAAGGGCCTGTTTTAAAATATTCTGTCAATAAAGTCAATTTTTAAAAAGACTAAAAACAACAAGCATTATAGTAGATATGGAGGAAAAAGGAATCCTTCAACAATGTTGGTGAGAATGTAAATTAGTGCAACTTCTTTAGAAAAGAGTATGGAGATTCTTCATTAAGCTCTTAAGGTGGTGATACACGTCCTTTCAACAAAGCAGAAGTAATTTCCCAGTAGGTCCCCTGCTTTGTTAAATTCTCTGGTTCTGGCAATGAAGTCTCTCACTCTGACTTCTGGTACTGTCTGGGACTCTGCCTGTGGCCTCTGAATCCTGAATTCTGTCCCTGGGAATAGAGCACACATTTTTACTAGTCCTATGGTGATGGGAGAGGTGAGAAAAGTGGTCCTCATTGAAGTGAAGAGTAACTCTGACAGAACATCAGAGCTACAAATGGATACCACATGGCACTGATAGCTGAACATGGCTCTTCCCATGGAAGGCCTGTCACAACGAATCTTCACCATCAGTAGTGGTTTGAATTTTCCCATTTAGCCATCCTATAAGCAAGGTGTGCTGGTCCCTGGTCTTTATTAAAATACTTACATTATGAAATTGTACTTATCTGTGTACCCATTTGTTTGCCCCAAAGGGCATACAAGCTCCTTGAGGAAAAGACTGTCTTAATCATCCTCCACAAAAACAATACAAAGGCACAACTCCTTCCCTCCAGAAAGCAGGATACATAGGAAGCACACAGAATTACAGAGTAGAAAAAAAAAAAAAAAAAAAAAGCGATTTGGTAAAATATTTCCAAGTGAAATACTTGCGAAGATTTATAAAGAAAAGCTGGATGGGAACAGCTAGCTAGAATTCACAAGGTGGTATTTTAGGCAGACAGTTTAAAAGATCAACACACAGTTCTGAAGCTTTTCAGTACAATGGAATGAAAATCAGAAACAGATGATATTTTTTCTTTTTTTTCTGTCATTTGGAAATTGTGGCAGCAAATAAACTCTTTTATTTTTAGAAAACAGTAAAAAAAAAATTGCCACATGCCTTCATTGAATTATTTGTCTCACAAGGTTAGTTGAAAACCTTACCTGCCAGTTAAACAGTGGAGATTCTGGGCAGACTTTTAGAGGCTTGCTAGTTCTCATCAACCTCAAGGAGAAAATGACAGCCATCAAAGTGGTCTATGGACCTGTAAGCAGCTTCTCTCCAAACACCCTCTTTGATCTAAAGGCAGCTTAAAAACTGTCTACTTTTAGAGATGGTTTTCAGTTATATAAATGATCTTACTACTGGTCTATTTATTCCAGGGTCAGGGAACAAGCATGCAAGTGCATTTCATTAAAGTAATTCTTGACAGAATGCAGCCAGTTCATCCTGACCCAGACAGCGGTTTGGAATCTTAGTAGAAACAGCAAGAACCGGTTGGGCCAGAAAACAGGATGAACCAAGATAAGCATGCAGTCTCCTTACCCCACAACAAAATGCAGCTGCCCCAGATGTGCAGATAAACTAAGAACTGCAAAGCTCACAGCACCAGCAATGGCAGCCTCAGCAACAGCCAACACCTATCAGCTTAAAGGTCAACCCGATTCACCTAATCAGAAACTGACACCCCAACCTAATGACCCTCTCCCCATCTTGAGGTTTTTGTGTTTAAAATCTGTGCTTGAAACAACCAATGTGAGTCTTAGCCTCCCTTGGCTGGCCCCATTCCCTCTCTCCGCCCTGCTAATAAACCCCCAATTTGCTTACTGTCTGAGCCTGTCTGATCTCTTGAGCTACCACCCTGAACCCAAAAAAAAAAAATTCTGATTTTAAACCATCGGGTATGCTTGATTTGCAAGCATGAACAACAGATGAAATAAAGTTTGCACTTAGATATTTTCTGACTTCGGTCCTTCTTACTAAACTAGTAAACCACCTAAATGAAGTCTCTAGATTAAGTTTAAGATATTTATTACAGCAAATTATAACATGCCAGAGTCTCCAGTTACCTCAAAAGCTAGCATAAAAGTGTCAATAAAATTTATTTTAATTACTTTAAGATGAACATTACCAAGAAAAAGATGGAATTTGGGTGACAGTTATAATATAAAAGTAATAATAATTATATCAATCTATTCACTATTTATCTCAGTTTATATCTCACATTTACAAATAAACTTCATAATAGTAATAACCTTTGGCCTAATGTCTTTCCAATTTCACCAAGATGGTAGAAACTAAGTCTCAAACAATTTGGGATTCCTTCTTTTTGCCTTAGAGTTGTTTCTAAATTCTGAGTGACTTTCACACTGCTATGGCATTTGATGCAAGAGGTGGGACTTTAATCTGGTCTCAATATCATGTGTCTGTGCAGATTTCCTGAGGTAGCAAGTACCTCTTCTGGTTCTTTCTTCATAAAATGCAGCCACTGAAAATATATATAACATGTGTTTCTGTCTGCTGGCCCTCTTTAGATCTGATTGCTCTTTTTCCTAATTTCCTTTCAAGGACAGAAACTATCTTCTAATCTCCCCAACACATGATGGGACACCAAAATCTCTGCCAAACTGGCCAAGACCTCTTAACTTAACACATCTATTTTCTCTCTAAACTCCAGACTTTCTCCAGAAAGCAGAATACAGGGTCCACCTCCTTGGAATAATCCATTCATCTTTCTTCAGTTGGGATGGAAAGGTAAACTAAACATTTTAGTCATGCCTAAAGTCATCTTCAATCAACTAAAGGCGTAGTTTTTGAAAACACAGTCAATAATACTCTTCTATCTTCTGTCCCTTCCCTAATCTGAGCATAGACCTGCCTAGTTCCTTGAAAGAGGTGGGTTGGGAAGTATAGGAAAAAGGAAAGCACCAAGAAAAAAAATAGGTTAGTATCTCAGAATGTTTTCTCACCACAAGCACCACATTTATTCAGTGCCCTTCCCTTGTTAGTATTTTTCCATTGTCTCCTCCAGTTTGTATGTGTGTTTTGTTTTTCTGTTTACTCATGCTTCAGCCCAAGTCTAATGTTTGTTGTGTGACAGTTTTGCTAGGTTGTCTCTCCTCCCCTTCTTACTGATTTAGATGCTACTGCTTTCCTTCATTTTTCTAAATATAGAGCTTGGGAGTTTTACAGAGTCTAAAGCTCCATTTATGATTCCTAGGAGATATTCCTCTAATGATGATCCACTGGACTGAGACTGGATCTTGCCTTCTTCTGATTGTTTCTCTCACACCCTGCAAGCATCTCCCCCACCCACACATTCAATACTCGGAGGATTCCATCTGCCTCCACTTCTGTTTTCATTTCTTTGGCTGACAAAACATTCACACAACAGACTTCTCTCATAGTGCATCATACAATGCACTTTTTACCAAGCTTCTCTCCCTCCTGCAGTGTTGAGCCTGTAGAGTGCTATTCACTCCTGAGTTCAATAAGGAGACTCACCATTGGAGGTCTGACAGACTGAGACATTGTCAGAGTGGAAAAGGGATGATTCCAGCATAGTCTGACTGAGAGGACATTTCAGCATAACTCTTTAATACATATGGGTGTTTCTGATTATGTGACACTTCGCTATCCTGGAGCAGGCGTAGGAATCAATTAACATTTTTTTCCAGCAGAAGTACTTTAGGTGGAGCACGTGATATGTCATCTAAAAAATGCTTCTCAATCCTTTCCTTCAGTGATGAAGTTCATGAAAAGACAGGCTAGCTCTGAATTATAATCTCCTTTTAAATTGTCATCTCTATTGTTAGTTATGTTACTGAAATTCATATTATTTTGGATTTTCAATGGAATTTCGGTGACATGTCTATTAGGCCCTTCTAACCTGCCCCTATATAAACCCAGATCTGCTGGAATTTTCACCCATGTCTGTCTCACGCCCAACCTCTATTCCTTCTGCTACTCCATGCTGCCATTTAAAGTGGGCCTTAAATAGAATGGATTTAACTTTTCTGCTTAAAAACTTGCATCTATTTCAAAATAGATGCTGATCTTTTATTATAACTTTGGTGTTGCCTAAATCCCATCAGGGGATTCAGTACTTAAAAAAATATAGAGGGGGTATTTTATACACTACATGACCTAAACCTCTAAAAATTCATGGACAGAAGCAGCCCAGAGAGAAATCTGCAAAAGACATGTGACACACTGAACCTCAGTTTCATGAAACATCTGCAGGTGACCTGGGACTCTTAGAACATAGCGTGATAAAAGAGAAAAAAAAAGTCCAGACTTTGAGTCTTGATGGACCAGATACAAACCTTTGATCACACCTTGAGCAATAATTCTGAGACTTGGCTTTCTGATGTATCAGATGGACATGATGATGTTTACTTCCCAGTGTGACATGAAGGTCAAGTGAGCTTATGTCTAAAACTATGGACATACACTGAAGAGACATAAAAAACAGTCACTGTCTTATCAGGTAAGATATACTGATTACCAGTAACAGCATACCTAGTTCAGATTGGCTTAATTAACAATAAAGGAGATGTCATGTATTATTAGTCATGAAAAGTTCAGAGGTAGAGTGGGCTTCACAAGCAATTTAACACAGCCGTTCATAGAGAAGACTCCAGCTATCCATTGAGCTTTCCTCAGTTTTTCCGTCCTCTGAGTCAGCTTTGGATTGAAGGTAGCTTCTTTCATGCTGACAAAAATGGCTCATTATACTCTCCAAAGGGAGACACTGAGTATTGAGTCCAAAATTACTAGTAAGAGTCTTGAGATTCATTCTGACTCATCACTCTGTAACTAAGTAGCCAAGACGGTAGAATCCACCAGTTGGCTCCGCTTCAGGACTCTGGCATGGGGGCAAGATACAGGTCCCCTCTTTGCACACCTTAATTATCTATACTCTTTCATTTTTCCTGCATTTCTCCCCTATAACTCTGCGTGCCTTCTAAGGGACTCTTTTATAGCCTGGGTTTGGGAGGTGGAGGAAAGAACTCTTTCTCTTCAAACACATAAATACTGTGCCCTAGAATTCTTTACAGATTCCTAAAACATGACGTATTTGGAAAGCAAAGCTGAAATTTCTCTTTGTTTCTGAGTTTTACTCCAGCATATCCCTCATCTGTGACAATGATCATTTAATACTTAATTTTTCCTTTCGAATCAAAGGACTTAGAACATTTTGCAATTATACATTTGCCCATGGAGATAAGATAAGCACATAATACTTGTTTAAGTCACCATCAGCATTTTCATCTTGATGTGATTTTTTTTTTTATAGCTGCTTGGGTATTAGCAATACACTAAGGGCTACCTTGCTCATACTACTGAACAAATAAATAACATTTCTAATCCCTAGTCTACAGACACCAGGGCTTGAGCATGCACACAATCTTTACATATTCCCCAAGGAGTCCTCATGGGAACCATGCCAGCTCTTGATTTGGATTCCTTTTATCAGGTACGACTGAAGCTAGGTATTCTAGTTTTTGTCAGCTGTTTGGAATTTGATAGTGGACTCTAATAATCTTTGTTTGGGATTATCCTTTTGTTCTTATAGTCAAAAAAGAAAACCAGCAACAGCAATAACTGAGAATAAAGAAATGCAGATTTTTCAATTCCTGACCTTTAGCGCCAGGACTGTATTTAGTTGCATAACCTGAGATAATATGGCTATTGTTTTTCCTAACACCACATTGTTTCAATAGGTCTCTTCCCAGTCATCAAAAAAATCTACACACAGAGAAACAAGCAAAGTCTTCCTAGCTTTAGAATAGCTCTTTATTACCTCTCCAAACTTGACGGACTAGTAATATCACTACTTATGTATGGCACTTAGCATATATGCCATACACAGAATCTTTCCTTACTGTTACATGTGAAGAAAATCATATATTCTTCCTAAACTCCTGGTCTGGGTCATCAAATCTATTTCTCAATCAACCCCAGTGACTGGTGGTGAGGTCCTAATTGAAATTGGATACCTGGGACTTTTCTGCAAAGCTGCAAGCAGAGGATCTATGTTTTATTTTAAATACTATTTTAATACTATTTCAAATGCTATTATTATTAAATATTTTAAATGCTATTCTGTAGTATTAAAGATACAGTATTTATGTGCTAATGTTACACATGGATGAAATTTTAAGGTTGGGCCCCTTTTCTGAAAATACTTTATTCAAGAAATTTAATAAACACTCCCTGATCCTCAGTGGTTAGTTCTGCAGCTTCCCTTTGCTGCAATCCACAGGCATTGCCCAGATTGCAACCCAGGGACAGGGTGTTAGGATAACCAGACAGACGTCATTTTTGTATTAAAAATTCTGTCTTGCACTAAGGTAAAATATGTGCCTTTGTCTTAAAAACCCGGCCTTGGAAGCTTAGAAGTCACTACACTCTGACCCAATATTCCAACTGACAATGGCACCATTAATTCTAATTGAACAGCCTGAGCTCTGCATTCCACTGCTAACCATTTACAGTTGGCCACACAGAACTGCACATTTACCCCAAGAGACAAAGACCCTTCCATGTAGGACCACACATTTGTACCTGGAGTGATCCCCTACAAAACCTTATCAGCCCCACATCTTGGGGCTGATGCATTTCTTTAGTGTTTCAGCCTGCTGTGAGTTTCCAGTAAACCTTTTGCATACTCAGAGTGCCTCAATGCCTTTCTTCCCATGCTTCCTGGGCCAGGAGGTTCCCCTTCCCACCTTTCCGAGGGACCTAACATTTCTAGGACCTAACACAGGGGAGAACCAAGACAAACAAGATGAGTGAATGTATCTTCCCTCTTTCTCTCTTCCTGCCTGCCTGTCTGCTCAACTTCATTCTTAACTGTAAGAAGAAGGAAGAGGAGGAGGAGGAAGAGGAGGAGAAGGAAGAGGAGAAGGAGGAGGAAGAAGAAGAAAAAAAAGAAAAGAAATTTTTAAATTATAAGTCAAGGCAAAAGCTTATGAACGCTAAGAAATAATCAGGTAGTTCCTAATAGTGGTCCTCAAGTATCCTTGAAGATAATGAACAATATCCAGGAGTTGCCGAATCCAAATGAGAAGTCAGGTATTAACCGAATATCATTTAGGTAGACAACCCACAAGGGTAACAATTTCTGACATTGGATCTAAGTCATCTCCTACACATAAAGTCCTTTCAATTAGTCTTCTGCCTTAATAACTTGCCTCTTAACAACGACTGGCATAAAATGGGCACTTCATATGTATGTACTGAATTAATAAATATTTTTCCTTGTTTTATTAATGAAAATAAACCAAAATACAAAAAGAAAAAATAATAATAAAGGAAGGATAGTGAGATTAAAAAAAGACAGATAAAGCCCCTCTACTGTATGAACCCAGCCATCACTCCTTCCCTTCAGTCTTACTGTCATAGTACAAAAGTTTATTTTTATTTTATTATATCAGTTAATTTGTGTTATTTATTCACATTCCAAATATAGTTATAATCATGCAACATTTGCCTTTCTCCTTCTGAGACACCTCACTCAGTAATATACTCTTGGGTTCCCTCCATATTGTTACAAATTACAAAATTTCACCTTTTATGTCTGAGTAGTCTTCTGAGTGGTAAATGCCAGAACTTTTTTAATCATTTACCAATCAATGGGCATTGAGGTTTTCCATATCCTATCTGTGATAAATAATGCTGCATAAACATAGGGGTGTGAGCATCTCTTCAGGTTAATATTTTCATATTCATAGGATAGATACCTAGAAGTAAGATTGCTGAATCAGACTATTTCAATTTTTAATGTTTTGAGAAATCTCTATACTGTTTTCCAAAATGTATGCACCAACCTATACTCTCAACAACAAAGTATGAGGACTCCTTACTCTCCACACACTCACCAACTGTTACACTGTACCAGGATATTTCCTAAATATTGTTCTTGTCATTTTTACTTAGGCTATTCTTAGCCATGTGAGGTGACATCTCATTGTGATTTTATTTAACATTCTCTAATAATAAGTGATGAAGAATATTTTTTCATGTGCTGGTTGGTAATCTACATATCTTCATTCAAGAGTTGTCTACTGAGGTCTTCTACCCATTTTTTTGGTTATTTGGTTTTGTTACTGAGTTGTACAAGTTTTTTAATAAATCTTGACTATAAGCCCGATATAAGATGCATAATGTTCAGTAATGTACAAGGTGAGTGAAAAAATAAATTGATGAATGAGATACCTTCAGGTTTTTATGTGCTCTACACTTCACCTTCAGCCCAAGCTATGGCCTTCAATATTAGAGATTTTCAGATCGATATATATATACACACACATATATATGTGTATATATGTATATATGTATATATCTATGTGTATGTATATATATAAATATATATCCTAGCATAAAAACTGATTCCCCATTGAATCCCATGTTAAAAGAATCAATGTTTTCTACCACAACCTATTAACATAGGAGCATATAAACACAAAGACATGTTGCCAATTTCAATCCCAACCAACTATATTCTACTTAGAATAGTCAAATGTTTCTTTGGGGAGGCAGGCAAGTGTAAGAATGAGATTCATGGGGTGGTGGTGGTGGGGAATACAATATGTATTTCCCTCCTAATGTTTTCATTAGATTTTCCATTTGGAACAGTCAAACATGAAAGTAGAAGTTGTGAAGGGGAAAAAACTCTCTAAGAAGACTAAACAGGGATGTGTTCTTTGTAATTCTGTTACCCCAACTTCATTTAGTGATCTTCTATTGTAAAATCCTGGAGAGAATGACAAATCAATCTATCTAAACTGAAAATAGTATCAGCTAATTTATCTGCTGGTGGGAAATCCAGGGAATGATAGCTCTAAGAGATTTCAAGAAAGTAAGAAGACTAATTTTACAAAGTCTTTCTTTATATATCCTTTCAGAAGAGTAGCAATTGTAGAATACATTTAGATTATAAAATAAAATGATTCTTTTTCTAATTCTACATTTGCTCAAATATTGTTTGATTCAAAAGGCTTCATTTTAAAAATCACTGACTCCTGATTTTAAGAGATTATTGCCTGTCTGATTTTAAATTATTTTTGAAGGAAAGAAGATAATCGAATTCAGGATCTCATCAGTAAAAAGGCAACTTATTTGATTTCTTAATACCTTATTTTTAAGGGCAATTTTAGGTTCACAGCGAAATTAAGAGGATGGTATAGAAGTTTCCCATGCAAACCCTGTCCAAACACATGTATAGCCTCCCTTATTATCATCATCCCCACCAGAATGATATATCTGCTACAGTCAATGGATGAACACTGATACCTCATAATCAACCAAATTCTATATTGTTTAACTTAGGATTCAGTCTTGGTATTATACAGTCTATGGACATGAACAAATGCATAAAGACGTGTACCTATCACTACAGGGTATTTTCTTGCCCTAAAAATCCTCTATGTTCTGCCTATTCCTTCTCCCTATTCAACCCTCAGCTCCTGGAAACCCATGCTATCGCCATAGTTTTGCCTTTTACAGAATATCATATTGATAGAACTATACAGTATATACCCTCTAAGACTGACATCTTTTACTTAGTATTATGCATTTGCCTTTCCTCCATGTCTTTTCATGGCTTGAGAGTACACTTCATTTTAATGCTAAAAAGTGTTCCTGTATGGATGTAAAAGTTATTAATTAATTAACTTGCTGAAGGACATCTTTGTTGCTTCCAAGTATTGGCAATTATGAATAAAGCTACTGTAAACATTCATGCTTAGGTTGCAAGTGGACATAAATTTTCAACTCTATTGAATAAATACCAATGAGTATGATTGCCAACTCATATGGTAAGAAGAGTATGTTTAGTTTTATAATAAATCACCAAACTCTTCACAAGTGGCTGTACCATTTTCTATTCCCACCAGCGATGAGAATTTCTGTCGCTCCACATTTTGCCAACGCTTACTGTCTTCAGTGTTTCAGATTTTAGTCATTTTAATAGGTCTATAATGCTAACTCATTGTTTAATTTTAATTTCTCTGATGATAGATAACGTGGCACACTGTTTCATATGTTTATTTGCCATGTGTATATCTTCTTTGGTAGAGCATGGGTTAAGGTCATTTTTAAAACTCAACTTTTTTCTTACTGAGTTTTAAGAGTTCTTTGCATATTTTTTGGATAACAGTTCTTTATCAGACATGTCTTTTTCAAACAATTTCTCCCAGTCTGTGAATTATCTTCTCATTTCTTAACACTGTCTTTCAGAGTAGAAGTTTTTAATTTTAATAAAAAGTCTAACTGAACAATTATTTCTTTCACACATCATGCCTTTGGCATTATATCTAAAATTGTCAACTCTGCACCCAAGATCATCTAGGTTTTCTCCTATGCTATCTTCTAGGAGTTTTACAGTTTTGCATTTAATATTAAGGTTTATGATTCATTTTGAGTTAATTTTTCTGAAAGGTGTAAAGTCTGTTTCTAGATTTTCTTAAAATATGAATGACCAGTTGTTCTAGGACCATGTATTGAAAGGATCACCTTTGAAATGCTGTAACCCACATTACCTGCTCGTTCCAACTACCCTTCATCACTCATCACGTAGATATTGCACTATATGAGGACTATAGGAACAAAGGTTCAGTTCTGACTTCTGTCTTTCCAAGCATGCCTGTATTTATCCTGTTCTTGCCATCTTAAATTACTTATTTAAATTGCACTATTATTTACTAATTCTTGCTTTAAGTCTGTCAGATACCTAATAAACAAACATCAAACAAACCAACTTAAAAGTTATTTAATTTTATAGCTCGAAAGCATGTTTAAAATCTAAAGATACAATTCCCATCAGCCTTTCTAGGAATGACACATGCTTATTGTTGAAAAAATGTAATACATCTTTAGACCATTTCACCCTCCTTTGAGGGATGACACCAAGGGCGTGTGTAACTATAGCTATCAGACTTGTTTCTTTAAAAGCCTGAAGACTGCTTTGTGAATATCAAGGAAGTTTTCAGAGTCTTCCCTGAGAGTCATATTTAACCAAAGTGGCCTTATTTAAAGCTAAAATTTAGAATGGTCGTGTAAGTTTAGGTCCTGTTCTTGCTCTAGGGTTAGCCTCATTTGAGTTCATCCAGTACAAGCCAGTTCATTTCTGTTGCAATCTATTCTCTAGACATTGCCTTGTTCAATTGTATTACATCCTGGAAGTCTTGATAGATTTCCCAAAAATTGCACCTTAGTTTTGGCCTCATATTTAGGTTGATGAAACAACTCAAAAACCTCCCAATGTGGCATCTTGGAGTTGATCTAAGTTGACCAATCACCACAGAGATAAGAAATTACACCTCCTTGACAGATTTGTATTTACGTTGTTTGATGCCCTATCCACCATACTCTCAGAGAACCTTCTTAAAATTTTAATATCCCATGTTCTTTGGTCTTCAACATGTTGCTGACAAGAGTGTTAATTATATAGTACAATTAACTGATAGCTTACAACTGTCTCAAAACAGTCTCTTGGTTTTGGTTTTTGTTTTTCCGGTGTATTTATGTTCATAACACCATACCAATTTCCGAAAAAGCTAGCCCTTTGTGTTTTGTATTAGCAATGCTGGCATGACATACATTAATAACGAGTCATGTAATATTAATGATTGTATTTATTTTCTTAATTTTCACTTTTATTATTCTCAGGTGGTCGTGTTTCCTGAACTTAATGATCATGCTGTTGAGAGAGTAACATCCAGTCATGTGTTACTAAAAACAACTATCAGGAGGGATAAGCAATTGAGGTAAAACTCTTGTCCCTAAGACAAACTCAGAGGTGAATACATTCATAAATATTCATTTAAAACATGGTATAAAATACAAAATAAGTAAAAAGTATTAACCACTAGACAGAGTAGAAATCTTAAGCTTGATGTAATAAAAGATGACAATTCTGCCCATTAGTTACTACATACTTGTCACCATTGTTGGCATTTACAAATTAAAATAAGCAGTTTCTAGAAGCTCAATGGATGTTTGTCCAGACACTGGCTGTAGCAATCATGTGAAAACTTTGCCAAACTGAACACCCAACTGAGTGTTTATATAGATTAAAAAGAGAGAGAGAGAATTCCAACTCGTGGCCTCCTGCTGGGCAAGTAAGCAGCTCAGGTTAGTGGTGAAGAATGTGAAAGAAGGGCCCAGCCTGAATGGGCTCACTTTCCCCGCTTCCACTTCATAGCTGTATGGCCTTCCACTGTGTTTAGGCTTCCTCATATATAAAATAAGAATGATAACAATTATACTACTAGTATAACACCAGTTACTAAAAAGAGCTTAGTTTAGTAATAATGTAATACATAAATACCTCTTAAAGCTGTAAAAATTGGAAGAATACATATAAATAAAATATGTACATAAAGTAATAATAGCTATGGCTTATGTTTCCTACATCACAGAACCTAGAGGCAGTAGTTACATGCATTAGGGATAAGCCATAGTTGTTGTTATTTCAATGAGTATCTAGTGGTTAGGTGAGATGTCCATTTTGAGATGTTAGTCAGGATGTGTAAAGCAATCATCACCCAGTCCTGAGAGTCCATCAGGAATTCAGCAAAGTGTAGTGCTCTGGAGCAACCAGGTCATCCAAGCCCTAGTGGGCCCAGGTTGGCCAGTCAAGTGGAGGCTACCAAGGTTTGTGCTGGGTTGGCATATCTCTCAGAGGCCTGGGTGAAACCTTGCTTCTCCAAAGAGTGGTCCCTAAGGGCAGCCACAGCCCAGATGGGGACAGTTAGTCTGACTGCTGACTGCTAATGTACAAGCTTCCTCTCTTCTCCCTCTCTCCAGCCTGACCACTTAGCCTTTAAAGCACCTGCCCCAAATTCACGAATGCATAGTGATGATGCTCCTCTGTTGCCACTGCCCCATAGACTATTCCAGGGGCCCCTTCACCCCTACTGAAGCCCACAACCTATGCTCCAGATGAACTACGATGCACAGCTTCGCTTCCTCACCCAGACTGCTTCTCAGTTCTTCCTTCATAGGCACACATCTGCCCCAAAGTGCCCTCTCTAACTCCCAGGCCCTTTTGTAGTGAGGTCCTCAAAAAGTAATGCGGTTAGCAGGCCACCAGCAGGCAAGGCACTAGAACAGCACTGCCAAGTAGGATTGTCCACAGTGATACAAAAGGTCTCTAACTCCCCTGTCCCAACGGGAGCCATGAGTCAAATGTGACTGTAGAGCATTTGAAATGTGGTTGGTCTGACTGAAAAAGTGAATTTTTTATTTTATTTAATTTCAGTCCGTTTAAATAGTCACAAGCAACTAGTGACTACTGCAGAGCACGGCTTTACAGAACACCTGAGTCCCTGTTGTAACTCAGCATTTTCTGGCCTCATGATACTGAGAGAGCAATTTTAATTCTCTGAGCTTCAGTCAATCATTACATGTCAGAGTTAAATATTTCTTACTCCACAGTGTTACTACAAAGATAAAATAAAACCTCAATTGAAGCACTCAGAATAGGTCATGATCTAGCATAAGCTTTCAGGAAAGTTAGCTATTATGTGCTTTAAAAATAATTAGTTATGTTTCCCTGTGATTCAGCTGGGTATGTTCTACTAAAAGTATTGATGAGTTGAAGTAATCACATCAAAACCATGTTCAGTTGATCCTTAAAAAATCATAGAAAAAAAAATCAATCAGGGGTACTTGATGGAAATAAAACAAGCTATTTTCAACTGTGCCTTGGGGAAATGACAACCATGCCTAACTGAGCCTTGGAGAAATATACCTAAGACTTTTTTTTAGACAGAGAGCTTATGCTGTGGGTGTTTCAAAGGCTGAGTCAGAAGAAAACTTCTTCAAGCAATAACATATTATATTTGGTTGAGTCTAAAAAGTTAGTCCTGAAATATATGGCATAGACATCAGTAAATCAAAAGTCATCAACAATCACGTATCAATGCAGAAAATAAATTAAACTATTTTCATTGACAACCTGCTCTGTGCAAAGCGCATTGAAGTCCACAAGAATAATGAAATAGTCAAGCAATCTTTTCAAAATCCAAATGACAGAAATATGTAATAGATAAGTGCCATGGGTGGTTAAAAGAGCTCAGTGTTGGCAGAAATGGTTGAGAGAAGCTTTAGAGATAGAGGTGGGCCTAGGGTAGGCTGACCATGCATACTGTTTTAAATGAAGCAGTACATGTTTGTTTTCCTTTTCATATTTCCTGACCCTCCTGCCATTTTAATATAAATGTCAATTTTGTCCCATTTTTAATAAACTAGGACTGTATTTAATGCGAGCCAATAGGGGCAGTGAGTTGCCCCAGGCCCAGTCTGTTGAGGGGACCCAAAAGCAACTGACCCTTTTGTCCCGTGTTAAAAACTGCCCTTGCTAGAGTTGACTGTCACAGGCCATGGCAGTTTCAGCTGTTTCCTCCCTATGAGGAAAGAGGAGCCACACAGGAAGTGGATTCTCATGCTCCACCTAGTGAGTGCCTGTTTCTTCAAAGGGAATAGAACATCACAACATAGTTGAGCCCACAGGTAAATACTATTTTCTCTGGCACTGTGGGGGTTAATGGGCATTTCTGACACTGAGATGGTTATAAAGTGACAAGTGTTTTAGGCAGGACATTTAGAGCACAGGACATATAGGGGTGACAATCTGGGTTTCGTCTAGGGTGCTAACATTCCTTGCACCAACTCTGGCCTGAAGTCCCCCACAACCACATGTTCTTACTATGTGATCTTGTGATCGCTGATCAGCATGGCAGAGTACTCACTGGAAGCTGACCTGGCTGCTCTGCTCCTGCTCGGATTGCACTGCCTCCTCCCCTCCTCTTAGTCACCAGAGTTTAACCCCACCCCATTTTTGCCATCCCAGTGTGTCATTTTGGTCTCAGTCTAGCATAAGATCATAAAACCCAAAGAAAGAAAGTGCTTCTTTCTTGGTCTGCGGAGGGATCATTTCTGAAAGCATATTTTGTAGCAGGCAATTTTAAAATTGTGCAGGCTGGTCTGCAAGTTAAGCATGTAAGTTTCCTACATATTTAATTCATTGAACAAATATTTATTGAAAATATCTAATACATGCCTGGCAAGAACACATCAGAGGCAGCAGCTTGCAGTTTACTCAGACTTGTCCAGTTGAAAACTACAGGTGGAGTGGGAAACCTGCTTTATGCATGGCAACTCTGCAACTTCATATTCATAAGCTAAAATGTTCTAGTCCATGAAGATACAAATTTACATGCTCATCATGACAATTCTTATGGAAACATCACTGTCTTATGTGTCTGTGTTCACTTTAAATAATCACTTAATCTATTAAATATGTATATTGATTTATGACCATCTATACCATAAACCTATATAATAACATAATACAAGGTTCCTTTAATAAAAATTTTAAAAATTGAAAGTACTCATACAAATGGAACCCCCACCCCCCAATAAAAGACCATCACAAGTGGGCTTTATTTTCATGCTTTTCATGCATTTCAATATCTTCATTATTCCTTTCAAAAAAACATACGTGTATTTTATTTAGTTGTTACCACCCCTTGGCCCCAGGTTTTTATCCTTCATCCTTGGGATGTATGTGGACTACGTCTGGTGACCTTATCCACTGGATCCACTAGGACGTGTCTTTTTATTCCTTTTAAGAGAATACTTTTTACAAATATTCCTAAAGATTCTATCATTTTTAAAGCAATAGCAAGGACAACCCTCTCAAAGTTTTCATATTCCATATTCTAAGCAGCAACTTGGAAATAAAAACTCTAAAATTATAATTATATAATTCTCTCCAAAGAGCATCACCTTCCATTGCTGGCAAGGTATCTAAGATAAGTAGGGAATTCCTTTAATATTAAGGACTAGTAATCCACTATCCTTCCAAAAAAAAGTCTTCAGGATTAATAATGTAGGAATGGTCTCCCCCCAAAATACCTGATAGATGCTTTCTAAGATGATTACAGCAGAATTTTTCCAACACATATCACCTTGGTATGTGGAGCTAATGGTTAATCAAGGCTCTGTAGATCTCAAGAGAAGGGGTATCCGTACCATAGATATTTAAATATGGAGTCACTTCCAGAAACAATCTCTTTATCAGAGAAATCTATCTTAAGGTAGGGCAAAAATCTAGAAGCAAAGTTTTTTCGTATGAAATCATCCCCTCATGTGAAGATCCCCCTCTTCTCCCCTTGAAACCCTATGTCTCTTTCCCACTTCTTAGCACAGGAGATAAGTCTTCGGTCTGCCCCCATTGACTGTAGAATTTACAGCCATTAAAATTCCCCTTACATATGCCCATTAAGTGTGGTCTTTTGTCCTATTAATCACATCTGATGTAATTTGTTTGCTTGGCCAGCCTGAGAAGAACCTTACAAGATGGAGTTTTGCCTCCACCCATACAATAAGTTAAAAATGAAAGAAAGGGAGGGACGGAGGGAGGGAGAATTTAGTTTTTTAAAAAATAGAGCTTGCCATCCCCTCCCTTTCATATAGAAATAGTGACTCATTGGAGACAGAGTAAAGAGGATGTGATGCTCCACCCTCAGCCTCACTACTCAAATATGCTCCCTGGACCAACAGCATCAGCATCATGTGGGCAATTGTTAGGTAAGCAGACTCTCAGACCCTGACTCAGGCTGACTGAAACACAATTCCCTGAATCTGCTTTTAACTATATTCCCAGATGATAAATATGCATATAACAAATTGAGAAGTACTTCTCTAAGGAGCATTAAAATATTACTGAATTAATAATCATTAACTCAGGCCTGCGTCCTCAGTTCGTTTCTCAGTAACTAGGTGTAAATTGGTCCTACAGAATGGACAGGAATAGTACTTTCATGTGGAAACAACAAAGATTCTTAACAGCTGAAGATATGCCCTCTTCTTCAAATAAATATTGACCATGAATTTTTAAAATACAAGCTTAAAGAGATGACAGACTGCTTTCTGACCTAGGTTACCTAAACCATATAGTTGCCATCCCCATCAACTGCTTTTTTTAATTAAAATCTGATATATTAATGCAACCTAATAAGTATAATGAACAGTCAACCAAATCATGATGAAAAGAGAATTAGAAATAATGAGGAAGAATGGAACATGGAGGTGGTGGAGGGAAATGAGGGGACAGCCAGGTCAACTTCTCAGGGTACTACTCTCAGACAACCCTCACCCCTGGCAAGGTGGCCTTGCTTCATGTGGATGGAGCAGAGCTAGAAACATGACCCTAAGAAGAGATACTCATTTATAAAACACTCTCTAGAGCAAATGAAATTAAGTCCATTATTATTATAAATGGAGGCATTCAACCACCAATTAATGTTAAAGCTTAAAGATACGCTGAAATCCAAGGCATCTTTTAGTTTGAAAAGATTCATGATAAAAAAAATGTCAAATAAGATCTAGCTTGTAATTATTGCCTTTTTGTAGCTATTTGCCACAACTCACAATTCCTTATGACAGAAGTGGTACAAAACTATTGTTTGAATGTGGGTTTCTGCATTGAAAGCAAATTTATAAAAAATTCAAATCCAATATGATTTTCTATTTCGCTCACTATAATGAAGGATGAGCAGTGTAATATAAGCAAAACAGGAAAGAGAGCATAAAAAGAACCCTAGTAATAGTAACATACTGACATGTGTTTAACAATGGGCTTTCCGAGGAGCTGTAAAAGGCCCAACTTTGGCATTTTCTTATTTCTGTGATATAAATGTTCCCAACATGGTCAGTTTCACGACAGCACAGTGGTGTCACTGAATATACAATTCAGAAAGAGAGGCACAGTTGGTTCTCAGAAACAAAAGAGCTGCTCCAGGGTACTCCTGCAAATGACAAAATGCTTAGACTTTCTGCTCCTCAATAGATGTGATCAACATTTGATCTCCGGTCCATATCCGTATTTATACCCTGGGAGTGGTTCGACTGTTCTACTGTTAATCCAAGGTGCCCGGGCCAAAGTTTAAACATCAGATGAACCAGCAAATGGATTCTGAAATCTGGCTTCCCATTCCTTATTTTTAGCATATCAGAAAAAAAGTTGGTACTTTCATGATATCCGCCTGCACATCAATCACACTCAGGTGGGTGTTATTAATACCTGCAAAGATGGAGAAGAACTCTGTATGGCTGATGTTTTGCTTTTTTGCATCTCTTCTTCTGAGTTTCTGTCACTTCGCTGTTTGTAATCATGAATTCTGACAGTCATAATGCAGCAGCCATGAATATGTATGTTTTGGGGAATTTCATCATAATTTTGGCAAGATAGGCAAAAAGATTACAGTTAAGGAAGTTGCCTCAAAAATAATCTCAAGGTAGACATTTATAGTTTCTACAAAACAGGGCTTATAAAGTTATTTGTCATCGATGATATTTTAATCATGTAATAGAGAATAATATTAAAGTTTAAAACACAAGAAATCACCAAGCCTTATATGTTGTGTTCAACAAATTAGACAAAATGTGTGATGCATCTATTGTAATATGCATGAAGATGAGGTTTCTTTTCAAAGGAATGTCAGAGAAATAGTGCTCATAACACATTAAAATAAGACAGTTCACAAGATCACTAGAAATCAAGGCTACCACCGTAAAACCTAATGGCAAAATCTGGTATGAATTAAAAACAGTTATAAGAAATATGGACATGAATCTGGAATATGGACACACTCAGCAGCTCATGGCATTAAACATTTTGCTTTGTGAAAAAAAAAAAAAAAAGACCACATAATAAGGTGGGAAGCAGTCTCTGTAACACTCACAGCATTGCATTTTTTTCCAGACACGTATGTCCTGCTCTGAGAAACCATCTCTCTATAATGCTTAAAACTGTCCTGTAGGAAGGAGAGCTCTAAATTCCCAAAACTACTACTTCCCACCTCCACTGACACTCCTCTATATCCTTGCAGTGTCTGGAAATCCTAAAATAACAGGGCAGGAAATAGGGGAAGGGATTAAAAGTGGACACAATTAGAAATGGCATAAAATATCCATAAAATTTAACTATAGCTTTTAAACCATGCCAGAAAATTAAGTAGTGAAAGAGAAGACCTTACTGGGTTCACACCTACTAGAAGATGGACATTTTTCTAGGGCCTGTGTTCGTGAACCTTCCCTCTCCCAACAATGAATCTGAGAAAGGGATTTGAAATCTGCCCAAATAGAAAGAAGCGTACAGGCCAAATGAATTGCCCTATTTGCTGATAGTCTCGATAGATGTTATTTTACCAGTGATGAGTAGAGAGGGATAAACAGCATCCAGAAATCCATGGAGGAGCATACGCTATACATTTGAAGAGTAGGATACAAAACAAAATTTCCAAAAATTTCAGTACCATGTAAAAATCTATCTCCTAAACAAAACAAAGCAATGAATCATTTCCAGAGCTGAAAGGGTGAGCTGGATGAGATAATGAGGAATTGTAAACATGCAATAGCAGAATTTGAGAACCTAGGAGAAACAGAACAGAACAGTTGCTACAGAAAGCTGAAGGAGTGTTGTGAGGAGCGAACTTGAAAAAGCCCTCTGAGAATGCAGGGAATAAAGGTAATTAAGTGGAAGTCATGACAGATAATTATAGATATGGAAGCAGGAGAATGAAGAATCATCACAGATTTAGTAATGTATAGTGATATCAGAGAGACCAGAACAAACTGAACTTCACAAAGAAATCAGAAAAAAAGAAAAAGAATCAGTGATAGTTTAATAAAATCCTCAATCTAAGGAAAGACTAGTGACTATATTTTTTCAAAATAATTCCTAAAATTTGGGGAAAAAAGTCACTTAAAGAAATGTGACCTCTAGGCAAAATGACAATATTTTTGAAAACTAAGATACATAAAATGTTTTTAAATCCTATAGACATCTGAACATGGTTACCAAGCCCAACGAACTTACTATAAAGAATTGTCTTCCAGCAGGTTCCCCCAAAAGCAGATTCTGAGCTAAGAGTTTGGTGGCAGGTGTAGGCACCTGCAAGGAGTGGGAACATGAGACAAGGAAAAGAATGATCAGAAGGCTCCTTATACAGCTGGTAACAGCTGTGGGCAATGGGGACTCGATCCTAATGGAAAACTCCAGGAATATAGAGCACCCGAAAACTACTCTCCAGTGGTCAGGAAACCAATGTTGATTCTGAACTACCTTTCATCCCAAATCCCTGCCTACAAGATGCCCTCAGACAGAATGTCACAAATCCCTGCCTACAAGATGCCCTCAGACAGAATGTCACAGATGGCTGCAGGAGGACGCTCTGGCACACACTGAAATGGTGACTTCCTCTAAAGTGACGTGAGGCCACTGAAAGCTTCTACTCACAGTGATCAAAAGCCCAGTCAGCCTTACTTCTTACTCACTTCTCTTCTACAATAACAACAAAAGTGACAGAAAGCAGTGAATTAATGTCAGTCCGGTTTGAGGAGGGACAAGGATGAATCTATATCGGATAGCCATCCAACTCTTTTAAGGTCAAAAGCCAAAGAAAGACATCATCACAAGCAAGACTTTAAACACTGTATGGCCTACGTACCTCTCTTTAACAAAAATTAGTGTATAAAAAATAATTAATCCTACCAATTTAACTCCTCCCCTGCCAAATTTCCTTCGAAATTTCAAAGCAGAAAAAAAAAACCCTGCAACCTCAATATAACCCCAAAATAAATTCATTCATGAGTCAGAAGTTTTAAGAAACTTCTATAAAACAGAGCAAAAATAGGACCAGACTTCAGAAAGCACCACTCCCAAAGTCCCATGCATGACTATTTAAACGTGCAGTTATAACTGAGTAAGAAATCCATTGTGGTCGGACTCCCAATAATTCCCTCCTTCTGATATTCACACTCTCGTGTAGTCCTCTCTCATGTGTGTGTGTGCCGATTTGTTACAAAGCAACAGATAATACCTCCAGAAACACCCCCTACCCTAACAGGGAAATTCAGGATTTGGAAATAAGGATAGGACCTCAGGAAACAGTGGGCAAACTGAACACATTTAATATCTTTGGCAGTTCCTGCATTAACTTTTCCTTGCAAATTATCAGTGTGTTCACTGGTGGAGGTAAGCCAGTCATGGTGGCCACGCTAGTGAGAGGTCACTTCCAGGCCCCAGCCCCTTGTGCTGCCATCTGTAGTTACCAAGGAGAAGGCAGTGGGAGTCCTACTTCTAGGGTTCTAGGGGGTCTCTTCCTATGACAGCAATATTGAGGGGGCATTTTCTGTAAAAGATTATAAATAAAGCCAGCCAAAAGTCAGTCTGCTTTCTATTAACACCAAGCACTAGCAATTCTAAGCAATGTCAGTGATGAAATATTCCTCCCCATCAGGGCAGGCAGCCCTTACCACCTCCCCTTTGGTGCAGTGCAGACTGCCAGAACAAAGATTTTACAAATGCTTGGCAGAGTGAGGCTCCCTGCTGTGCAAAGTCTTCCTGATAACTCCATCTGCATTTTTTGTGGAAAATTTGGATCCTTTACCCAACACAGATGCCCTCACAGATCAGTGTCAAGAGAGAATAGGAATAAAGGCAAAGGTAATGGCAGACTCTGGATCAAAATAAATGAGACTCTTATGATTAACGTTCAGCAGAACACCAGTGCCCGTGTAGTCACCAACTGTGGTTACCTGTCACAGGCATTATTTATTCTCATTCATTCAAGAGATATGTATGGAGTACCTAATGTAAGCCAGATATGTCCCCAGAGTTATAAATCAGTAATTAATAGGCACATATTAATTGCTTTTTTGGAGCTTATATTCTAGTGAAAATAGACTGAAATCTTTTTAAAAGCGAAATCTGAGCAAGGAAAGGCGGACAGCATATGTGAGAAGGGGTTTTAAGTAAGGTGCTCAGGGAATACCTCAGTAAGAAGGAGACAACTGAATATACCTGAAAGAGGTGAGGATGAAAGCAATGTGAATATCTGAGGGAAGAACAATCCAGGTCCAAGGATAAAGTGCAAAATCCCTGACCATATTGTTCTTTGGAGTATTTGGCTTACAGAAAGAAGATAGAGGGCTAGAGAGAATTGAATGAGGGAACAGTGGTAAATGAGGTGAAGGGGGATAATGACTGCTGTGTCTCTTCCTTTCCTAACTATTCTATAAATGCCCGTCATCTGGGGCTCTAAAATTGAATCCGGCTGGCAGAGGATTCTGGGAAATGTAGTCCATGCGATGCCAGGGAGAGAACACAGGTGGGCAGGAAAAGCGCCAAATACCTATAGCATCTAGCACTTCCCTTCACCTTCCCTTCTAGAATGGAAAGATGATATTGTCAAAAATACCTCCTCAGAGTTTCAGACACTGACATACATGTTTTGGATATTAATCCCTTGTCAGAAATATAGTGTAAAAATATTCTTCCATTCAGTAGGATATTATTTTGTTTTGATGAGAGTTTCTTTTGTTGTGAAAACCTTTTTAGTTTGATATAACCCCATTTATTTTGAATTTTATTTCCCTTGACACTGGAGTTCCCAAAGACATCTCTTAGGTCATTTTGAAGGACCATATTATTTAAGTTTTCTTCTATGTATTTTATGGTTTCAGGTTTATATTCAAGTCATTAATCTATTTTGAATAAATTTTTGTGTGTGGTGTTAGGGATCTATTTTCTTCCTTTTGTATATGACTGTTCAGTTTTCCCAACACCATTTATTGTAGAGTCTGTCATTACTCCATTCTATGAGCTTGATTCCTTTGCTGTAAACTAGTTGTCCAATATATGTGTGGGTTTATTTCTGAGCTCTCAATTCTGCTTCATTGATCTGTGTGTCTGTTTTATTCTGATATTATGCTGATTTGATTATTATTGCTTTGCAGTATAGTTTGAAGTCAGGGAGCATGACACCTGCAATTTTCTTTTTTCTCATGATCATTTTTGCTATTTGGGGTCTTTTGTGGTTCCAAAGAAATGTTCTGATTTCTTGCTCTATTTCTGTGAAGTATGCCTTGGAATTTTGATGGAGATTATGTTTGGAAGAACCCCCATATTATTTTGCATAGTGGTTATTGCATTTTATGTTCCCCATAACAGTACACAGGGGTTCTCCTTCTGCCACATTTTTGTCAACACTTCTTGTTTCTTATCTTTCTGCAGGTAGTCATTCTGACAGGTGTAAGCTAATACCTTACTGTGGTTTTGATTTGTATTTTTTGCTGATTAGTTATGCTGAGCCTATTTTTGTCTGTTGATCATCTGTATGTCTTCTATAGAAAAATGTTTATTCAGATCCGCTGCCCATTTTTTAAGTAGATTGTTTGAGGCTTCTTTTGTTCTTGTTATTGCATTATATGAGCTCTTTGTACATTTTTAATATTAACTCTAATTGATATATGATTTGTGAATATTTCCTCCGATTCACTAGGTTGTCTGTTTACTTTGTTGATGGTCCCAATTATTTGTTAACATCCACGTAACTGCAGGCTTGCTAAGCCACACTGGAGCTGCACTTCCCCTCAGCCCTCTTGGTATTCGGACTCTACTGCAGCTGCAATTTCCTGTTTTAAATTTTTGCGTATTATCACCAACTGTCATTCATCTCAGGTAGAAGAATAAGAACTGTCAAGTCTACATTTTAAATGACAGCAGTCCTTTAGACACAATTCTGCTCTGAAGAATCCTTTTATCGTGGAAATAATCATTCCCAATAGATCTGTGTAACACAGTGGCCATGGGAAATGTTGACGTCTTTAAAAAGAGAATCTGAACTGTATCTTAACCTCTAGATATTGCTAATGAAGACTTTTCCACAAAATTAGAAGTCCATTTCACAAATTTTATAGTTTTTTGTTTTAGTACTGTCTTTGTAGGAATCCTGGCCAAAAAAAAAAATGGCAATTATTTTTTTGCTTAATTCTTGTTTACAGAATTAATAGATTGTTCTCTGAATCTTTTCGATCTCCTTTTGGTCAGGGAAGCCCCAAGTTTGACCTTCTGAACCTTACATAGTGGTGCTGCTGTACACTGCAATGCTGTGCCTAGAGTACACTCTGCAAGGAAATGCTGGCTCCAGTTTTTCATTTAAAGACTGAAAACTTTCCTGTCCCCTACGTAGGGATGGAAGCCTCTCATAACTCAGGTACATCTTGTCCTCATTGAGGCTGCCCATCTCCATTGTCATGGCAACTTTTGGGGATGATGGGAAAAAGATGCAGAGGACAAGTGCTGCTATTCAAAGTAGGTTTCAAGAGCAAACTGCCCATGTAGTCACAGAGTCCCACACTTAGAAAGACCTCATGCTTAGCTTAATGCTCTGCCGCCCCTGCTGTGAAATTATTAATGCTTAATAAGGGAGCCCACATTGTCATTGTGCAGTAAACTCCATAATTTTGGTATCCAGTCCTGCAGACATTATTATCCCTTTGGACAAGAGAAATGTACCTCAGTGTTCCATCCAGTCTAGTTTTAAGTGGAACAAAACCAGTTCACTTCCTCCTACCCTCACACCTATGACTGCACACCTGAGAAACTGGATTTTAGACAGGTCCAGAGAAAACCATTACAGTGAGAAATTATGGACAGACACAAAACCACAGCCAACTGAATACAACCAGGTACCACACACAACTTCTTTGCCAAATTCCAGCGTCACTCAGGATAATAAAGACAGTCAAAAATTGTCCAGGTGCTAAGTACCTCCTCAACTATGTGCAGACCCAGAAATAACGTCATTCATCCTACAAGGAGCTCCCCAGAGAATGATGACACTTTATAGCGATTTGGGTCTGTTTTCAGGAAACATAAAGAGATACGTCCCTTTGATTAGACCTTTTATTCATTCAATGACATTAAACTAAAAACCAGCTTAACAGAATAATGCTCTGGGTTTTTGGGGTTTTTTTCTATTTAATCTAAGTACACCTGGTTTGTAAGAAAAGCAACCTGAGAAGGCATCATTCCAATTGTGGAGAGTTTTTGAACCTAATCTGCTTATTCATTTATATTTTATCTAAAAGAAAAAAGCTGTTACACTGGAATTCACTTATGATCACAATACTTAGGTGGCAAGGAAATCAAAGTGCCTAAAATTCTGCCTACAAAAGAAAAGGAGATAGATGAGATAGATGATACTGATAGCTTGATAAATGATCAACAGATAAATAGACTATATCCTATATAATATATACACACATGCATATGTATGATATATAATGTCTTTCAACTAGAGTAGAATATTTTAGATATTTAGAATATTGATTCATTCTTAATTAAAATGTTTTTAATGATAGAAGCAGTGACATACTAGAGCTGCCTCATTGGCTTTTGAAGTGCCAATATCTTCCCAACTTCACATTCAGTGATATCTTGTAAGTACCTTGAAATGAGCCATTATGGGAACATTTAATCATAGTAATATATGCTGTAAACCAGAGGAACAGCCCCTGACACCACCCTCCTCCCATAAGTCCATTTTCTGACTCACCTCTGTATATAACTTACTAAAAAGAATTCTAAATGAAATTTGATTATTGTAAAATCAAGTCGTTGTAGATTCAAGTTGTTCAAACTAAGTAAAACTGATGAAGAATGATTAGAATGACAGTCACCATTTCACATATGAGAGGAAAGTGGGAGAACAGCACTTAATCCTATCAGCTCCAACTTGTTGCTATGGGCCACTTTCCAGGAAGACCATAGGATAGCCTATGACACAGTGTTGACCCTGAGCGACACTGAATCTAAAAACATGATGAGAATGTGTGAGTCTGTATTAGGGTTACAGCTCCCTGAAATCATGAGTATAAATCATAAAAACAAATTACATAAAATACATGCCATCATTTTCTCAAACTCAGTATTATTAAAAGAAACATAATTTTTTAAAGACAGAGAAAATTAAAACTCTCAGAACTCTAATTATCCTATTATGTGTACAAAAATAAGCTAAGCAATATATATAACATATAGGGAAGCAAAGTGATTGAAATTGAGTAGGAGTATCTTTTCTTTATATCAGGAAAATTAGGTGTAGGAACTCCCTTCCCAACCAATGACTATGAGAAGTTAAACAATTTATTGCTCAGCTGTCTGTGACAATAGAAAAACTGTACCATATGTGTTCTGTAGCAGGAAATGGGTTCAGTGCATTTCATCAGTGTTGATAAAGTTCTTGCAAGCATATAAGCCAATTTTACTCCCTCATGTCAGCTTTTAGATATTTCACTGACCACCTTGTACAGTTCACCAAATACCCAATGCATACTCTCTGTTGATATTTTTTTCTTCAGTTCTTAATGAAAGAGAGCTAGAAAAAGGGCTAGGGAAAGTATATAGGAATCTTAAGGTCTTAAGTATGATTTAGAAAGACAGTATCCCATGTACTCTCAAAAATACAAATTAAAGACTATTGGGCAAAATCATTTGGACAGTACATTTGAAAGTACAGAAAAGATGCAGTGTGATCATGAATTAAAAACACTGCTTTTTAGCACTGTTCACACTCCAGTCTATTAATATTCTAGGGCTGTGTGTCCAGCTCTCTTCTGAGTGCTTTACATATATTAACCCATGTAATCATCACAACAATCGTATCAAATGACTACCTGTTATGGAGTCCACTTTGTAATGGACTTACCCAAGGTCATGCAGCCAATAGGTCATGCAGCCAATAAGTAACAAAAGAGCCAGATTTACAAAAACAGTAAGTCTAGTTCTAGACAAGAGTCTGTGTCTTTATTCTATCTACAACTACTATTTAGAGCACGAAAATAGATACTTTGAGAAATCAAGGAGATGAAAATATAAAATTTCTGAACAAATCACTTAATGCAAGATTTTATTACTGCTATTTTACAGAAAGTCTTAAATAAACACACACACACACACACACACACACACACATATAAACTGTTTCTTTGGGTTTTGCTTTTTTTTTCCTTTTAGAAATTTTTCTGTGTACCCAGAATTAATTTTCATTCATCTCCTTAGAAAGATTTTCTCTTCCCTGGTCCTGGGTATAGCCAGCATCTAGAACATTTTTTCTTTTTTTAGATTTTTTTCAATGAATGAATCAATCTACTAATCACTCATTGAATCGAAGGGCTCGATGTGGCTTATTTTAATAATCCAAGATGTTCTAACAGCATCAACACAAGTTTTGAAGCTTTGTAGATAAGAATTGTGAAGGCCTAGTATAGAATAAGATGGAGTAATTATATTGGTAAATATAAAGGAATTAGCCTTTAGCGGTGTGCAACACATCAGGTGCAAGACTATTTGCACCATTTAACTCATTTTTAATTCTCACCACAACCCATTTGGTAGATGAGAAAAAATGAAGGATCAAAAAATTGAAGTGGTAAAGTCAGACCAGCTAATAAAAAGAAACTTGGGGATGTGAGTCAAATCTTTTTAACTTCAATCTCTTTTCACTATCACCCAATATTTCAGGTAAATAAGGAATGGATGGCAGCGGGAAGAAGAGAGAAAGAGAATGAAGTGAGAATAAGAGAGATTTAGCCAGGAGATCAGATTTATCCATGAACCTCAGTGGCTACTCTAGTTTACCCTAGACATATCCAGGCAATTATTTTAATCCCCCAATTTCCTTAGCTGGGATTAAAATAAGAATGACTCAGTTATCACAGGTCTCCTGACAGCAAAGTCAAGGCTGACATCTAATTAATTTCCGGGCTTCACTGTGTGCTGGCAGTTCCTCCCTATAAGGGAGAAAACCTCAACAGAAGTTCTTTTTCACCTTCTGAGTTGGAGGTAATTGCCCCTACTTGGGAAATTCTAAGCCTCAGCGCACTCGGGCAGCAATCTGGCCATTCATCTGCAAAGTCTTGGCGCTAACTTGGCAGCTACAGATGCCTCCTCAGCAGTTACAGCTGTCTAGTGGGACACCTGTTCTCCCTAATTGAAGGTGATGGGCAAGGGCCTGGTAGGGGGATATTAGCAGCAGCTCCTCTAATGCCTTGTGATTGGATGAAAATTCGCAATGAGCTGTTATATAAAGGAAATTCTGCCTCAAGTACCTTTCTCCAGAGAAGACCCAACTTGAGGTGCACAGTAAGTTAGAGACATCCAACAGTCTGAAGATGGGCAGTAGAGAAATGCCTTTAGGAAAGACTTTTAAAGGAGCCATAAAAAAAAAAAAAAGTGAGCAGTATAATGCCCTTCCTCACTGATAACACTATACATGTAAAAATGTGCAGCATTCACACCCTCGCCCTCCCCCTGCCCCTCCCCCATTTTAGTAATTGGTTAATGGATGCTAAAAGCATGAAGAGGAATGCAGCCTGCTCAATTTATTACTACAGCCCATTTCATGATAGAGAGCCCACGCCCTGCATACTGTGTTAAATATATAGGTTACATTTAGAAATCAATATCACTTGGCTGCAATTTGATAAGTGCTTCTAATTTAATTTCTAGCCATGGCATTTACTTAATCAAAATTTTGGCAGTGGAAGCTAATTCAAACATAATATGCAATACGCAGATTTGGAAAAGTGTAGTCACCATGACTAGTGTGAATAGTAAGAATCTTTAAATGCATGATTTCAGTTCAATGTAACTTTAATACAAACTACCAGTTTTTTTAACAAGCATGCAAAAACATTAACCGTCTCAGAACTAGAGGAAGTATAATGAGGATAAGGCATCTAGCTAGAGGGACTCTGTAGAAGATATGGTCAGGTCAGAAATGGCATCATAAGTGTATGGAAGGCAAGTAATAATGTCAAATGGGAAATGCCCATTTAAGTAAATCATATATAAATGATGCCTCAATATTGCATTGTGATCTGATGTTTTTAATCACTTGAAATACATATACAGGTATAATTTTTAATTATAAATATAAATCCTATTCAGGACATATTAAAGGCAGCTTGGGCACTATTCTTAATACATGTAAAATGTACTTTATTTTGGCATCTAATTTTATTAAAACCCATAAGTAGAACTATTTTATCTTAAACTATCAAAAATTGCTTCAGATCGACTTCCAGATAGTGACTCAAAAGGACGCACATTTGGGTTGCTCCCCATAGACACCAAAAAAAAAAAAACAAAAAAATCACCTATTTTCCTGAGACAAACACCAAGATATGACTCGCACGTCAGCTGTAGACAGAGCAGCTGAAGACTAATGGTGGGTGAGGACACCCGACGCGGTTCTCATTTGTATTTGGGACAAAGTTCGGGAGTCTCTGGACGTGGGGTGGGACAGAAGCTAGGGATTTCAGGACTAACTGCAGAGGCTGCGAGAGGTGGGCGAGTGGGACTGAGATGTGGAACCACCAAGGACTAATTTGGGTTGGGGTGAAAGGAGAGCCAGCGCACTAAGAGCTGAACTGGAGGTAACATGATAAAATTGTACTGAGCACAGCTATAACAGGGAATCAACCAAATCAAATCCCTCCCACAACCATTTCACGCCAGTTTGGGGTCCACTGAGTGAAAATCCTGCCCACCGCATATCCGCCCACCAGATATCCTGCCCATCATATGCCCCACCCCCTGAATTACAGTGAGATGGCCGTCCCAAACCTCAGCACTACCTGCTAGCGCCACCTTGAGGGTAGAGGAAAAACTGCGGCCTGCTTGCCAGTCCTGGGCAAGTCAAACCTATGCAACGCCAAGGAAACTGAACCCTTAGAAATACAAACAGAATGCTGAGTAGAAAAAAGGCACAGAGAAATACACATGAAACAATGGATCCACTCAAAATCCAGGGGAAAATCTGAATACAGCAGATATATATAAATTACCTGAAGAGGAATTTAGAGTAACAGTGACTAATATAGTCATGGGAATCCAGAAATCAGTAGAGGCAGTAAATGAGAATGTCAGGAAGCAAAGCAAACAATTAAAACAAGACATCAAGTGGGAGAGACACGATGGCTGAATTAAAGAACTCAATAGAGGGACGCAACAATAAGATGGATGAAGCTTCCAATAGAATCAGTCATCTGGAAGATAAGACAGAGGAACTCAATCAAGCAAACCAGCAAAGAGATAAAAAAAAATTCAGAGAATTGGAGACAGAATTCAAGACCTCTGGGATAACATCAAAAGGAACAACATTCACATCATAGGGGTCCCAGAGGAAGAGAGAGAAAAGGAGTCAGAGACCATATTTGAGGAAATAATAGATGAGAACTTCTCCAATTTGAAGAATGAAGCAAGCCTCCAGATCAAGGAAGCTCAAAGAGTTCCCAATAAAATAAACCCAAACAGAAATAAACCTAGACATATCATCATAAAAATGTCAAAAATATAAAATAAAGTCTATTAAAAGCAGCCAGAGAAAAACGTGTCACATACAGAGGAGCCTCCATAAGACTGTCAGCGGACTTCTCAAATGAAACTCTACAGGCCAGAAGGAAAAGGCAGAATATATTAAAAGTGCTGAAAGAAAAGGATTTTCATTCTAGGATACAATATTCAGCAAGCTTATCATTCAGAACTGAAGGAATGATTTAAAAAAACTTTCAGGACAAGAGAAAGTTAAAGGAGTTTATCACTAGAAAACCAGCTGTGCAAAAAAATTAAAGAATGCTCTATAAAGCATAAACAAATCACACAGAAAAACAGTATGATAGCAAATATTAAAAGTGGGGAGGAAGAGAAGAAAACAAAAATTTGGGCAGTTAAAATGAGTGAAAGACGACTATGCTTTCAAGTAAAATTAGGTAGTATACATAGAACTGTGAAAGTTAACTTCAGGGTAACCTCAAGATACATTCCAGGGAGAAAGCTAAGAGGTGAAATCAATCAAAACATAACTGCACCCACCTGAACGAAAAAGAGAAAGAGAAAGTCGTTATCTGGATCAACATACAAAAGACAAATGATAAAATGGCACTAAGCAGTAATATATCAATAATCACCCTAAATGTTAATGGACTGAACTCACCAGTCAAATGATGCAACTGACTGAATGGATTTAAAGTATAACCCAACCTTCTGATGCATTCAGGAAAAACACCTTCTTCCAAAAGATCAACAAAGACTCAAAGTCAATGACTAGAAAAATATCCTACAGTTGAATGGCAACCACAAAAGAGCAGGAATAGTTATATTCATATCAGATAAAACAGACTTCCATCTAAAAAGCATAACAAAACACAGAGATGGACACTACATAATGATTAAAGAAGCAATCCAGCAAGAACACATAAGCCTTATTAACAAATATGCACCAAATGAAGGAGCATCAAAATATAGTAAGCAAGTATTATCAGACACTGACAGCAACACAAATATAATGGGAAACGTCAACCGCCCCTTACAACAATGGACAGATCAACCAGGCAGAAAATCAACAGGGACACAGCCACTTTAAATGACCATCTGGAACAGATAGGTCTGATAGACATAGTCCCAACTTCACCCAATGACTACAGATATCACTTTCTTCTCAAACACTCATGGAACACTCTCAAGGATAGATCATATGCTGGGACAGATAACATCTCTCAACAAATTACCAAGCATCTTCCCTGACCACAATGGTCTCAAACAGGAAATCAACCACAAAAAGAAAGCCAGAAGACCCCAAACCCCTCAACAATATGCTGCTAAACTACTCTTGGTAAAAGAGGAAATCAAAGAGGGACTTAAAAATACTCAGAGACAAATGAGAATGAGGACACAAGCAACTAGAATTTATGGGATGTAGCAAAGGCGGTACTAAGGGGAAGTTCACCACAATCCAGGTCTATCTCAAGAAACAAGAAAAATCACAAACAACTTAACTCTACTTTTAAAACAACTAGAGAAAGAAGAATAATTAAAACCAAAAATCAGCAGAAGACAGGAAATAGTCAAAATTAGAGCAGAAATAAACGAACTAGAAAACAAAAAGACAATCCAGAAGATCAATGAAACTCAAAGTTGGTTCTTTGAAAAATAAACAAAACTGACAAGCCATTGTCTAGACTCACAAAGAAAAAATGGGAGAAAACTCTCATAACCGGAATCATAAATAAATGGGGAGAAGTTACAACACAGAAATTCAAACATCATAAGGGACTACTATGAAAAGCTCTACGCCACTGAAATGGACAAACTTGAGGACATGGACAGATTTCTAGAAAAGTATAGTCTACCAAGACTGGACCCCGAATAATTGGAATACCTGAACAGAACAATCACAAGCAAAGAAATGGAAGAAGTAATCAAGGGCCTCCCCCAAAATAAAAGCCCAGGGCCAGATGCTTTCTCCAATGAGTTCTACCAAACTTTCAGAGAAGAATTAACACCTATTCTTCTCAAGCTCTTCCAAAATATTGAAGAACAGGGAACTCTCCCAAATACTTTTTATGAGGCTAATATTACACTGATACCAAAAGCTGACAAAGATGTCACCAAGAAAGAAAATTACAGACCACTATCTCTAATGAACATAGATGTAAAAATTCTCAACAAAATATTAGCAAACCAATTCAACAATGCATCAAAAAGATCATCCATCATGACCAAGTGGGATCCATCCCAGGGATGCAAGGATGGTTCAGCATAAATAAATCTATTAATGTCATACACCATATCAACAAGAGCAATCAGAAAATCACTTGATCATATGCAGAGAAAGCTTTTGACAAGATCCAACACCCATTTGTGATTAAAACAACTCTCCATAAAATGGGAATACAAGGTTCATACCTCAACAAAATAAAGGCTATATATGAAAAACCCACAGTCAACATCATAGTCAATTGCAAAAAATTTAAAGCATTTCCTCGTAGGTCAGGCACAAGGCAAGGTTGTCCACTCTCACCGCTGCTATTTAATATTGTACTGGAGGTCTTAGCTAGAGCAATTAGGCAAGAAAAGAAAATAAAAGGAATTCAAATTGAAAAGAAGGCAGTAAAACTCATTATTTGCAGATGACATGATTATATATATTGAAAATTCCAAAAACTCTATCAAAAAACTTCTAGAACTCATTGATGAATACAGTAAAGTGGCAGGCTGCAAAATCAATGCACAGAAATCTGTTGCATTTTTATATACAAACAACACACTTGAAGAAAACAAAATCATAAAATCATAAAAATCACACCAATTAAAATAGGAGTTAAATGAATGAAATACCAGGGCATACACCTACCAAAGGAAGTAAATGATCTATACAGCAAAATTACAAGTCCTTCTTAAAAGAAATAGAGGACACAAAAAAATGGAAAAACATCCCATGCTCGTGGCTGGGAAAAATCATCATTTAAATGGCCATCATACTCAAAGCAATATACAATCCTCATTAAAATATCATGGGTTTATTGCAATCCTCATTAAAATATCACAGACTTTTTTCCAGGAAATAGAACAAGAAATCTTAAAATTTGTATGGAACAACAAAAGACCCTTAATAGCCAAAGCAATCATTAGGAAAAAGAACAAAACTGGAGGAATTATACTTCTGGATTCTGAACTATATTACAAAGCAATAGTGGAATAATAACAGAGGCACATATCAGTGGAATAGAACTGAATCACCAGAAACCGACCCACTCACATACAGTTAATCTATGACAAAGGATCTAAAATCATTCAATGGAAAAAGTAGAATCTCTTCAACAAATGGTGTTGGGAAACTGGACAGCCACATGCAAAAAAATGAAGCTACACCACTCTCTAACACCATTCACAAAAATTAACTCAAAATAGATTAGAGACTTGGATGTAAGACCAGAAGCCATAAAGCCCTTAGAAGGCAACTTGGGAAAGACCTTCCATGACATCAGTCATAGAGAAGCCTTTGGGACTCCACTCTGCCATCAGGGGAAACAAAAAGAAAAATAAACATCTTGGACAATATCTGATAAAGGAGATTCTTCAAAGCAAAAGAAAACATCACCAAAACCAAAAGGAAACCTACTAACTGGGAGAAGATATTTGCATTCTATATTTCCAACAAAGGCTTAATATCTAAAACATACAAAGAACTCACAAAACTCAACAACACAATAACAGTCAATCCAATCAAAAATTGGAAGGAGGAATTGGAGATATACTTTTTTGAAGAGGATACACAGATGGTCAACTGGCACATGAAATTATGTTCCTAATTCCTGGTTATCAGGGAAATGCAAATTAAAGCAACAACAAGATATCACCTTATACCTGAAATGCTGACTATTATCCAAAATTCTGGAAACAAAAATGGTGGTGAGGATGTGGTGAAAAAGGAACACTTTTGAACTATTGGGAGTGCAAATTGGTACAACCCCTATGGAGAACAGTTTGGAGATTCCTCAAAAAGCTAAAGATGGAAATTCCATATGATCCTGTCATTCCATTTCTGGGCATCTACTCAAAAGATAGAAAAGCACCCATTCAAAAAGATGTATGCATCCCTTTGTTTATTGCTGCCCTATTCACAATAACTAAGAATTGGAAATTACCTAAGTCCCCACCATCAGATGAATGGATAAAGATGTGGTACACATATACAATGGAATACTACACAGCCCTTAGAAGAGACGAAACCCTGTCATTTGAATCAACATGGATGGAACTAGAGGGGATTATGCTGAGTGAAACAAGTCAAAAGAGGAAAGACAGATACTACATGACCTCACTCATAGGTGGAATGTGAATAGACAAAACAAAGGAACAGATAAAACATAACCAACCCTAAAACATTTAAAACAAAATTGAGGTTACCAAAAGGGAATTTGGTGGGGTCAAGGGGCGGGTGGGGGGCAAATGGTGGTGAAGCCCATTGGATAAGGGAAAGAACACTTGGTAATTTGGTGGAGGGCAGGGTGGGTTGAAACATAACTAAGAAATGGAGAACCTATACATAAGAAATTATTTTTAATGTGTTGAATAATTATTATAATAAAAAATAAATTTAAAAATATGGCTTCTTTCAGTGAGTTCTAGTCCCCAGACCTTTTTTGTTGAAAATATTAAAACAAGTCAGTATGTCATAGTGGTTAAGATCACTGGAAGCAGACTACCTGCATTCATGCCCAGTGCTAGCCTTTACCAACTATGAGACATTGAGAAACTCTTTTGTACCTCAGCTTCCTAATGGGCAAAATAGAGACAAAAATAGTACTTACTATGTTGTGAGACTTGAAAGTCCAACAGCTGTAGGTATCTTGCCTATGATAGGTGGTAAGTTTTTTAATTAATTAATTACAAAAATCTATTCTGGAACTTAAAACTTGTAAGTTGTAAAGGCAGAGCTAGTAGGAGGCAGGCAAAATTCTGGGTTTATTTTCAACTTAACACAGAGCAGTATTCACAAAGCACTTTACAATGGGGCTCTCAAAGTATTTATGAGATTCTCTGTTGTATATTTAATTCTACTGCTCTTCCTAAGTGCCTCCATTGCACTGAGATGGCTTCACAGTTGAATTTTTATCTCATCTGTTGTAGAATTCACTAAAGATAGTGTATTGCTATAAATAAGCCTATCCATGTGGGTGTAACCATGGCAACCACCAGCCTTCAAATGGGGAAAGTGGGGCTTACAAAATGTCTTAACTTCACAACAGCTTGGTATGTCCCCTTTCAAATCAGACAGTTCGGAATTGTCCTTTGCACAAGATACAACCATTTGTTGCTCTCCACAGTGTCCATCATTTATTTCAATCTAATACAGTTTGCTTCTGACTTTTACACATTCTTTGAAAGCACCACACGAAGTCTGTAATTAAAAAATGACTTCAGTGAAGTCCTTCCACCAATATGCAGTGGGGTCTTTCTTCCTAACATTTATATTTCTCACATCATTCCCACTACAAATTCTTCAGTGACTCCCAGATAGATATAGAATCTGGCTCTACCTACTCTTAACTTCATTTCTCATTATCCCTCCCATGGCACCACCAAGTCCAGGCTTGTCTGAAAATTCTGTGTTCTCCCGTGCTGTTCTCTCTCTGTCTCTGTGAAATGCTCTGCTGATTCTCTTATTCCCTTTCACACTTTTACTTTTCTTCCAGCTTCAGCTTATGTGCTTGCCCTTGTGAAGTCTTCTTGTTATGGTGTGGTTTTAAGATCAATTTAATTTACATATAAGTCAATCTATTCTCCCTTGCTCATATGAATAATTCAATGGAATTAAACACTTCCTAGGTACTAGCAAATGAAAAACAAAATCAAGACAACAAAAATTAAAATGCCTAATTTTTCAAAAAGGATGGTAAATATTACTTAGCCTAGTGGCTCAACAAAGATGCTCATGTTTTTCTTTCTTTCTTTTTTTTGTATGAAGGTGGCTGGTGAGTACTGTGAGTGCATATTTGATAAAGATGTAGATATTGGGGTGACAGACATGCAAAAAATTTATAGAATTTAATTATATGTGGGAGAGAAAAGAGGTAAGTAAAGTAACTATAAAGTCAATGTGATTGTGAGGAGAATGATGTTATTAGTTATTAGGAAGCAGAGGTGAATACATTTAAGGATAGAATCATGCTTGACTTGACACATTACTTTCTGATATATCATTATAACATACACTTCTAGTGCAAGGTCGGAAATTCCTACCTCGACCTCAGGAGAAAATCAGAACTAGAGATATAGATTAGGAAATTATCAAAAATAGATTGGAAATCTAAGGCAAGAGCCTGAATGAAGAGTGCAGATTGAGAAAGATACTTGCATTCAAGCAGAGAGCAGAGAAGGAAACTCAGAGCTCCTTGAGTGAGGGACAACTGCAGGAGCAAAGATCCAGGCTTGGCTTGAGTAGGAGATGTTTTCTCTTTGGGCCAAGTGGGAAGGTGCAGAATTTCATGGGAGTGAGTATAGATACTGTCTTCTGTCCTCTTGGAACAAAGTAGTAGTCAAGCATCCATGGAGACAGAAGGATGTCAGGGCAGGTTTTCCATCTTGGTTAAAAGTAAAGTTAGAAGTTTTGCTGGGAAAAGTATTTGGGGAAGGGGATAAATAACAGATTGGATAAAAGCAGCTAAATTTTGATCATTTATCAAATGATAAATTTCATTTTATATGATTTCTATCATCGGGATTTAATAGCTTGGGAGTGGGAATGAAAATGAATGAAAAGGAGATGACCTCCTCTCCTTTACCTCTTGGTTGGTTCATTCCACTCATCCTGACCCCTTTGTGTTCCTTAAATAGTATACTAGCTGTTTTTCTGCAGGAATACCCTCTCTGTAGGTAAACTAACCACATGGCTTCCTTCCTGTCTTTCCTAACATCCTGTTTAACACTTTAACTTTAACCTTCTTATTTCTGACCACTCATCCTCCTTATTCCTTCTTTCAGTCATCACACTTACTGTTTATCATATTAAAAAATTTACTCATGATAAAACATTTTCTCATGTTTAGTGTTTTTCTAAATTAATTCTATTGAAGGAACCTGGCATTTTAACATTATATAAGTTTAAGGTGGGCATCACTGTAAATCAACAACTGCATATAATCATGTCTACTGCTTACTATCTCTCTTCCTCCAATGGTATTGAGCTCCACAAGCACAGGAATTTTCCTAAATGACCAGAACAGTCCTTGCACATTGTGGTAGCTCAGTAAATATTTGTTGAATAAAATTGAGGTAGATTTAAAAATGTGTGTCAATAAAAGCATGTATTGGTTATTAGCTTTTTACCAAACTAGAAGTAAAAATCCCATGTGAAAACTGCACTTATAATGGTTACTTTTTTTAACTTTATTTGTAAAAATTTCTTAGGTTATAAAATTAAGCTATTCCTTTTCCTTCTTCATACTCCCACTTCTCCATCTCCCTCCATATAGTACTGTAGTTATAACCTACTTTGATAGATCACTCACAAAGCTAAGAATAAAATCATCTCAATATATTTACATATCATGCAGGAATTTTAAATTCTAAATTTCTGTCTCTCTCACTTATTTATTTAATTTAGAGGACTAGGTTAGCTCCAGATCTCTGGAAGTCCTGGAAAGTTCGAAGAGGTGTTTTTAGTTTTTGTTTTTGTTTTTGTTTTGTGGTGGTTGAGGAAGGGTCATAATAGCTGCCTATTTTTCCTTTGGGTGAATGGCTCTGTTTCTAACACACTTCTCTGTGGAAAGCTGATTCTTACCCTATAGAAAAAGATTCTCAGTTTTGCCCACTAATTTCTAAGTAATCAAGTAACTCAACCCAATTGCAAGATCTATGAACTACTTTTATGTTTCATAAAATTACTTTATACATTTACCTAAAAAGAAGACTTGAGATAGTTAAAGTCTATCATTTAGTTTTGCCCAGATTTGAGGATCTAGTGAAAATGATCAAAGCAACTTTAGATCAAAGAAGGTTTCTTACAACTTAAAGAGACTAGTGACTTTAAATCAGACTGAGAAATAGAGTCTCTGCTCTGATGAGCACAGCAGGTTCTGGAGCAAGAGAGATTGGCTCTACTTTTCTTCTCTCTTCACATTTAGGCAGACCCTGCATGTCTTTACCACAGAGGCAATCTCTCATCTTGCTTCTCTTACCGCTAATCTTTTTCATAAATTATTCAGTGGAGATCAGTATAAAAGTGTTTGTAGGTAGGTGAAGACTCCCTTTGTGTCTGGGGCTCCCAGACATTAAAACTGTCTCTCTAGCTCAAGCTCGTCCATTAGCATTTTATTAAAGTCTCAGACAATTTCTTTCTAATCACTTCTGTGGTGGCTACCTACTATCTCTGCTGCTCCAACAAGACAAAACAGTTGTGGAATCCATTTCTCCAGGGAGAGCATTGCCATATTTCTGAATTGTAGTTCTCTAGGTTAACTTGCAACCTCAACCCTCTGAGGGGCTCAACACGTAAGATTTTTATAGACTATCTGACTTACTGTTATGGCTGGAGGTATTTTCTCTGCTTACTTTCTATTATTTCTAAATGGGAGATTTTTTTACTGTATGGAAGGATTTTTTTTCACCCAATCTCTTTGTTTCAAATCTCTTGATTTCCTCTTCCTATTTTAAAGCTCTTAAAATATTTATTGAGGCATTTAAGATATAGTTATTTTATATTCTGCATCTAGTAATACCAGCATCTGGAATCTTTGCAGATCTCGTTCTGCTGTCTATTGTTTTAATGTCTCAGTGATTGTTCTTTGTATTCCTGTGTGTTCTGGGATTTTTGAGTGTAAGCTCATGTTCTTTTGAACTTTTATCTGTGGGAATTCTTTGAAGCTGGATTGAAGTTGAATTCCTTTAGAGAGGATTTGTGAAGCATAGCCAATCATTTTATATGAATTTATCAGCCTGAAGTTTTACAGACCACACCGGTAGCGTAAGTGGTGGCTTGCAATTATGAATTCTTAGGGAGGGTGTAATTCTTTCCTTTTTACTCAAGCACCAAGGCCATGATAATTTGATTCCTAAATCATGGCATTTCAGAAGATGGATTTACTTTTCATTCACCACTATACTGATGATATAGCTCTTAGAGGTCCCAGATTTATTTACTGTTGATTTCTTACTTGGTAACTGATTTGCAGTTCATTCATTGAAAAAATATTTTGCCAGCATATAACTATGAGGGCCATTTGGGGCATTTAGTATGTCAAACAAACAACGGAATTCTCCTTTAAAACTTCTTTACTGCCATGTTAGTGAGGTCTTAGGAGACAAAAGAATTTGTGTTTTCAGGTCATATTGTTTTACTCAGAAACTAAAGACTTCTTTTCATAAAATAAAAAGTTATTCAAATGACCATTTAAAGGTTTATAAGACCACATCATTTTCTTTAGACTGATTTCTGGATTTTCTTTTCTAAGAACATCTCTCCTGAAAGGCTGATATTTTGTTACTGATTCTAAGTATCTGATTTATTAGCATATTCCTCGGTTTTACCATCTAAACAATTTTCAGGACGCATAGGGTGATGAAAGAAGGAAAATTATCTTAAAATGTATACATGTCCCTAAATTCTAATTTCATGAGTTAAATAAACCTGGGATGAAACCATAATTAAACCATTTTATGCTTAAGGCATTATTTTTTCCATCTGAACAAACCATGATTCTTCCAGAACTATGATTTAATACTTGGGTTCTACCAGAGAATTAACCCCTACAAAAAATTGTTTGAGAATTTTCTCAATTTTCCAAGTATGGTAAACATTAGTATAATTTTAGATGCACAGAAAATACATTATATACAATGAGTATATTATACTGGTATATGAAGCATATACCAATATGACTGATAAATGACTGATAAACAGATCTTCTGCATGTCATTTATCAGAGATCCCTTGAACTGACTCAAATTCCAAAAGAAACAAGAATCCTGATCTTTTATAGGGGTTATGAGAGAAGAAGAGATAGAAGGTCTTTTATTGTAATTGTGATCCCATATCCTATCTCGAAGCTGTAAGGTAATTGAAAATTTGCAACAGTGCAGTAAAAGAGGACATGATTTTTCAATAAGTCATAGTTTCAGAAACATCATTTGTTTCCAGGTCTCAAGACGTTTGACTGAAGAGTAAGAATTGAGTCTAATTTAAAAATGTTTCCACTACTACTATCACCATTGCCTCTGACTTCACTTGTGAGGTAAGATTCTCCTAGAACCAAACAAAACCTTGGGCATCACTCCTATTCATACCTAAATTACTGTTAAATTTATTAATCTCAAATCCATGTATTTGAGATATATGCTGTGTTGTAAAAGTACCATAGAGAATTAACTCTGAATTAAATGAGAGATACCTGATGCATGATCCACTTTCCACTAGAATGCCATAGAAGAAACCATTGGCCAGTGTGAATTCTTCACATTATTGTCATAAGTTCTAAACCATCTTCTAATCTTTATTCTGGCTGTTCCCCCTGCACCACCAGAGAGCCATTATTCTAAAACAGATTAAATTCTCCTTCACTGCTATGCTTAAAAACTTTTAAAAGTTCTCTATTGCAAAATGAATAAAACAACATATTCTTATTAGGCAATTCATAGCCCTTCAAAATCTAGCTTTTGGGCTAGAGATACCACATGCACATTGTGGTGACATTCCATACCTGTGCTTATGCTCCTCCTTCTACTTAGAGTCTTCTTTTCTGCTCTCCTAGATGCTAAAGCATTATTAATCCCTCAAATGTCATGTCAGCGTCACCATCACTCTTTGCTAAGGATAGAAAAAGGGAATGGTCCTCAAATTTGATTATATATAGAATTATCTAGGTTACTGGAGAAAAAGAAGGACATACCAACCCAGAAATTCTGATTTAGTTGGTCTGGAATATACCCTGGGCATCAATATATATTTTATTAGTCTCTAGCATACAGTTATATCTAATCCTTTGTAGTATTGTTAGTGGACCCCAGTCTGCTGCTCATAGCCCCGAATGCCAGTTCTCTAGAGGATGAATGTTGGAAGGAAATTATGTTTATTATCAAGAGGTACCAAATGAAGGGGGAGGTCTGCTCTGTCTCAGATCCACTTCTCCTGATGTCAGGGTGACAGAGATTATATAGACATGTGGAAGTGGGCAAGGCAGGAAGGCAAAATATTTGTAGAACATGTTGGGATCAGTGTGGGAGAAGGTGAGGTATTTGGGGGGATTCTGCGGGCATTGGCGATGGCAGATACTGTGGCACTAATGGGATCTGCCAATTTATCAGGGCAGTCACAAATTCTCATGCCTCAATGGAAGACTGGTTCAATCCATTATCTGTTTCTCCCCTGGCTATCTCTCCCAGCTAAGCTTATCTGTAACTAGACTATATGTTAATCAATTGCCATAGAATTAATCTTGATTTCATCACTCCGTTACTTCGTTGTTAACTTCTCTCTCTCAGTTTTCTTATCTGTGAAACTGAGAAAATAATCATACTTAATTCTTAGTATTGTTGTGAACTTCAGCTGTGATAATGCAGCAAAGAATTTATCATAAAACTTGCCATAATAAATGGTAACAACTGTCAGTAGACAAATGAATTATTCCCTAATTTGTGGGCTCTAATATTTATGACTTTTCCTACAGAGTATTTTTTTAAATTAATTTAATATTCATTGAGGTAACTTTGATTTACAAAGTAATATAAACCCATCTGTGAAGGTTCCCCATTTTTCAGATACATGACAAAGCACCCTGCCCATCACCAAATTACCAAAAATTCTTCACCACTGTTCCTGGGCCCCACCACCACTTGCTCCACCCCTGATTCATTCCCTACTGATAACCTCAGTTCTATTGCTAACGTCCAAGTGTTGACTTTTGTTTAGGCTATTCATTTGTTTTGTTTCTTTATATTCCACATATGAGTGAGATCATCTGGCATTTGTCTTTCTCCTTCTGACTTACTTCACTTGGAATAATGTAATTTTTAGTTAAAAATTAACTACAGTTATAACTTTGTCACACTGTGCTGTGGTTCTAAAAGGTATTTGTGTGTTTCTCCATCCATGGATTGCATTCTACTTGGAACAGCCTGATGCTAGCTACCCCTGCCCCCAGCTTCCTATTTCATCAGAATTTTATCTGCTCTTGACCTTATATCTTAGACAGAACATAATTGAAGACTTCAGTCTCTTTTCGGAGGAAAGCTACAGTAAACTATCTCTTAATCTGCCTTCATAACCAGTCTCTTTTCTTTCAAGTATCTTGAACAACAAAGTATCACTTTCTTTTCTGTGCTGATAGGAGCATTGTAAAAACTTGCTATGGAATTTATAATTCTTTATCTACAAGGTCAGCTATATTTAGACAATGAATTTCTTGAGGGCTATATCTACGTCTAATTTCATTTGTACATCTAGCTTCTTACATGAACACAGTAGGCGCTCATTTTGTAGGGAGGGAAAAAGGAAGAAAGAAATGTCGGAAGAAGTATATAGTATTTCTGAGCTTACTTTTAAAAGTAGGACTGAGAGAAATCTCTAAAAATGTCTGTTTCTGGGCTTTAGATAGAATAGAAGGCAGGTGTGGATACTGAGAAAATTTAAGACATAAACTTATAAATCATGTAGCATAGATTGTACTGTAGTAGTTTTAAGATTCAATAATTAATACTTTAATCATTCTTAAATTCTTCAGTAACTCTAATTCTCTGCCCACTTTTCCTACTTTCCTTCCTTTTCCATGGCTGCTGTGGCAACTATTATATCATGTCCTAAGATTGGGACCCAGGCAACTATTATATCATGTCCTAAGATTGGGACCTAATTAAATAAAATTAGGTTAATTTCTTATGAATATTGGATCACAATGTTCATTTGATAAAGAGAAAGTTAAGAAAGTGAGCAGAGATGTTATATTCTCTTTGCCAGAGTGCTGATGAAGAATGCTTCAGGGGTAGAATGATAATGCTGAAAAGAGATATAACTATATAAAGATGCCAAAAAGATATCTGAATTTAATCTGTATATCCTTTATGATTAAATGGAATATTAAAACCAGCTTAATAGCCATGCTGTTCAAATGTTTTGTGGCATTTTAAGAACATATTTCAAATTTTAGTACCAAACTCATTATACAATATTTCAAATATCTGCATCTTGCTATAATCACAAGATCATTAAAATGTACATTGTCGTTTTCTTATGGGAATTATATGTCACTTCTTATTTATTAGCCTTGGGACATGTTTCAAAGTACTTAGTATTGCTATTTGTGATTCAAAGTAGACAAAATAAAAATGAGTTACAGTCTGTTACTTGCAAAATTTAGAAATGTTCTAAAATATTTTTTATTTATCATTTTTTTCTTTAAAGCTCAACAATGTTTATTCTGTTTCTGTTTATAGGCTACAGCCTAATTGCTAACATATAAGCAAATAAGAGCAAAATGAAGTAAACAAAAATCTCTTAAAATCTTATGACCCAGTGATGGTGATCAAAGACATTTTGTTATTTTATTATATTATTTTATATTTTATTCCAGTCTTTGTCTATGTGAAAATACATTAATTTAGAGGGAATGTCCTTAAGATATTGTTATATAATACAATTTCAAATATTGATAACATTACAGCAACTTAATTTTATGCTTCAATGGAAGTAGGGCGAAAGGGATAAGACATTTGTCATCTTAGCGCCATCTAATCTAGGCAGCTTCCATAATGGTTTCTGAACAAATGAGTTGAGAATGAGAAGGAACTAGAATTCAGTTGCTGTGTGAAAGCTTAGACTACAGGTGGCGGGGGTGGGGGGGGGCAGGGGTCTTATTTGCTAATCTGGTGTCAGAAGCAGCAGGATCAGCAGCAAGAAGGAAGGGGAGACACAAAGGTGAAACCTGTATACTAAAACAGGAGGGGCTGAAAAGACTCCAGACAGATAAGGAGTCTGAAGGATTATACATCTTTTCTCTTATCCCGGTCTACTTGCCATTAACTGCAAAAGAGAGCACAAAAGACAAACTGTCACTCTCTGATTTCACTGTTCAGATTCAAGTGCAAATACTCTAATCACTCATTCCTGAACTCTACAATGTTTATTTCTGGAGGCATTTTCATTGTTTTGATCCTCAAGGAAAAAGAGAATTGGGCATGGAAGCATCAAACTTTGTCAGGATTAGGTGGCGGTGTGCGTGTCACTGAATAACTGATAACAGATGCTCTTGCAACTCATGCAAAACTGCTGCCTATTTCTTCTTTTGTGTTAATATATTATCTCATAAACTAGATCTCCAATGAGTCCCATTTTATATCCAAGGCAAAGATGCTTCCAAGGATTGAAATCATTTGTTCACGTTTACACATATAATGAAGGAGCCCAGATTTAAATTCAGGTTTATTTATCATGAAGGATGGTATATGATTTCAAAAAGTTTTTGAAATAATAGAAATAAATTTTGGAAGATTAAAATCATGGAACTTTTCGGGCTTTAAGGTTGTGAACAAAAATCTCATAAAGGGAAGAACGATTTCACATCACTCCCTTCCCTAAGATTTGCTGTCATCTAAGAAGATAAATACATGCAGGGAAGGTATTCAGAGATTTGCCATAGGAAAAATACAGACATTTGAATATATTTTCAATTTCTAAGACTGTGTTCCTGGAGAAACACAAAGAAAAAAAAGAAGAAAAAAGCTTTGTCCTCTCTTAAAACATCTCTGTGATCAGTTAAGTTAAACCTGGAAAAATGCAGGCCTTGGAGAAAAATGAACTGAGGTCCTAATTTCAGCAGCACCATTAACTCTCTGTAGGCACTGGGCATGTGAATGTTTTCTGAGTTTGTATGAATTATGACATCTGTATAAAGGGATAATAATTCTTTATTCATAAACTTGCTGTGCTGATTAAATGAGATTATGGATATGAAAAGCTGTTTAGACAACTTTGTTAGACAATGCTTATTATACAGTGGAAAAATCATTTCCCCACAAATGCCAGATGTTGTTCTTGGTTGCATTTCAGAGAGCACTAAATGTAGTTGCATCCTCAGGGTGTTTGCTTTGTAAGCCAGGTGTGAAAAGAAGGCATTTTACCAGAGTATCAATAGTCATACCAGCCAACTCACATAATTCTAGACCCACTCAAGATACCATGTGGACCTGGTATTCATAAACTATTTCAGTAAATTGTAGTTTAATTCCTCTTTGCAGTTAAACAAAACAGACAAGAGCACCTACACTGTTCATTGACACTTTGTCTGCTTTCTGTGTAATTACAGCATCTGTTTGACAATTTCAGACTGTCTCCACATCTAAGCCTGGGATAGCCCAAAATGAATCTCTTTAACCTTGGTTAAATATTGAAACAATTAGTAAAAAAAAAAAAAAAAAAAATACAGATCTACTTTTACCTAGACACTCAATTAACTTTGTACTATATCTGCCTTACCTTTTGTTCCTAAAATGAAAATTCTCTACTCACAAAATAAAATCTAAGCTCATTAAAGAAGTACATAAAGGCTTTCACAAATTAATCTCTGTCCCACATTTCCTCTTTCCACCCATGTTTTTTTATTATAACAATTGTTCTACACATTAAAATAATTTCCTATGTATGGATTCCCCATTTCTTAGAACTATTTCAACACTACATGCCCTCCACGAAATCACCAAGTGTTCTTCCCCATTGTCCAGTGGGCCCCGCCACCATTTGACCCCACCCACCCCATTCCTTCTTGGTCACCTCATTTCTGTTGCTAATGTTTCAGGGTTGCTTATGTTTCGTCTGTTCCTTTGTTTTGTCTCTTCACAGTCCACCTATGAGTGAGGTCATCTGCTATCTATCTTTCTTCTTTGGACTTATTTCACTTAGCATCATCCCCTCTAGTTCCATCCATGTTGATTCAAATGACAGGGTTTCATCTCTTCTTCTATTCTATTCCATTGTATATATACATACTCATCTTCTTTATCCATTCATCTGATGCTGGGCACCTAGGTAACTTCCAGTTCTTAGTTACTGTGAATAGGGCTGCAGGGAACATGGGGATACATACATCTCTGCAGATGGGTGCTTTTGTATCTTTTGGGTTTATGCCTAGAAATGGAATAACAGGATCATATGGGATTTCCATCTTCAGTTTTTTGAGGAATCTCCAAACTGTTCTTCATAGGGGTTGCACCAATTTGCACTCCCACCAACAGTGCAAAAATGTTCCCTCTTCTCCACATCCTCACCACCATTTGTTGTTTCTAGACCTTTAGATAATAGCCAGTTTTTCAAGTGTGAGGTATCCATTCACACTTTACACCATTTAATTACAGTAGCTATTCACAGACCCAGGTGACTCTTTTATTTTTTATTTTTTCTATTTCCTGAATGTCACATCACCTGAACCAGGTCATCTCTTTTCTCTCAAACTTGGATGACGCGAATGTCCCAATGTGGGATGGATTCTTGATCAGCCCTGAAGGGATCAGCTGCTCCAACACAGGGAGAACCTTGACTGAGGGAAAAATTGATGATTTTTTTTCCCCTTTCTTTTGCCTGTGGATTATTCCCAGGTGTAGTTTATCTGGAGAGGCACTGAGCAAACATGCTTACTACATGACATGTTATGTGTCTGCTGTGAAGCTCTTGGCTTATTAGAATGCATCACATACCTGGTATGACATCTTCCCTGCTTCCTTCTCTTTATGTCCTTTTTACAGTCTTAGGTTTTTACCTCTCAAACCAAGTATTTTGGTCCCTTAATTCTTACTTCAACTTATGTTTTCTAGCGGACTCCGGCTGACATGTTCTGTTATCATTCCTCAGTTGACCATTCTTTTCCATACTCCATGTTTTGTGCACATTCTGCTTGGAATGGTACACCAGGCTCTTCAAAGGTCCAGGTCAGTGGCTGGCATCTTTGTACACTAGGGCACCTGCCACCCCCACTAATACTTAAGCACATATCATACTATTTTATATATATTGGTAATGGTGGGCCAATCTCCTTATAGATTCTGTGAGGATAGGAAGGTGGCAGATAGATAGATAAATAATAATATGTTACTTATCTCTGTGTTTTTGACACTTAGAATGATGCCTGTCACCTACATAATGCTCCATGAAGGTCTGCAAGATATGAATTGGATCAACGCAATTCTGTGCTTTCTTTGATTTACCTTGAGTTTAATGGTTTAATGAAAATGTATTTCAGAATAATTTATCATTGGAAATGTGTTGTAATTTTAACTTTATAACAAAGACGCTGGACGTCACTTTGATCTGGAACCTAGAGAAAAACACAATATAAATTACTATGAGGTGGAAAAACTTCCATGTAACATTTGTTTCCACAACTTTTATTTTACTTGAATTTGTTTTGGACAAATTGGTAAAAGTGCTTATCATATCTCTAGATGGTGCTATTCTTTGTGTGATGTGCAGTCCTCTGGAATTATAGATTAGGATTTCACAGCTAATCTAAAGATAAAATATGGCATTGTTAGCATGATGTGTACTTTAAATAGGCTTATGTGAAGGATCTGGAGGGTAGAAATTTAGGAAGGCTTCAGTGGGCTTGGGGAAATATTTTGTATTAGGGATCTGGAATTATAGAAGCTAAGGATTTAGAAGCAAAGTCTACCTTATTGAATTTCCTTATGTAGTATACAGCATTCCCAATGACACCCTCTGTTGCATCACTTTTCCCTGTGCTGATGTGTAGAATCTATATAATATGGATATTTTCCTGTTGACCCAAAGATGCTGGACAACAGAGGGACCCACAACCTCTTTAGTAAATGTCTTTATGAACAGATGCCAAGAAATAATGGAAAATATGGAAGCAAACCTAAGATGAAGGAACAAGGATGCATTTCTGTCATTCTAATTATAGTCTTGCCATGTCTCTCCTCTTCCTTTTTGCTGCCACCACCTGCTGAGTCATCAGGTTGTCTCAGAAGGTTTAACTGCAAATCCATATGAAAGTCTTTTTCATCAACACAGTATGGGAGCATTTCTTAACTCCCCTAGTGTAAGGTTCAGCAGGTGTCAAAAAAAAAGACCTTCTCAACATAGTCCCAGTCAATCTCACTGAATTATTGTAATGATTTCATACGGCATGCCTAACTCATAAGGCATGCTCAATAGATGTTGGCTGTTAGTATCACATCATTCAGAAGGAGACACTGAGGCACAGACAAGTTAAGCAACTGATGAAGTACTGATCATTAGTTTTATAAAGGATCTCATTACCCCCCAAAGAGAAGGGATGCAGAAGTAGGTGCTAGTAGGTGTGTCAGACTTGGAGGATGAGTTCATGATCCAGGAGGGAACAGACACTAAAACTTATTAAATGCCTAAGCACTATTTCTAGGAGTCTTATACATGACATTTCCCCCAATAACAATATTGTGAAGTAGGCACTGTATCTTCTTTTTACATTTGGGAAATGAGAACTCAGAAGCTTTTGGTAACTTGTCCAGTGTTATATAACCACATAACATTAAACAATGCCCACTTCTAACACCACCCCTTTCAGATGTGTTGTGATGAGGGCTCTCTGGGAAGAAGAGAGTTTCACCTTTTACAAGATGTCTCACTTGTGCCTGTTTCTACGTTTGTTGAAATACTCATTATGTATTAGATTATTTTAGGCATAAGACCACTTTGTGAAAAGAGAGGCATTTCTCATATTACCATTCTGAGTGGTTAAGACAACGACAGCTTAACAGTGGCAGTTGAAACTGGCTGTTCAACAGTTAATGCCTGGTGACATAAAGCATCCTGTAGGGGGGAACAACCGGGGGAGAATTTCAGCATATTGGATTTCGGAGGCACAGAGTGCAGCAAATGCACCTCCTGACATATGAAGGCATCCCATTTGATTTGACATCAATTGAAAAGCCTGAAGAATCTTCTAAACCTTCCCAATCTCTTCTCCTGCAGAGATAATATCACATCATTTCTGGAAATAGCAGAAAGTTTATTTGTGCACTTTTCAAATTTAAGAACTGAGACACAACTTCTTATAATTTGAACAGTTCAATAGAATGTTCAGATAAAAGGTTGTGAAAGCATTTTTTTTTCCTATGGTTGTCTCTTTGTGTTATTACATTTGAGAGGGTACTTTAAGAGAAAGGCCTTTCTTTTCTCTTTTCAAGATAAGACTCGAGCCCCAAGAATGCACCAAAACAAATTATTTCGTGTAGCAGTTTATTCAGAAGAGCAGTGAATGTGAAATTTTCTTAATCTCCACAAATATCTTCTAACTTCCATAGAAAGAAACTATTGAAATATAATAATAAGGAGTTGGTGCCCAACAAATTGTGATTATTGGGGAAAAAATGTGCAAGTAAAAGTTTACTCTGCATGAGGTCCATTTTAGATCTTCCTTTTTAATGGCATTGTTTTTCATGTCAACTCGAATGTATCTTTTGCAAGTTATTTCTCTACCTACTCTCTGGCCACAATATCTTGCTGTTTTTTAAATTTAACATGACCAAAATGGAATGCATCCACCTTCTCTGAGGGCCCACTTTCATATGCACCTCCATTTTTAAAAGAATAGCATTATCTTTACCTATTGCAGAATTCCAGGAGCCAACTTGAAGTTAACTTCTCTGCCGGATTGTTTCTCCACAGAGTCACTCTTCTCAATAGCCCCAGGCCCCTCCTGTGCCTTTTCCCTTCTCCTTCTCTAAGTCATTATGGTCTTCAGGCCAGTCTCACTGCAAGCATAAATCACAGCCATGGTCTTTTACTTGTTTTCCTTTCATCTCTTCCAATCTCCATTACTTCTCATGGCTTATAATAGAAAATCCAAAACTTACTGATTTTCGTTAACCAATTCTACTGCTTATGGAATTTCACGAATCTTTGTTTCTGGCCTGGCAGTTTTATCCATGGTTCTCCAAAGCATGATGATATTCCAGGCATAATTTTAAGCACTTTTTATATACCATCTAATCCAGTCCTTAAATTGTATAGTGAACAAGTGCTGACTTATTTCAGTGGACATTGAAATTGGCCAGATAGTATAATGCATTGTATGAACTTGGTGAGATAATGTAATTGCTCCATGAATTTTTTACTCATGTAAAAGGAAGATAGTACTAGTGTCTATCTTACTGAGTTATTGTAATGATTTCATATGGCATGTCTAACTCATAAGGTATGCTCAGTAGCTGTTGGCTATTAGTATCATATCATACACAAGGAGACACTGAGGCACAGATAGGATAAGCATTTGATAAGGTGCTGTAACCAGTTAATCAATTTGGAGTTTGAACCAAATCTGACTTCAGAATGCACTTAGACATTATACTATGTGACCTTTCTGCACATCATTACAACGCCATCCTTCCTCAATCTCCTCTCTTTAAAGAATAGCGTAGACCTCCAGAACTCTTAGTTGCGGTCCTCCTCTGCTCTGAGATGCCAGGGGAGCCATGGGAAGGGAGGAGGTGTGTCCACTTAGTGCCTCTAGAAACTTCGTCTTGACCTCTGGTCAGGAGGCTGTGGTCACCACCTGCTGACCTCTCCTGCATCCTGAACACTTTGAGTGAATGCACCTGGTCTGGGTAGAGTGTAAATGTCTCAGGAATAGGATCCCTAGAGAGCGGACCTCACTGAGGGAAGCAGATCATTGCATTTGTTCACATCACAAAAATTTTTTCTAAAGAGGTAAAACCTATACTTTAGGATGCCACAGCTGCCAAGGGAACCAGTGTCCATCAAAGGATTACCTCCTGGTGAAAGAAGTCCATTCTCAGTGTCTGGGTCATGTTTGTGGCTTATTACACTCACAACTAGTCAATTCCCAAAGAAGAAAAAAAATCTTGGAATTCAAAACTTTTAACATAGGACCAGGTTAAATGGTTTAGGCAGAAGAAAGGTCCCTAAAATGCTAGTGGAGAGAAGAGGAAAGGATGAAACAGATTATATTGTGTGAGGATCCTTTTTATGCCAGACACTATTCCATACGTTGTCATATTCCATGAATTCAGTCATAAAAATTTAATGAGCATTTAATAAATGCAAGGAAGGCATGTGGGAGTGTCTGAGATGCTAGGAATAATATGGTAGATATATGCCATGCCTCCATGGAGTTTAGAATCTAGCAGAGGGAGAGACGTAGAGCAGATATTTATATATTCTTTTCCTTAATTTTTGAAATGCAGGAATGTATTTTCATTTACAAATATGGAAAATGAGGCCCAAAGAAGTGATCTCTCTTGCTTAATATAGTAGATTCGCTAAGACCAGTTTTATATCCAGTTCTTTCTAGACACTAAATTAATTTTTCTATTATTTTTCATTTGTCACAGAATAGCTTCTGCCATTAACTTTATTTACCTTTGTAGTGATATTAGGTTAAACAATAAATTTCAGAGGCAAGTGTGTGAGATTTTTTACTTCTATTGAACTGTTTTTCAGGAAAAAAAAAATAAACTTTCATTCAGCCTACTAAAGTCCTGAACATCAGAGTTTTGAGTATTGACTCCCTTGCTGAAGCACCACATATTAGGCATAATTATTTCTGAATAACTCAACAATAAAGGGATATTGGTATTTCTCACAAGGGATTTCTACTCAGTCCCTTAAAAGGTAGATATTATTTCAAATAAAATTAGTTCCAGGTTAAAAAGTGCTTCGAATGCTAGTATTTAATCCTTTTTCTCTCAGCCACCCCACCCCAAATATATTCCCATTAAAAGGTTTCCAAAAGATATAAATATGTGAGGCATTTTATATCCACCCTGCAAAACAGGAAGGGATGTATGTTAATGAGAATTACTTGAGAAAGCCTCTCAAGCCTGTCTGTGTATCTATTATAATAAAGATTTATTACTTCTGCCTCCTTCCCTTCTTTGGGTCTTTGCTGGACTGTTATCTTTTCAGTAAGTTCTTCTATTTAAAAATTTCTAGCCCTTTTCCTCTGATGCTGCATTTTGTCTTTTCCTGTTTTGCTTTGTTTTTCATAGATTTAAAGAAAAATCACTTGCTATCTTACAAATTTAACTTTATTTTATTCCTGTCTTTCTGTTTTTCATCACTAGACCATAACCTCCATGAAGGAAGAGATTTTTTTTCCTTTTATTTTCTGTTGCTCTATTACTATTGCCTAAAATAGGTTCTGGCACTGATTCCACAGTTTTTAAATGAGTGAATCCCTGTTTTAGAAAAAGGAATCTGAAGATAGAGAATATCATACTCTCATTCTACCTTATTTCATGTTCATCATTATGTTTATGAGATCTCTCTGTGTTGACATAGAGATATAATTAATTCCTCTAGATATAATATTAAATACTTTGAATATGTTAATATTATTTTCTGTTGCCTCATAGGTGGGCATTTAGGTTTTTTCCTAGCTTGGTGCTAGGCATTGATTGGGTATTTTCAGATGGCCCAGAAATGTAGAAATCAGCAAAGGTCTAAAGCTAAGAACAAAAGGCGCTAGTTTCCCCATATTCTGTGTTGATGGAAACTTCTACAGGACTTGACCTTTCCCAGTTGTATATAGGAAGAGGACTAAAGAGGAGGAGCAGGTGGCCCTTAGGGAAGTACTGGGTTCAGTACTGTATGTGTGTGTCTGTGTTCCCTTTCCTGAATTCAAAGACAGAAATTTCCAAGGAAATCATTTAAAAGTTTGTGCTATGTACACTGTCCACACTACATACATTTTGAACTGAGATACTTCCCTCCTGAAAGTTGCTGAAGCCCTGGGATGTTGGAGAAAAGGACAGGAAAGAGAGAAAAGATTGAAGAAAAGGAGGACCAGGAAAGCAACCTGTAGATTACACTTGGGATGGAAAAACTGTGCTTTTTTTATCATGTATTTCAGTTGAAGGAGACATTTCTTTGACAGTGTTATATTGAAAGGTTTGCATTGAAATTCGGTAATTCTGTATTAGTCTTTCATCTTTCATTACTGACTTGAAAAATTTTTTTTTCTCACTTTAACCACATTTTTCCAAAGACCCAAAACAGCAAATAAGAAGGCATTAGCTTGCTTAGATATAACTGAGGACACAGTGCCTTTAAAATATAAAATGTGGGAAATCATGCTGTACTGAAGGATTCCAATTTTAAAAAAGTATTTTTTTAATTTTTTATTGCAGTAAATGTTCTACATATTAAAATGATTTCCTATGTATAAGTTCCCCATTTCTTAGTTATGTTTCAGCACACCATGCCCTCTACCACATCATCAAGTGTTCTTCCCCATGTCCAGTGGGCCCCACCATCATTTGACCCTTCTGGTAACCTCATTTCTGTTGCAAATGTTTTAGGGTTGGTAATTTCCAGTTCTTAGCTATTGTGAATAGGGCAGCAATAAACAGGGGATACAGACATCTTTGTGGATGGGTGCTTTTGTATCTTTTGGGTAGATGCCCAGAAGTGGAATGATGGAATCAGATTGGATTTCCATCTTGAGTTTTTTGAGGAATCTCCAAACTGTTCTCCATAGGGGTTGTATCAATTTTCAACCCACCAACAGTGCAGAAGTGTTCCCTTTTCTCCACATCCTCACCAGCGTTTGTTGTTTCCAGACTTTTGGATAATAGGCAGTCTTCCAGGTTTAAGGTAATATCTCATTGTTTTTTTAATTTGCATTTCCCTGATAGCCAGTGAGTAGGAACACAATTTCATGTGCCTTTTGACCATCTGTATATCCTCTTCAGAAAAGTATATCTCCAATTCCTCCTCCCATTTTTGATCAGATTGCCTGTTATTCTGTTGTTGAGTTTTATGAGTTCTTTGTATAGTTAGATATTAAATCTTTGTCAGAAATACCAAATACAAATATCTTCTGCCAGTTCATAGATTTCCTTTTGGTTTTGGTGATGTTTTATTTTTTTTTTGAAGAAGCTCCTTCTCCTTAGACTGATGTAGTCTCGTTGTTTACTTTTCTTTTTGCTTCCCTTGATGGTAGGGTTGAGACCCCAAAGGATTCTAAACGACTGATGTCATGGGAAGTCTTCCGTATGCTGTCTTCTAAAAGCTTTATGGTTTCTGTTCTTAAGTCCAAATCTCTAATCCATTTCGAGTTAATTTTTGTGAATGGTGTTAGAGAGTGGCAACTTCATTCTCCTGATGCAGCTGTTCAGTTTTCTCAATACCATTTGTTGAAGAGACTCCTTTTCCATCAAATGCTTTCTGTTCCTTTGTAATAGATTAACTGACTATATGAGTGGGTCGGTTTCTGGTGATTTGGTTCTAGTCCACTGATCTATGCCTGTTATTATTCCAGTACCATACCGTTATGATCACTATTTCTTTGTAATATAGTTCAAAGTCCAGAAGTGTAATCTCTCCAAAATCATTCTTTTTTCTTAATGATTGCTTTGGCTTTTGGGGGTCTTTTGTTGTTCCATACAAATTATAAGATTTCTTGTTCTATTTCCTGGAAAAAAGTCTGTGAGATTTTAACGAGGATTGTATATTGCTTTGGGTAAGATGGCCATTTTAATGATCTTGATTCTTTCCAGCCAGGAGCAGGGGATGTCTTTCCATTTCTTTGTGTCCTCCCCTATTTCTTTTAAGAAGGACATGTAGTTCTGTGGTATAGACACTTTACTTCCTTTGCTAGGTATATGCCCAGGTATTTCATTCATTTAACTTCTATTTTAACCGGTGTGATTTTTGTGATTTTGTTTCTTCCGGTGTGTTGTTTCCATATAAAAATACAACCAATTTCTGTGCATTTTAGTAGCCTGCCACTTTACTGTATTCATTGATGAGTTCTAGAAGCTTTTTTATAGAGTTTTTGGGTTTTTCAATATATATAATCATATCATTTGCATATAATTAGGGTTTTACTTCCTCCTTTCCAATTTGGATTCCTTTTATTCCTTTTCTTGCCTAATTGCTCTAGCTAAGACCTCCAGTACAATATTAAATAACAGTGGTGAGAGTGGACCACCTTGACTTGTTCCTGACCTATGAGAATATGCTTTCAATTTTCACAATTAACTATAATGTTGGCTGTGGGTTTTTCATATATGGCCTTTATTATGTTGACATATGAACCTTCTATTCCCATATTATGGAGGGTTTAATCATCAATGGGTGTTGGATCTTATCAAAAGCTTTCTCTGCATCTATTGATATGATATAATGGTTTTCTGGTTGCTCTTGTTGATATGGTATATGACATTAACAGATTTACATATGTTGAACCATACTTGCATCCCTGGGATGAATCCCACTTGGTCATGATGGGTGATCTTTTTGATGCATTCTTGAATTTAATTTGCTAATATTTTGTTGAGAATTTTTGCATCTATGTTCATTAGAGATATTGGTCTGTAATTTTCTCTCTTGGTGACATCTCTATCAGCTTTTGGTATCAGTGTAATGTTAGCCTCATAAAAAGTATTTGGGAGAGTTCCCTGTTCTTCAATATTTTGGAAGAGCTTGAGAAAAATAGGTGTTAATTCTTCTCTGAAGGTTTGGCAGAACTCATTGGAGAAGGCATCTGGCCCTGGGTTTTTATTTTTGGGTTACTTGATTACTTCTTCAATTGCATTGCTTGTGATCACTTTTTTCAGGCTTGTGATCACTTTTTTCAGGCTTTCCAGTTATTCAGGGTTCAGTCTTAGTAGACTATACTTTTCTAAAAACCTGTCCGTGTCCTCAAGTTTGTCCATTTCAGTGGTGTAGAGCGTTTCATAGTATTTCCTTAAGATGTTTTGAATTTCTGTGATATCTTTTGCAACTTCTTCCCATTCATTTATGATTCTAGTTATGAGAGTTTTCTCCCTTTTTTCTTTATGAGTCTAGACAATGGCTTGTCAATTTTGTTTATTTTTTCCAAGAGCCAATTTTTGGTTTCATTGATCTTCTGAATTGTCTTTTTGTTTTCTGTTTTGTTTATTTCTGCTCCAATTTTGATTATTTCCTGTCTTCTGCTGATTTTCGGCCTTAATTATTCTTCTTTCTCTAGTTGTTTTAAAAGTAGAGTTAAGTTTTATTTGTGATTTTTCTTATTTCTTGAGATAGACCTGGACTGTGATGAACTTCCCCTTCATACCACCTTTGCCACATCCCATAGATTCTAGTTGCTTGTGTCCTCATTTTCATTTATCTCTGAGTATTTTTTAAGTGCCTGTTTGATTTCCTCTTTTACCAAGAGTCCTTCAGGAGCATATTGCTGCATTTCTAATTGGTTTAGGGTATTCTAGCTTTCTTTTTGTGGTTGATTTCCAGTTTTAGGGCTTTGTGGTCAGAGAAGATGCTTGAAAATTTGTTGAGAGATGTTATGTATCCCAGCATATGATCTATCCTTGAGAATGTTCCATGACCACTTGAGAAGAAAGTGAAGTCTGTTGTCATTGGGTGTAGTTTGGGTATATGTCTATTAGACCTATCTGTTCCAGATGATCATTTAAAGTGGCTGTGTCCCTGTTGATTTTCAGCTTGGTTGATCTGTCCATTGTTGCAAGTGGGGTGTTGAAGTCCCCCACTATTATTGTGTTTCTGTCAATGTCTCTCTTCTGGTCTAATAATACTTGCTTGATATATTTTGATGATCCTTTATTTGGTACATACATGCTAATTAGAATTATGTGTTTCTGCTGGATTGATCCTTTAATCATTATATAGTACCCATCTCTGTCTTTTGTTATGCTTTTTAGATGAAAGTCTGTTTTATCTGATAGGAATATAGCTGTTCTTGTTCTTTTGTGGTTGCCATTCAATTGTATGATTGTCTTCCAGTCATTGACTTTGAGTCTTTGTTGACCTTTTGGAAGAAGGTGTGTTTCCTGTATGCATCAGAAGGTTGGATTATGCTTTTGAATCCCATCAGCCATCTGTGTCGTTTCACTAGTGAGTTCAGTCTATTAACGTTTAGGGTGATTATTGCTATATACCTGAAGCCATTTTTATTTTAAGATGAATATACACATGAGTGTTATCATTCAGTATTTCTCTCTCTCCTTCTGACTTATTTCACTAGTTCCATTCATGTCTTCTCATATGTCATCTTTTTTATGACTGTAATATTCACGTGTATATAAACCACATCTTCATTCACGTATTGGTCATGTGGCACTTGTGGAGTACTTTCATATATTCATGAATATTGAACCTGTATATCTAAACTTATATTGTTCTTCAAATCAAAGTTACCTCAATAAAATAAATGAATATATAAAATAATAAATAAATACAAATCTAAAATAATGATTGATTAGGTTTGCCATACATCCCAGTTAGACCGGGATTGTCCTGTTGAATGTTGAGCCCTCTCCAGACATTAAACCACCTCCACCAATTCAGTACCAGCTGAACCCCTCCTTGTCCTGTGCCAGTTTACCCATCTGTTCCGTACCTGAAACCCACGCCCCCAACTCTAAAAATTATAGTAAATCTATTACTTGCTAACATAAAACACTGAAAATTCATGCTGCAAAACCAAGTACGTCCATGGTGTGCCCTGGTGAAACAGCAGTTAGGTTCACTACCTCTGACCAAGTTCAGTCCATATACATAGGAATGCGAGTTCATGTCCCAGGCCTGGAGGAACAACCAAGATGAAAAAGTAAAAAAAAGTGTTTTTTTCCTCTCTTTTCCTGCCTACCTGTCTGCCTGCACCTTTAATTTAAATTTAAAAAAATATTTTTTTAAATCAATCCAAACCTGAAATCTCGAACAAGACAAACTAAGGTTTTACTCCCATTTCAAAAAGAGCTACAGCAGAATTCCATTATAAGAAACATTTCTGTTTTATAACAACTTGAGTACAATTACAGAAAATTTATTATGTGCACAATGCATATCTTTGGAACATATCCATTATATACCACAAAGTAAAATGGTAGCTTATTTAAAAAGGAATTGGTATTGGCAGCTATTGAGTGTTTTCTTTCATTTACTTTGACAAGTCAATGAGGCACGTATTACTGATCCCTAGCTAACAGATGAAAAACCGAGGTTCACATTGGATAAAACATCCTGAAGCATACATCCGCAGTGGGCAGAAGAACGAGACCTAAAACCTAAATCCTTCTAATGCTAAAGACAAAGTTCCCCCTTATATCATTTTGTGTCATCCTGACTTAGAGGGAAACTAAAGTTGGCATCTTCTAACAGAGGCTCTTCATAAGACCAAGGAAATTGTTCTGAACCTCTGCAAGTTGCAGAGGGTAACAGGTGAAATTTGCCTGGACAAGTTCTAATTCAATGCCAGAATCACTTTTCAGACAAATGTGTGTCACAATACACTGACTTGGATAAAAATCTACTTATATCTTTCTGCAAATGTCCTTCACTAAGAAAGACTTTAAATAAAAGTAATATGGTAAAGCTTTTTGATTCTAATTTATTTTTAGTGATCATGTAATCTAAGAATGCTTTATTATCTGTTAATGAGTTTATTAAATAAACATTTGCTAACTACTTACAATGTACCTTTCATTGTGGTGGGTTCTAGGGTTACAATGTTGAATAAGAAAAACATATATTATTATTTGGAATGTTAGTTAAAATGTAATCTTGTTCTCACAGAACATTCAGGATATTTATTCATTCAGAGAACTTTATCAAGTGCCTACTATGCACCAGACAGGAAATACTGAGAACATAAAGTTGAATTATTAATATTGCTGGAAACATCAGGAATCAAACATGACAGACAGCTAAACTGAAAGTACCAAGCGTCTAAGACTGCTCTAAGATTACAGAGCAAAACTGACTTACAACTGAGCTGGTAAGTCTATGTTTAACCTCCATGCTTTTCCCTAGAATTCAATCCTCCTGCCATCTCTAAAACTTCATGGCACAACTTAACTGCTATATGTTGTCTTTACTTTTAAGTTGGGGGAGATGCTAGAAAAAGGTAAGACCATTTCTCCCATAAAGGGGATGGAACTACAACCCCATTGACAAAGAATGATCTGGACCAAAATGTCAAAAATACTGAGAAACTCTAATGTATCTTTTTTAATTAAAAAATGCTATCAATTAATAGTCTCTCTGCCTTAAATAAAATATATGCTCACATAAGGAACTAGCTAGTCATTTGAGATCACTCAGAAAAGAATAGACCATCTTCAAGTACTGAAAACTGGAGAGAGAATATTGGAGGGTATATTACCCAAAACGGCTTGGACAAAAGTTCACATCTAGCTAGATTATGATTACAGACTTAGGCCTTAACTCGCACATCTAATTCATTCTAAGTCCATAACTTACCATGTAATTCTCAGATCTCTGGTTTCATATGAAGATCATTTCAAGGAGAAAAATCTCTACTTTACCAAGTAGAAAGAACTACAGAATACATGGTCTATTTGACTTTCAGGTAAAAAGTATATCCTGTGGCCTTAAATCAAATGTGGACCCCAAAACCCTGGTCAGTGAGGTCCTAACTCAGCAGAATATTACAATTCAGATACATAACAATAGAGTCTATACCAGCCCTCACCTGCTTCCTACTGTATCCACTATTGGCCTCACTACTTCCGCCTCCTCTTTGCAATATCTAAACTGAAATATTGAGATCCTCACTCTGGAGATTAAAAGACTTTAATTTTGATGTGAACTGAATTAATTCCCTAGGAATCCTTGAAATTAGACATGAACCCTGCAAACAGCTCTTCCTGGTGGTAACAAAATATTAAAGTATTAAATTTAAAATAAAAATATTAATTATTTAATTTACTTGGCCTCAGAGATGGTTCCGATCAAAAATAACAGAAACAAAGGGATTAAAGGCAAGCAAACTGGAAAATCTCAAAATAATTTTCAGGCAACCTCAGAAAGGAAAGAAGGAAGAAGAGGCTGCTTCTAATACTAACCTAAGATAAAGTCACATTCAAAACTGTACAGGGGTAAAGATGGCCTTTTATAGAGATAAAAAATTGAGGCCATGTTAGACATTTATTGGTTAACTAACATAGCATGGAAAAAACAATAGCTAATATTTACTGCTTTCACTATACTCTACACAACATCCCGATGAAGTAAGTATGGTTAAAGGTGAGATAAGACTCAATGCCTGAAATAAAAAAGCACAAAGCTGATTTTATTGCTTACCTAAATAAGGAAGAGCTACGCTGTTCAGGTAAAACCTCTGCAAGCTGCTGACATAAGGAGAAAGTTATATATCCATAACAAAATTTTATGTGCCAACTAACACTGCTTCAAAGTATTTGCAAAGGAAAATCTGTTGGAAATTTATTAAGAACTTGACCTAAAAACCCCTAGTGAGAGATTTCTACATATCAAGCAAACAAAATATACGCAAAGATTTGGAAGAGCTGACTTGATCCTTAATCAGGTGTATCTATATACTCTCGTACATTTCGTCTAGATCCTGTATCACGTTTTGCACATGGTCCCTGTTCTCTCATTGCAACCCAGTTGAGCTAAAAGTGGAGTGGAGGGTATAGCCTTCTAGGGACACATACTAACCTGACAGGCAGAGGCCTCTACCCTTTGTAAGCAAGAAGGAACATCGACCTAACCAGGAAGAAGTGGGTCATTTGTGCAGTCCCAGGGTTGAGTGGGCTCTGAGGCTTCAAGTGAAAAGAGTGCAATAATCCAAGTAAGAGAGTCGCATACCTTTCCAATCAGGTCTCTGACCTCTTGGAGTAGACAATGCAAATTCCTCTGGAGTTCTATTCATAATTAAGTTTTAGACCTGATTCTCAGATTTTTCTGCCTTTCTAATTATAAGAGAAATGATTTTTTTTTATATACCACCAAGGAAGCCCTCTGATTTTATTACTTTGCCTTCAGTTTTTATCTCTTCCTTCAGTCAACCTTCAGTTTTTATCTCTTCCAATATATCAATATTGCCCAGAAGCAGACATCCAATTCTACCATATGCTCATAATCACTACCTGTCTTATAACTCAAATGCCCGGTACAGTGCACAGTCGACACCTTCCCTTCCAAAAGTACTCTGTTCCACTTACTACCAGTAAAAATGTTAACAATGGCAGAATGTCACCAGCTATCAGTCCTCTACCCGCAGCAGGTAATGAGGTCATCCAGCTTCAAAACTGCATTAGAGTCAGCTCCCTAAAAACATTTCTTGTACCAGCATAAATTTGGCTACCCAGAATCACATTCTGGAGTAGATTTGCGTGAAGACCTTTTCTAGGGGAAGAGTTTCACAAATGAAATCAGCGATGACTGGGCAGAAGGAGAAGTGTGAAACAGGAGTAATCACCCCACAGACCCCACTCATCCTACAGGGAACCTGGAAATGGATAGCCCCTCAGTCGTTAAAAAGTGAGGCCAAGAGCAGTCCTTGCAACTCCACACTGATCTTTTATCAAACATGGGTTGCCCCTATGGGGGCATAACCTTCAGATAAGACAGCTCCCTGTGACTGAAGGCAGCTCCTGGAAGGGGACAGCTGTGAGCCATCAGCAAACTACAGTCCCTTACAAGCCGCTGGGAAGATGCATGCTGCGATGCTCTGGGAACAGTACTCTGAAAACAGGATGTGAAATTTCTTTTCCATGTCATATTCTATTTTCCATAATATTTTACCCGCTGAAAAGAAAAGAGGCCTTAGCATCCCTAGTAGGGTAAATTTCTTTTCACCACATTCCTGGAATATTCTGACTTGGAAAACAACTACATATTTGTATTAAAATGATATACAGAAATGCTTCAGATTACCCTGGAACACATTTACCCTACTATCTATTTTTCCAGAATATCTGAAAACCCACAGTACAGATACAAATATCCAACTTTTATAGGATTGTCTCACAAAAGTAGTCTTGATTGGCTTTTAGCAGTAACAACTTGTGATTAGGAAATAACAAGCCATTAAAAATATATTTGAAGTACCAATCATTATCAGCGTCTCTATAAAAATAAATAAATGTTCAAGCTGGTATTGTGGCCAAGAGTTCAACTTTCTAGGATTTTAACTACTTTATAATGGTAAGAGATGAAGTCAGGGACCCTGTGTTGTTCAAAAAAGCAGAAAATAATGATGTGTTCATTTCTTTTTGTTTTTAACTTGTAGTATTTATAAATTACTCACTACTTATTTCCTGAAGTGAAGCTTACATGTTCGGTAAACTATTTTTCCTGCTAGGACCACTCCCTCTCATTTACCTTTTACAATGTACTCATATTTAAAGCAGAAGCTCAGATAAGCAAGAATAGTTTCTAGAGAACTAAAAACCAGATGACCTGACACTTGAAAAGAAGACAAGTTCAACAAAAGATCTGGTTCTCTCCTCCCTTTTTTCCCCTTGAATACTAAGATAAGGAAGTGATAGACACTATTTGTGGTCAATGGCACATTCAAAAGAATTAGAACTTCTTAGCACCCTTGTTCAATTTGCTTTCTTGTTCCGATTAATAAGAATAAAATCCAAATTAACAAATACTTCATAAGAAAATATAACTGCCTAATGTCTCCTAGCCTGGATGTAATGTATTCATGGCCACTGAATCAGAGAACTGGCTAATTTCGGTATCTGTGATGAGTCATGGAAGAGAAATGAGCACCAGAGCATAGGAAGTGGAGCTGTGTGGAAATAAAGGCCACCACAATATAAAATTGTTCATTGTGATTACTGTAGATAAAAACAGTTCAACGAAAAAAATGTTTTAAGTCATCCTGATAAGTTACCAGACTGGGCAGATTAGAAAAACGTGAAGCAAAAGTGAGAGGGAATGAGGCGGTGGTAAAGGACACTAGAACCCTGGTGTGGGGTGCAGTGTGTGACAGCCACAGACCAAGAAACAAGTTCACTATCTCAAAATGAGTCTGGTTGTGTAAGGAAAAGGAAAAAATAAAAATAATATCATTACATTATATTAGAAAAGGAAGAGTATGTAGCATGGTCTATTTGGAATTAAGCACGTTGAGGAAACTGCTAAGACTATGTGTGAGAACAAGGTGGAGAAATATTAGTTGGTTTCCAGTGCAACTGAATGCATTAGTTGCTGATTGAATTATCACAATGTCAGTGAACACCAATAAACCCTCTTGAGAAGTGAGGGCAGAAGGGCTGCACCACGTGTAGATGTAATGGAGATTTTCCAGACATCTGACAGGACGTCATAGTTTCAACACTATTCTGGCTGACTCTTCCAAGTCCACTGTGTTCTGATGGCTTGTGGCATCTCCTCAATGGGATCCCTATCACATTTGTTGTACTAATCCCTGATTGGCTTTCAACACAGCTTGCCAACCGTCCTTCCCAATTTTGCCCATGTCTCTGCAGTTTCCATAGAATTCATACTTCTCTGACTGTAAAATTTGGTTTGGAATTCAAACTTTCTCAGCCCCCCACTATCCCTTCATTTCTTATCAGATTCCAATTCTTCTTCCCTAAACAGTAGATATGTTAATGTCTCTGAATTCTGCCACTTCATCTCTCTCGCCTTTAACTAACCTTGGAATAGCCTCCAGATGAAGAGGGTTAATACCAAAAATATCGGTAATGGATTTCAAAGGCTGCTATCTCCCACGAAAGAGATTTCTAGTGTCATATGCCACAAGGTACCGAAAAGAATTGAAGCAGAGGGGCAGTTGTGCTATTAGACCCAAGGGCTGATGACTGAGCTGAAAGTGAAAAACAGATTGAAGGCTAAAAACTGAAATCATTCATAAACAGAGCAGCTGGAAAGAATCAGAGACAGGAATTCTGAAGGCATTCCAGAAATTCCTCACATAAGGAACTTGGAGATCCTGAGGGTTTTTTGGGGGGGGGGGTTTTTTGAGACTTTTCTCAAAAAAATCTTATCACATATGTGATATTATCACACGTGTGTGATGTTATCACATGTGTGGTGATTTCAGATGTGTAATATTATTATCACATGTGTGGCAATAGCTTAGGATCAAGGTGGAAAGGATGCTGTTGTCAACCATTGAAGGTATCCAACGGACACCTGTGGAAAGCTGCCTAGGAAAGATATAGCCCACCTTCTGGAAGACAACCCTGCTTTATCAGTTCACTTACCATTTGGAATACCCACCATTTACATACTAGCGACTGCATCTCACTATGGATGACAGGACAATTTGGGGAGAATAACATTCAAAAGCAGTAGAAGGAATGCAGAAGTTCACAGTGGTATGATCTTTTAATAGGGAGAGTTATAAAGAAAATGTAAAGAAAAATTTAAAGATGGAATTCTATAGCTGTATACATGAAAATTCTGTTTTCTATATAAAAAATTTTATATTTTAGAAAAATGACAATATTGCATTCCAGTTCAATAACTTAATCATAGCATGATATGAACTTTCTTTTCCTGAGCAATAGTTATAGATGCTGCTGATTTCTAAAATAAATACTATATTGAAAGTCTCTCAAAGCTTTATGATTTTGCCATTGTAAAGAAGCATCATACAGAAAAAGCCATTGTAGCTCCTATAATCACATCAAAATTCACATTTCAAGCATAATTAGCATATTTTATGGATTTAGCTTAAAGAAAGCTGCAAAATAATTCCTTATTTTATAGAGATACAAAGAATACTATTTAGATCACCATCAGTTGTTTTTTTTTTTGCTTTTATTTTATTATTAAAATGAATCCTAATTATATTCAACAAGAATTATTTCCTTATTTGGAAAAAGAATCTTTTTTCGCATGAGCTCAATAACTGAAAGACCACAGGAATCAAATAAAATAAGACAAATTTATTTTCTAGTGATCATTGGCCTGATTTTATCTCAAAAAACTGGCAACAGCTGGACTAGTAAAGGAAAATAAATCTAATTATTTTTAAAATCATGAAATCGATAAAATTTAACTAGGATTTTGCTAGTGATTCAGAATTCAGTATATATGTGTTGAAATCTATTAAATCTATTAAACACCTAGGCCTTATGCTAATATTACCCGCATTATTTTATTGTATTTTAAGTCATTAGTATTCAAAAATGAATGGTAATTTAGTATTTGATGGTATATGTGAAATAATAAATGTATTTGAATTTCATTACCTAGCACTTCTTAGTAGCTACCCAGGCACTCATTTCTTACATTGGAAATTATAATGATGCACATACTTTCTAAACTAACAAGTGAGAAGATCCATATCAAAAATGATATTTGAATTAGATCTCACTACGCCAATGATGGACAGTGACGAGGTTTTGCTTTTCAACAGCAGTACACATGCACAGAAATGAGGACACGTGCACACACATTCATACATACATGTGCATGGAGTGAAAATCCGTTTACTCAACTGCTATCAGAAATTCCCTTATTTCAGAAATGACCACTTCCCTACTCTCAGGTTGTTTTTTGGGTAGCATGGACTACCTCTCTTTCCAGAGAGGAACACGTGACCAGGCCTGGTTCAACATGGTGCCCAACCTTCTGGTCAGTGATTGGTTCAGAAGATGATCAAGTAACTCATACTAATCTATACCTTCATGGAACTTTTTCTGGAGCTACTGAGAAAGAAGGGCTTCTTCTAGGATTGAAGTGGATAAGAATCTTCTAAGATAATGCAGTTAAAGGTAATTTTGAGGCCATATGAAAGGAGTTTTCCTGAGAACCTATCCAAAAGAAGAATTCAAATTTCAGAGATGCAGAAAAAGTGAAAGCTTCTTCATGACATAAATCTAATCTCACAATCAGTCATGCCTAAAGACAGCCTGACCCCTCAAGATCTCATTTACATAAGCAAATGGATTCCAACTTGTGTTTCTTTGAGATAAGGCTGAATTGAATTTCTGAATCTTGCAACTCACGGACTCTAGTCAATATATATACATACCTACAGACTTATTATCCTCCATTTGTAAATATTTTTTTCTTATAGCAATGTGCAGACACACATGCATGCACGCACACTCACAAAATGTGCTCCAAAAGTCTACTTGTAAACAACAACAAAAAACTCTGACAATATGGTTTTCACCTTCGTAGCCAGCAGAATTTTGCTGAAACACAGCAATTTTTAATCTAATTGATGTGCAACATGTTCTGACTGCTTGCAGAAACTTTTTTAGTCATTGACAGAAATGCGACAATACTTCAAATTGTGCATCAGCCCTCCATCTGTGCAGCATCGCTTCTGCCCCAGGTCTGAGATTCAGAAAACTTACCCTCACATGTGTTAGACTTGAAGTCACGTGTGTATCCCAACCTATAAACCGTTGGGGTAAAAATGATGAAAAAGATGCACCTTGATGAGCAGTAGTTAGGTCAATCGCCTCTTAAGAATGCAGGTCACAGGTGTGGGGACACCCAGTGTGAACAACTAAAATGGAAATGAAATAAAGTGCTTCTTCCTCCTCTCTCTTCCTTCCTGTTTGCCTACTTGCCACATTCTGGCCTACAACTTTCCTTTAGGAAAAAAAAAGATGCAAACACCTGGAGATCTTTATCCATAACTATATAGGCATCTGTTTGAGGCTGGAATTTTATTCCTTATTAACACCAAGTTGAGATGGATTTAATTGTGCAATTTCTAGATCTTTGGCTGACAACATAGCGTCAGTTTGCTTGATTGTAGCAAGCACTCATAATTGTTTTCAGCTGCGTACAAATGCAAGCCTGACTCCAGAGAGATACATGTCTTTTGTTTCTTTGATCAATAGCTTTGGTTTGTCCCATCAAGACAGCATCAGTACAAAGCATCTCATGGTTAGCTAAATTCAGGAAAATGTATATGGTTGAGTTATTTAACATGCATACTAGATGTTAAATTTTCTTTCTTTACAATACCAAGTGTGCCCATGTTGAGCTCTGGATTTCAAGGTCCAAGGCTAGGACAGAGGAAAAGCCAGAATATGAATCAAAGCCAATATATAAGCACAATAGGCTCCCTGAGTGCAAATCCCAAACCTTTGGGCAAATTATCTAACTCCCCTAGGACTCAGTTTTCTCACCTGTAAAATGGAAAAATCTTAAAGCAGTTTTGAATCAGACAGTTATGATAATTAAATTGTATAATTTGCTGATGTGCCAGTAAGCATCAGCTATTAATATTAAATATTAATATAAAGTAGCTATTAATATTAAAATGTTAATGATCAATAAAATTATCTGTTAATATTATTACTATCATCATCTAGAAAAGTCCCTTCACTTCATACTTCTCAACTATTAAGTTAGGAGTAATAATCCCTGCCAACCTCCTGAAACGGTTTTTAAACTCAAATGAGAGCATTTGCAAAAAAGCTCTTTGAACAATGTAAAGTATATCAAAATATATGGTTGTAACAACCACCATCATTGACACTGGAATGTAATAAAGATATTTGTATGCATTTAACAGATAGGAGGCTGGTCCTGGTGAGACATAAATCCTAATCTCTATGTGCTTCTAATCATGGAAAGGACATTAGCAAGAATAATTTTAACACAGAAGAGAGGTTTTTCTTTCACAATAATATAGATCAACAGTGTCCAAGATAAAAACTGGTCATGCAAATGTTCTAGATCTACATCCACTGTCCAATATGATAGCCACCAATCTTACACGCACACGTGCACACACACACACACACACACACACACACACACAAACTGAATAATGGAATGTGCAGGTGTGACTAGGGAACTAAATTTTTATTTGGTCTCATTTTAATTCACTTAAATTCAAATAGCCACATGCAGCTAGTGACTACCACATTGAATAATACATATATTGGATGCCTTCCATCGCTTAACAGCTGTTAATGGAATTGCCATTTTTATTGCTCTGCATGCTCTAATAATGTGATTTTAGGTGGAAAGTATATTATATTATAAATTCTATCAAATGCAATCTTCAACAAATACTATATTTACATATTATACCCATTACATATAAAAATAAATTCTGATTCCTCTACTATGATATGTGTTTTTTCATCTAAATTTATTATGTCAGAAAAAGCATAATTTTAAAAGTATATTATATTTATACTTGGGAGCCAAGAATAGAAGAGAATTTTAATTTAACTATATATTATACACAAAACAGATTAAAAACTATTTTATTGTGGATGCTTAAAATTCTTATGTTTTACATGCAAAAAAATACAGTTTCCATCTTTTCTTTGGTTGTTCACATTCCTCTAATACTAACACAAGTGGTTAAAAATAGTATTTATTCTCACACATATGAAAACTCATTCTGACATTCTCCACTTTATGGGTTTTTTAAAGTATTCTTAAATCTCTGATATGCCACCAGAGAATTTTGATCAAATGAATGCAGCTTACAGATTTGGTACAGTTCATTTTGAAGTAAAACTTAGAATTATTAACAATTTATATTCTGTGTTAACTTGATATATTTCAGTTTATTTATATCTTAGTATTAAACAGTTGTCAAAAATTAATAGTAATTTCATTTTTATGACCAAGAATAAAAACAATTTACAGCTAGCTATGTGATGGCCAAGTCCACCATGGCTGGTAGTTGATGTTTGCTTCAGTGTCTGGTTGAGTGGCTGAGTCATAAGCACATTTATCTGATCTCTGCATTGTACTAACCACATATTAAAAATCTCTATGACCCCTTTAAATATATTTTTAAATTACTTTACCTGTTGCTCTTTAACATAAATTTAAGCATGCATCATTATTGCTTTGATACCACGAATCCATTGAAACACATTCTCTAGATCTCAGAATCACTTGTTGGGAAAGGTGATCCAAAACTACTGGGGGACTTCTTCACTTGCACCCGCACAAAACAATTACAGCCTAGTCCACAACTGAGTATCAGATATCCAGACATAAATGAATGAACTTGTGAGCAATGGAGTCCTAGGAAAGGAAAGCCCAACTCAACAAAAACAAAATGGAAGCCCAAAGAATAAAGCAACATGAAAGAAGAAATCTAGCACATTGTATCAAGAAATAGCATCAGATATTAAGAATCAGAAGGGGCAATGGAAGAAGCAAGGGCCAGAGGGTCAGCTTAACCACCTCTTACTTTACTGCCCTTTAGTTTCCTCCAGCTCAGAGTACCCAAATCCTTTAGAACTGTGGTAGAAAGAAAAAGATAAGTATTATTGGAGATCTAATCAACTCTGTTGTGGGGACAAAAAGTTGGACAGAAGAAAAGAGGGTGAAGGCATTCACCTCATGGATGGTGGAAAAGGTGAGGAATGGACACCAGGAGGTCAGAGGTTTGCTGGAGCTGTAGAGACCAGTAACAGCTAGAGCACAAGGACAAATACACCAATCCACAGGGCAGTCAGATTCACTAGTTTGGAGGAGATGGCAACAGTAATAACAAAGCAAGGCAGCGAGGCAGTCGGGGGTCAGTCAGAGGCCAGAAGTCTGGTGAGAGGCATGCAGCCAGGAAAACAATCCAAGAGCAATAAAACAACAGTAGGTTTCTGGGTACAGGTCCAATGAGACCAATGGATAAGGCAGCAAAAAGAAAGCAAAGTGTTCCCATGAGAAGCTCTGATATTCTGTTTTCGTTCTGTCAGAGAATCTCAGAAGGCAAGTGACATTAATGCAAGTGCCTATGGGATAGATTTTCTTACAAGTGTAAGTAATATTGGGGATTCATAGACATATTTAGGAAAAAATACTTCATTTACAAGCAGAAAAAAAACAAGCTTTGTAGCTATTGAGGTATGAGAATCATTTAAAATAGAACCAAATACATTCTCAACTTTTAAGAAAGCTGAGAATATGTTTATACAACATAACTTTCCTCTAGGTACAGAATTAAGGGTGGGCTTTTTTCCCCCTTTAATCTCACCTCTTATCTAAATCTTTTAAGGTCTCTTCAATGAACATGCAACATTCACGTATTTTAAAGAATAAAACTTATTTCAGAAGTTAAATACGAGCTTCCACATGTTAATTTGCAAAAAGTGGAGAAAAAAATCTAATAGCCTATTGGCAAATGGGTAAACAGGCAGGCATTTTATATGAATAAGTCCAAAATTCTTAAAAATCTTATACACTTTTATTCAGAAATTATGGTTCTAGAAACGTACAGTATATAGAGAACTATCCTAGTTTTATTTTTCTTTAAATACTGTGTGTAGGTAAATAAGGAGATAGGTAGCAAATTATACCTACAACAAAATAAACCAAATTATTAATGACAGTTATTAGAGAGACTCATGAATGGTTTTCATTTTAAGCATTCTCTTCCACATATTTTTGCAATGAAAAGTCTTAAATAATGCAGCAAAATGAATGTATTTTAAATAAATTAAATTGAAAAGTTAGCATAGGTTAAGTTTTTCATTTTATTCCTGTATATTTTAGATTTTATCTTTCTCTGTGGTTATATTATACTCTAATTCCTAGTGTCACTTAATTTCTACAGTAAATTTTATGAATTTTTCTATTATGGATAGAAAAATTGAAAAGCTAAAATCACCTCCCAGAGTCCCTTACTGCTACACTTCTGTATACAACCTTGGTTTTGACATTTAGAAACACTTGTCTGAGATTTGGAAGGCAGAAGGAAAACAGAATCTATTTTCCGGTACCTTAGCTGGCTGTTTCAGCATGTCCTGAGAATAAGAGTATTCTCTGCAACGGTGTCCCCTCCCCAGTCCCCTGACTGAAGAGAAATAGTTGCAGAGGTGGTTGAAGTGACAGCATTGATATTATGCTTTGGTGTATTAATCCATGATTCAGAGCTAGGATGTTCATATTCTAGTTGAATGTGTTTCCAAAGACAGTTATTGTGATCAATGGTAGGAGGAGATTCTTAATTCTGCCGTAACTACAGCTGTGATCTCAGTGATGGTAGCGCAATTCATGGCTCAGTGCTGTATCTTTCTGGAAGCCATTCCTAAATTATCCAACCTCGAATCGTCTCTCTTGGTGCTTGCAACAATTTCTGAAGCAATAATTTCCTATATTAAGCCCCTTCGTGCTCAAAATACTGAACATTGTTACTTTTGCTAAAACCTGACTGGTAGAAGATCTAGATACTACTAGATGCCTAGACACCAACGAAGAAAGTCATCAGCCATGACTGTGCCTCCTCAAGAATTATAGGGGAGAAATTCCTTGCAATAGGGAAGATGAGTCATCAAAGAACTCATAAAAGTGCTCATGAGAGTCAGAGTCCATTTTAGATACACCTCATGTCTACGAAGTTCTGATGCACAACATCAATGCTGCTGCTTCCACCCCCTCCACAAATACTCTCATCCATCAGGGAACTTGAAAATAATAAAGACTGTTGCAGAGAAAACCCATATTCCCAGAAAAGTGCCAAGTTATGAGAACTTTATTGCTCCTTACTTCTTATCTCTCCTTATGGTTCCAATCGCAATGCTCAAAAATTAAAATTAACAAAATAGAAAGGTAGATAATCTAGTAGACATGGGGAAAGAGAAAATACATTTCTCTCTTCTCCAAATGAAATTTTTGCTGCCTTAAAGAGACCCAGTTGGAAAGGGAGAAAAGTCCCAACTTTAAATCAAGATCGAAGTGTTGAGTATGATAGCAGACTAGATATTTTAATTATTGAACTGTATTTTATGGCTTAAACTGACCTAGGATTATATTATTACCAAAGAGTAACTAGAAAAGTAATGGGTCCTGCTAAGAGGGGGAGAGAAATACTTTTGTACAATAAATTAAAAGATATCTTAGAACACTAAAAGAAAGTTTATCGTTATATGCTGTGCACTCGGTCTGTTTGTTTACTCTGCCTTTATTTTCCATTAGTAATTGTAGTTACATTGGTAAGCACTAACTAGGATGTCATTCACAGTCTGATATCTTTTCCCATAATTTCCAATTCTTCCTATTTTCCCTTATTCTCTAAAATATGTTTGGAAATTCCTCACTCCTATCAATCCTGCTTGTAACACCCATAATATTTAAGGACTGCTTTTAATATCAAATCAACAGTTGTCTTAATCTCTTTTACCCAGTTTGACAAAATGTCAATGAGTACCATTACATGTTCTTAAGTGAGGTGTCCCAGGTGACCATGGGACTAAGGAGAAGGATGGTGCTTCATACTGTGATAAAATAACATTATCTTCTACCTGTTGTCGAGAGAAACACTTCAGTTGTAAAATTGGGACCAACAACCTCTGTTGTATGAATTAAGTTGAATGGTACTTGAAAAAGTATATCACAGAGAGCAAAACCCACAGAAGTCACTTAATGGTTGATTCTGAATCAAATTTGAATCTCACTCATTTTAGTTCTATTTTACTATTGAGTTTCAAAACTCATTTGGATTAGCTGAAAATTTATATGGCAAATAGGAAACATGGAGGCTAGAAAGGAGATAAGTGCTTGGAGAAAGTTAAACTATATAGTTGATCAATAATAATCACTTCCCAAGAAAGAATTTACTTCTGACTAAAAACGAAGAAGTTATAGTTTATGGTGGGATCTATTGCTGCATGAATACAACTTCAGTGAATGCCATTAACTTTCTCCGGCTCACTTCCTCTATCTTTAAAATGCTGGTTATGGTTATAGTTAATGACTTTTATGACTGTCAAATTAAAAGTTAAGTTCACAGTGGGAGAAATGGATTTGTGGATTTTAATAACATCTTCCTCGTTGTACAGCATTGCCAGCAACAGGAAGTCCCTGTGAGGTGAGCACTAACACATATGTGTAATTATAGAATCAAGGTTATATTTATGAGTTTGTAAAATAACATCAGTAATGTCCCTTGCCTGCTGTATCATCCCAAAGAATTTCACACTACAGTTGATGAGAGAAAATTCATTCCTGTAACTTTGTGAACAACCTTCAAAACTAATGTCCAAAGAAGCAGGGAGGCTAACAAAGATCACAGTGGACATCTAGCAAGTGCTTCAGAAACTCAGACCTGAGATTTCAGTCCTGGACATCAAGAAGTGTTCCAAGTACAATTAGGTCGCTAGTCACCTTGCCCATGTGAAGCAAAATGTTCCTAAATTCCCCAAGAAAACTGTTTCTCTTAATGCCTGGCTTCAAAGCAAGCAATACAACTGATAAAACTGACCTGCAGTCCAGTCAGCAAACCTGATTCAGTTTTTCCTCCTAATTCTCTTTTGTTTGAGGCTTCCCTCATATGGAATTCAATATAGTTGATCCTGTGTCCAGAAAAGCAGAAATGTATTTGAACTCAGAGTTCATTGTTACTTGTAAAGTTTTCTACTAGAGGTTGGAGACTCAGAGCTTAAAATAGTTGGTTGCTGTTTTCAGATAGCATATGTAGTGATGGTCTCTGAAGGATCCCTCAAAGAAATGTTGGCATCCTGGAGAAAAGATAAGTTGGAGTCATACTAGGAGAAGGTGACTGAAGAAGGTGACTAGGACACACTGGAATGTAAATTCCAAATAAGAAGCTACAGGGGACATTGCTGGTACTACACCAAATCCCCCAGATCACACCTATTCTGCTATTGTGTCCCTTCTCCATCTCTGGAGTGCTTCAGTTCCCAGAAATCCATATTTACAATGCCATAGGGCTGTTAGAGTCACTCTGCCCAAGAACAAAAAAAGTGAGAAGTACCTGGGAGCTTACATTCCCAAAGAGGATGGTGGAAGGCTACAGGATTATGAAAGCTCCACTCTCTGACTTTGGGGAGAGAGAGCATTATATCACTCTACATTTCAAAGTCTCTTGCAATACCCAGCTGATACTACCTTCTGTGGACTTCCTCAAATTTCACATGTAGAAGGCTTTGCTCTCTTCCCAGTTCTACTTTACCAATGCCTTACTACTTTCTCCTAGGAGCTCTGTCTTAATTAGACACTTACAAAAATCTCAGAATTTTATTAACAGAGATCAAAATAGGAAAAATTCAGTCTCTCGGGAACTGCCATGGATATTAATAAAAGTATACTTAAAAGAGAATTTAAGGATATGCCATGTTCATAGAAATATAGCTGAAACATAGAAATAACATAAGTGTTCACCAAAGGATGAATGGAGAAACAAAATTACAGACACACACACACACACACACACACACACTAAAATAAGACTTATGATACAACCTGGATGAACCCTGAGGACATTATGCAAAGTGAAATAGCCATTCACAAAAAGACAAATGCTGAATGTTCCTTATAGCACTTGGAGTTTTCAAACACATGGAGACAGGAAGTAAATGGCGGTTGCCAGGAAGTAGGGGTGCCAAGAATAGAGAGTTATTGTTTAATGAGTACAGAGTTTGAGTTCTGCAAGATGAGGAGACTTTCAGAGATCAATGATGGTGATAGTTACACAACATGAATGTGTTTAATGTCACTGAGCTGTATACTCAAAAATGGTTGATAGTCAATTTCATTTGATGTCAATTTTATCATAATTTTCCAGTTGGGAGAAAAAAGAGAGCGTAAGGATCTGGAGGTCATTCATGGGACACAGGATACTAGACCTAGAACTACTGGAGCTAAGAAACTGTGTGGTGCCTACAGAATATCTCCCAGTGCTGGCTCAGGAAAGCAAGCTTTACATTCCAGATATCAAAAAAGGGCTATAAAAGGCTGAAATGATCTAATTTCTCTCTTTGGAATCAATAGGCTTACTTAGAGAGGCTAGGTTCATTGCAAAGCAAGGAAGGATATTACGATTGTAAGATTGGTGGGAGAAGAAATCAGACACTAGCATCTATAAGACAAGACTTTAACAGCAGTAAATTGGAATTTATGAGCCACCCAAAGACAGGCTCCCAGGGATTTTCCAGGTGTGGGCTAAGAGCCTGAGAGCTGTTACATCTAAGGGAGAGGGTATGCATATGAATCACCCTCCCCATCACAAAAGGTAAGTAAGACATGATGTATACCATAAAAAATATACAAGTTGAATACTCTGAAAATGCAGAATGAAAAGAAATTGCTTCCAGATGAGGAGATTTGTAGCAGCTGGGCCCATGTGAACAAAAGCATGGAAATGGTATATTGCAGGACATAATCACCTAGAGATTTAGCAGGACCTGTGATACAAGTTATAAATGCCATGGTATATTGATTAAAAATTTATTGACTCCAGCTAACTCTGGGACTTACTCAAGTGTTACTCACATTAAATGTCAGACACAGACCCTCGGCATTGCAAATGTTCCTAAGATCTGCAAAGTCATTTGTTAAACACACTCTCATACGTCACACACCAATTCAAAAGTTTCTATTCACTGCCTGCTCCGCCAGAGTGCTGAAGGGAGAAATGCCGTAGAGTAGTCAGCTTCATTCTCTAGTGGCATCCTCCCCAAAAGGCTCTGTCAAAAACCTTTTAAACTCAAAGGAAGGCCCAGAGCTACCTTGGTCTTTCAAGATATCCTTTTACAATGCATGCTGGCCTGCTAGACAGACCTCCAGAAACTCACGAGCTTCCCCCACAAGACAAACGACTACAGTCACCTTCTATCGCCTGTAAACTCAGGACTCTAACAGGTTCACAAGCATTATACAGAGCGTAATCCATAAGCAAGTTGTTTAGCAATTTGAAAAATAAAAGGTACAAGAGGAAAATTATTTATATTCCATATCTTCAAAAACAACTCAACCCTTCTCCAGCACTTCTTCTCTCCGTGAGTGATAGACAGAACAGTCCACCCAAGTGGTCGCCGCGACAGCTTACGTACCATCTTTGTCTTATCCCTGTCTCTGTTCACCCACATCCAACTAATTGCCCTCTCCTGTTATACCTTCCTTATTTAAATTTTTATTTATATTGAGTTCATTTTCTTTATCTCCCCCTTTATTTTCATTACCTTAGTTCAGGCATGACCGTGGCTTACTGATGACCATTCTGACCACTTCCTGTCTCCCCACATTCATTATGATTCCCTTCAACTGATTTTCTATATGACAGCCAGAGTGGTCTTTAAAAAGCATACATGCTAAGGATAAACTACAAAATTTACGTAACAAAATGGCTTTACTAGAGACCCAATAGGAAACTTCTAACACACTCAAACTGGGAAATTGTACTTTCCTTTGAAAGTATTTCCAAAGGAGCAAGCAGTAAGTATTTAGGATCTAGTTGTAGTGAGATGACCTACTGCCACACTTTGGTCAGAAACATAGGGTTTCCCAGGATGCAGGACTTTTAGTACTAAAATTTCCAGGCAAACCCAGGATGAATTGTTCACACTCAGTTACAACTAGGAACCATTACCATCCTAGACCTGCAAAAGAAGTTGCCAGAACACAGAGAGAAAAGCTACATGGAAATGGCCACCTCATAGGAGCTATAAGATTTAGCTATACAGGGGAATGACACCTAATCTACAGATAACTCATGAAGAAGTAAGCTGGAAAAATAAAGCCCAAAGCTTACACTTCTCATATGTTATCTCCTACTGGTATCTCCCATTCAACTAACCAGGAGGAAAGGGCAAGAGAGATTACTTGGTGTCCTCACATGGGTCAGTCTGGAGGAGGCAGAAAAGGGAAAATCAGGCAGGTGGCAGTATGAGAAGGACTTGGTCTGACACACCTGGCTTTGAAGACAAAGGAAGGGAGTCACAGTCCAAAGAATGCAAGTTGTTTCTAAAAGCTAGGTAAGTCAAGGAAATGGATTCTTCCCTGGAGAAAAGAACGCTCCCCTAACACCACCTTGATTTTAGCCCAGTGAGATTCATTTTAAACTTGTGGTCTTCAGAACTAAAAGAAAATCAACTGTTGTTTTAAGCCACCATGTTTGTGGTACTTTGTTACAGCAAGGATGGGAGACTAATACAGAAGAAAACTTAGAGGGCATCTGGTCCACAATACCTAAGTTGAACTAGGACTTTGGTGTAGAAGTCCTAACTAGACTTTATTCTGTTGACAGTGGATATGTGGGTAAGTGATTTATTAGGAAGTTTATTAGAAGCTTGTGAAGATACAATATCAAGTCCTGCGATGAGTTCATCTACAGGTAACAGTATAGTGGTTCCAACTCAAAACACTGGGGCTGGAATATTTACATTCCCACCTGGTATTTATTAGTAGAGGCCACTCCCTGGGCAGGCATAGTAAGTTCCAGCAGCCCTAGAGTTAGTCTCCAGCATATGAACCCAGGTGCTGGCTACCGGGAGTGAAAGTGTATCTGGAGTCAGCATGCTTGAAAAAAGTAAAGGAATCCAAGAGTGTGGTTAGAGGACCAATAGTGTCTATGAAAAAATATTAAAGAAAATTTCAAAATGTTATTGGGTGATTTGAAGAAGAAATCATTTCAAATGTTTCAGTGCCTAAATCCACCAGTCTAGAAAACTCACTTAGGAAGATCAGCAATGGTGTCAGCTGTTACCAAATCTAATGAATATATTTTGTCCCCATCTCACTCTCATTCTTAGCTGAGCTACCTTCTCCTTATTGAAACATAATACTCTCCTTTCTCAGCTCCTCTAACATCACATTCTTAGATTTCTCCCACTCAATATCCTTTGTATCCCGAGGCTAGATGTTAAAGCTGATTCCCAGATCTTTCTCTCCTGTACATTATCTTCTTCCATCTCATCTATTTCCACAACTTTAAATACCCTAACACTATGGTCTCATTTTTTTTTTATCTCCATCCCTGATCTTTCTTCCAAGCTTCTAAAATTAGAAAACTTAATTTCCACCATATTCACAGAAAGCTCTGTTCCTCTACTAAACTTCCCATCTAATTCTTTGCCCCAGATCAAGTCAGTATTTGGGACTTAACTTGATTGTTTTTTCTAAATTCCTATATCAAATAACACAGCATCCCATGTAGGCTACACTTCCAAAATATATGGGGGATCTGTCTACTTCCCTTCATCCCCATTGCTACAGCCATGGTCCAATGCTAGTCTTTCATCAGCATGACTATAAACTTCTCCTGACTAGAGTTCTTGCTTTTAGTTTTGTCCCCTTAAAATTCAATCTCCAAATAATAGCAAGAAGAATCATTTCAAATTGGATTCTACCATTTCCCTATTAAAATACTTCATTGGTTTTTGGTGGTGTTTTAAAGCTCATCACTCCCTGATTAAAACATTTTAGAGGCTTCCTGTGACATTTAAAATTAAATACTACAATGTCCGATGTAATCTAGTCTCTGTCTACCTTTCCTACTTCATCTCATGTTTCCACTTTGCTTCATCACACAGGACTCTAGCATCCTAGACACTTCCCCACCGAGGACCGTCACTTTTAGTTCTGGGTCTATACCTGACTGGCTGCTTCTCATCCTTTTAGGTCTCATGGTCTAAATATCATCTCTTGGAAGTCTTCATTCTATTTTTCCTTGCCTTTTGTTATAGGTGGAAATATTTCTTCTCCAGCACTTATCACAATAGGTACCTAATTTGTTTGTTGATTCAACTGTTTGTTTCTTCTACTCGAAGGCAAGCTCCAGAGGATAAGCATCACATGTCCTACTCAAGATTGCATCCCAAGTACCCAACAGTGCATGATTTATACTAGGTTCTGAGCAAAGATTTCATGGCTGAGTGAATGAATAAAGCACAGGGATGTTTCATTTTATACCTAACAACTTGATCATCTGAGGTCATTTAAAGTATCATCACTTTACATAAAAGACCTGACCAAATCTTAGCTAATGCCAAAAATGAAAATTGCATTCTGGAAGAAAAAGCTGGTGATTTTCCCCCATGTTGAACTGATCAGTTTAAACAATGCTTATATATGACAGAGAACTAATCAGAATGGGTTCAACACTGTCACAGACCTTACCAGAGTCATAATGTCTCTAATGAAGGTATCCATACAAAGTTTCACTGTGATATTTTCTAACAGTTTTATATACAGGCCTTTTCTTCAACTGCCCTTTCTAATGCCTGATAGATTCAGGGAGATTGACAAACCTTTCTCAAAACCAGGCACTGGTACTTGATTTCTCTTAATGTTTTTTTCCTTATTCAAAGAGTTTTATTTTAGAATCTTAAAAGAAGATCTAATTTAGACAGTGCTTTTTGGCCCAATTTCTTCATTATTCGGTTGTTAACTGGATGTGTTAAATGTGTGAATACTTCAAGAAGATGCAAACTGACACCCTCATTTCTAGGAAATTTGTTCTATATAATCTGCATAGTTTATCATCTTTTTCAATGTTAGTTGGGATTAATTAACTGACAGTATAGATGCAATTGTTTAATAAAATATGGCTCCATTAAATACTATTTGATTATAATTCTGACAAGCATTTTAGAAAATTTGGAAAAGTTTTTTAAAAAGAAAACTTCCCACAAAATTCCACCTGGAAATAACCCCATTACTGCATTTTATTATGTATGCTTACAATCTTTTCACCTACACACAGACATACACACACACTCACTCACTCATTCAACAAACATGTATTAGGCACCTATCGTATTTTAAAAGGGAGCCAAATGCTACTGAACAAGACAGGTGAGGTCCAGGTAACCGCGCGGTTTTCACTCTAGAGGCAAAGATAATGCTAACAAATAAAATTATTTCAATTGGTAATAACAACTAGGAAGCACACAAAACAAGGAGTGTAACAGAGTAAAGGATAGAAAGGGTGAGACAGGAAGGATTGACTACATTAGAGGTTAACTGTGAAAATCTTTCTAAGAAAAGAGTAACTGACCTGAGACCTAGTGAATGAGGAAAGACCAGTCAAGGAGGATGAACAGGAGGAGCAGCGGGGCCAAGGGAGCAGCACATGCAAAGGCAGAACCAGCTTGTTTCTAGTAACTGCCACAAGGTAAGTGTGGCTGGGACTAGAAAACAAAAAGACACAGACAGGGATCTCTCATGTTCATTATGCACTTTTAACCAGTATCATACATACCCTTTTGTTTGTGATATTTTTGACCAATAGAATTTTAAATTTTATCTTGTTAAATTCATCGTATTTTTTCTTTGTGTTTTCTTCCATTAGAAAATGTTTATCCTAGGCAGGGAAAAAAAGTAATCTATATTTTCTCTAAGTAAATGTATTAGTTTAGTAATACAGCCACAGTTTATTACGACTGACAAGGATTTCAGTGATACTTTCCCCAAAGTAAATAACATCCCCAAGCACAGCTTTATGAATAATCCTTCTCTCTCCATTCATTTTTATGGCACTACTATCATATTTATATCATATATTTATATCTTATATTTAAGGCTTATAAAGAGAAGAGTTTTATGAGTGAAATGACCTGAAACAGTCTTTTATTTGTTCTGGCACCAGTTTGAAGAAGGTGTTTAATGGTCAAGAACTTAAAAGATGGAATATCAGATAGAAAACTAGTCAGACAAAAGAAGCCAAGGGCTTCCTTAGGGTCATGACACTAAGAATGGAAGACGAGCCATAACTAAGAAAAAGAAAACCCCTATGGATACTAAGCAGAACATACCAAATAAGTTGATGTGTGGCTGGAAAATAAAAACAAGGAGGAAAAACCAAAGATAATTCAGAGTGTAACCCAATGTATAACATCCATCTCTTAACTTACATTGCTTCTTCATACTCAAATGTTCACTCATACTCATTAAAGTTCAAATTAAATATCAAAACAATCAGAATCAACTAGTGTCTCTTCTTAACACATTAACATAAAAAAACTAAGTAATTCAATCTCTAAAGTGATTTTAAAAGTCACTGGTACTATTTATACACCTCCTATTCCAAAATCTACTGTGCTGGACTCTACCTCAACGGGTTTTCACACTTTCCCCGCTGCAGTACTCCAGATCTACTTTTTCATCTTTTTACTTTAGAAGAACCAGTGTGGCTTCCCTACCTCACACTGGATTAGCCCTACAAACAGTAAATTCACCTGACTCATTGGATTATGATAAATTCTAAGATGGCTCAGTAATTGTTGGCTATAAGTCTCTCTTCAACAAATCTGATCCAAGTCTTTCTGATTTTCCAAATTAAGCTTCATTGTATCCTGGTGAATGTTTTCCTGTAGAAATTCTTCTAATTCAATCACTTAGAACATTTCCCACCAGATAGTCCTCCTGATCATTTCAAGGTGAAGGGAGTCATCCACTCTCTTCGGCCATGTCAGTTTTTCCAGAGGCAAAGTTATTGAAGACTGGAGCATAACAGTGAAGCCAGTATACTGCCACCCACTTCCATCTGTGACATTATCATACATAGGGATATCAATGTGTTTATCATGTTTGCTATAAAAATATTGTAAAGACAAAAAGGAGAATGATGGCTGCCAGAGGAGTGACTACAAAGTGGGCTCAAGATTTTCATTTTATGCAAAACTCTGGAGATAGTTTCTCACAAAACACAATTTGATGGTTATACAATAATTGGATTTACTTAATGCTACTCCGTTATATACATAAAATCATAAAATGATAAATCTTATGTGCATTTTATCATAATTTTTTTAAAGAAAATTGCTAAGGATGGCATTTACTCAATTTCAACAGGCCCTCCATAGAAATATCCATGGGAAGGATGCCTCATTATATTGCCAATATTGTGCATTACACAGCGGATCCTCTTTCCTTTTAACACTGTTCAAAAAGAGCTCTAGAGCCAATCTTTGCCCTTCCCTGGCATGCACATGATTTTACAGCACTTCTTCTTGCACTAAGGATCCTTTGTTCTTTCCTATCTTTATTTTTTTCGCCTCATTTTTTGCTCCTATATTCAAGTTCTTTAATCTTGTTACCGTATATGGATCTTTGTAAGATGTCTTAAATCATGTGAAGAGTGTAGCAGAATTTAAATTACCTAAACATCAAAATATGACCAGATAAAGTGTTTGCTTATTTTGCGTCTCATAATGTGGTCTCTTTTCCTGATATAAACTCCAAAATGGTCCTTGATGAGATCGCCAAGAAATCCTGTTAGAATTGAGATGCGTAGTTATTAGATAATTAACTTCCTCATAGTGAATATGAATATCTTCTTTTTACTGACTTTTGCTCACACCTGGTATTTTCCTTTGTTAACTGCGCAGCACCCATCAAGCACCATATTACAAATGCAGTGATAATGATGAAATGTCCTTAACTCTGAATAACAGGCACTGTTGAGAAAGCAAATCACACTTACTCTGTCAGGATTTTACTGTTTTCCATGATTACAAGGAAAAAAGAAGCTTAGCAATGTCTTTTCGTTCCAGTGCAAAAATTTGCTACATTTTAGAAAATGAAATAATAGACAATTATAATATACATTCTTCCTAACTTTTTGTGGCTAATTGGGGAGAACATATATAATTCCTCAAAGCATAGTACAAGCTTTTGGGGGGGAGTCCCATAAAACAGAGACTAGTTATAATGGCAGAGGATTTTATAAATGAAAGTTTGCATGGTTGGTCTGAAACAAAGATTGAATAAAGAGGCATTTGGAATATGCCTTAGAGAGTAGATGAGTCATCATGGCTTTATTACTGACTGCTAATATGGTAGCAATAGCAATTAATTTACCTATTCATTAAACAAATATTTGAACTACATGTGCTGGGCACTTTGCAATGCCCCATAGACAAAACAGTAGAAAAATACATTGTTTTGTCCAAGAGAGAGCTAAATAAGCAAGCAGTTAGAATATAGATATGGTATTGTGCCAGTAAGCATAATCTGAGTGATTTAAGTTTCTAGACACATTTAAACTAAGGCCTGAAGATCACAAAGGAATAGGGCAAACAAGAAGATTAAGAGGAAGCAAGCGTCCCAATCAAAAGGAGAAGCAGGTCAACACAGGGGACAGGTGAGGAGAGACCGGCACATTGAGAACTACGGACAATCCAGTATAACTGGGGCTTAGAAGACAAAGTGATAAGTGGCTGGAAATAACGCTAGAGGGGCAAGCCGGAGGTTTTAGAAATTGCTTTGAGAGTCATTAATAACTGGAAAGACAAAATGAAGAACCACTCAAGTTTTTAAAGCAAAAGAGGAACATGATTAAACTTACATTTTAGTACTATCATGCTAGCATCAATATTTTAGATTGGATTTGATAAAACAAAGAACATCAAAATTATTCAATATCAGACCCCTCTAGCAATACAAGAAAGAAACAATGGAATCTTAAACGAGTATTGCCTAAATGTATTGATTATGCCGTCGGGACGGTGAAAATATTTTGAACAGCGCACTCCCAATTTATGCACATCTATACTTATAAATGTACTGTATTAATAAACACGAAATTTTTCATCAAAATAATGAGATAAAACAGAGATGGAAATTCTAATATTTTCTCCCTATAGTCAATAGGTTTTCTCACCCACATCTCTGAGTGCACAGACCATATTCTGGGGCCCACTGGCCAGAAATAAGAACAGTATAGTCAAAATAGATAAATATGAATAAACTGAGGAGACGGAAAAAATATCATATCCACAGGATTTGCTTGATTAGGTATAAAAGGAAAAGAAGGAAAATAAACCAAGAAACTGCAGGAGCTTGCAGCTTGGATAACTGCTGCTATTTAACCAGGTTATGGTGCACTGGAGAACAAAGAGGGCTGGATGAAGAAAAACTCAGAACGCATTTGCACCTACTGAACTTGAGATGGAGAAGCCCAGTAAACATTCGTATAAGAGAGGTGATTTGATAGCAGCAAATGAGAAGGTAGAAAAATCACCTCCCATTTCAGGCTAAACTCATGGGGCACAGATTGTTCTGTTTGCATTTTACTTAAAATGAGGAATACTCTTCCTGTCAAATATCCAGGAACTCCTTTTCTATTTTAGGCTGTGTAATTACGGAACTCCATGAGACAGAAACGCTTAGATTTCCCTTCATGAAGGTATTCATTCTCCTTAAGAATCTCAGCCTTTAGATGTGGGAGAAAACCCACTGCATTAGACTTTAGTGATGGGTACCGTTAATTAAAATACCTGAACCATCACATGGCCCCTACATAAAGTTTCACACAGGCTTCTTGTGACTTCTCAGGTGCCATACTTTAAAGCAACACGTGTAGGAGCTAGAATTTCAATTCTATAAAATTTAAGAAACTCTAACAGTCTCAAAATGTCTACTACTTTCTGAATGCATCTATACAGCATGCAAAAAGCAAATGCAGTCCATCTGAAAGCTTTCAGTGTTCATCACTGAGATTCACTGCAAACCCTAAGAATTTTTGAGGGAAGAAGGCAGAAAAAGTATAAAGAAATAATCAGAACCACATATTTATATTTTAAACCTGACCTTGAAGAGGTTTAACTGATCTTTTCTAAATTTTCTCTTAACTAGAAAGGTAGTGAGTCAAGATTAATGTCACATGTGTTAGCAGAATTATTTTACGTGAAAAAAAGCAACACAATTTATAATTGCCAGAAGACAAATTGTCATCTCGTTGGAAGATGTTGATTTTTTTGGTACAAACATGTTCTTCTTTGAAGCTCATAAATGCCATATTCAAGCAAATGAGGAAACAAAGTAATTTCTCGACAATTTCACAGAGTAAATGACAAGATGATATGCAAAACAGGACATTTGAATTCCGCCCCAGTGATCAGAGTGTCCTGTGGGTTTCTAGAGAAATACTAATAAAGTTCTCTCACACTCCTATGAAGAACAACAACAACAACAAAATTGCTATTACAAATGTTTTAAGTTCAAAGAGGTGGTGATTTTCACTAAGTAACTGAATCATGAGTACAGAGGGCAAAGGTAAGCGCTGAGCATCTGAGGACCCAGCCCAAACTCACACATATGTGCACACACAGTCAACCTTACAAGTGCAGCCTGCTGCTGATGCCAGGCAAGAAATGCATCACCCTGCACTGAAGAAGCTGTGAAAGCAGAAAAATCAATCTACCGTTTTAATAAAAAATGTGAGAAACTGAGACAATGAGCTATGGTGCAATCACACTGGGCGGATCTGGCTGTTTTGCTATTAATCATTTCTCTACTGTGTAGTCAGCAGAACTTTATTTAAGTCTATTCAGTGCTTTGTCAGGTCCACTGCAGAGGCATTGTGACCGAGTGGGATGAGATTATAAAACCATCATTATATCCTAAGGACTGGGAACTACGCACATAATTACAGTCTTCAAGTGGAAAAGATTAACTCCGGCAAAGGACGATCATTTTCCACAAGACTGAAATATTGAAATTTCCTGACATGACAACTTACATTCTAGCAATGACAAGTCTCACAGTGAAGACAAAATCTTATACCACATCTGGAATCAACCTTCAGTCTCTACCTTTCTGTGTCAAGAAAGAATTTGAATAAGATTAGATTAATACCTTACAAATAGGGACTTAGGGTTGCCTATAGAACTGGTTGTTTTTCTTTATCTTTGTCTTCTGCTACCTAACTAATGGGGGGATGTCAGCAACTGCCTCAGAGGCCTTCAGACCAGTCCTAGGACCAGCAGAGTCTTCAAGCTAACTAGTATTTTTTACCTCAAAAACTCATAAATATGATATGGTTTGTCTCCCTGCTGGTCTCCTCTTAGTCGGGTGGGCAGTATTCACATCTATAAACAGGCAGAACAAGGCTACTTATCTCAATTCTACTGTTTAGAGTACAAAAGAACCTCTTTAGGATTGAGGGAAAGAGATTTTATTCTCTAGAAAACTACCCTTCTTTCTCTAGCTTTCTCCTCTTGCCCCCTCTTTCAAGGTACCCATTATGATATTTAGCATATGGGAGGAAGTTTTGACTATATTTAGAGCAGATAAATGGAGTCAAGCAAATCATTTTATGATATAAATCAAATAATCTAATTCCTTCCATCAGCCCCTTCCAAGACATGAATTACATATGCATAGACCAAATGATGAGTTTCTACACAAGCTGGTCATCAATTTTATACAGATTGAAAAAAGCACATTATTTCAGATCCCATTAATTTGACATTTCTCATGAAATAGGACTGTGGTTTAGATGTATTCTGTGTACAAAAAGGCTATCCTAAGTAAATTAAGACAAAGTGATAAGAAGACTGCATATGACAGCAATCTTTAATCTCTTTTAACTACATTTTTCAAGACCTCTAGAGGTATCAGTGCGCACATATTGCAAAATTCTTCATCATCAAATCATTGTTGATACTCTGTTTGTGGCAAACAGTTACTCAAGGAATTTGCAATCTGGTAACCATAAGCTACAAATTTCTCTAGGTATAAATCATTCTGGAAATTGGACTTCTTGATTATTCAATACTTGAGACATCCAGAAGAAAGTGTCATATATGAAAATTGTTATGCACGACAATAATACCCTATGACTTCACCGCCTATCCTCAGAACGTTCCCAGCATCCCGACATTAACAGGCATGCACCTGTCTCATCCTTTTACTGCCTTTACCAATACCTCCAGCAGAACCAACCACTATCTTTAAATTTGTATTTATAGTTCCTTTTTTCTTATAGCCTTATGCCATATGTTTGTATTTCTCAACACTAAATTAAGTTTTACTTGTTTATAAACTTTTAAAAATGGCATTGAACCATATGGAGTCTTTTGTAAGAGCTTTTTTCACTCAATACTATGTTTTTAAGATTCATCTATGCTACAGCTCTATCGCTATGATTTGTTCATCTTTACTGCTGTATAATATTCCACTTTGTTAATCTATTATCATAATAGACATTTAAACTCTAAATGTCTAATATAACAACTTTCTATTACAAATAACATTGTATTGTATGATAATTACATGCAAAAGTTTCTATAGAATATATATGTAGGAAACAAAATGCTGGGTGCTGGGGCATGGACAAGTTTATGAAATGACGCTAAAAAATCATTTCCAGAATGATTACACCAATTTATACTTTGAACAGCAATTTTCAATTGATTCATATCCACTCCATCAATTAATATAATATTACTATATTAATATATTATTAATAATATATTATATATTATAGCATAATATGTTATTATATATTGTATATTATATATAATAATAATATAATATTATTATAATATAAATATATTTGGCTTTCAAATATTGTCAATTTAGTGAATGTGTGCTAGTCTATCATTGTGGTTTTAATTTACATTAATTATATTAATGCAATTAATTACATCAATTCCTTAATTATCATTAAAGTTACACGCACAGTATGCTTACTAGTCATTTGTATTTCTCTTAACCAAGCCAAGCCTTTTGTTCATTTTATATCAATTTGTCTTTTTCTTTTGATCTAGTTATTATATATTGATAAATAAATTCTTACTGATTTGCAGACAGCAGTCCTTTGTCAGTTATATGTGTTGTAAATTATGTCTTCTGGTTTCTGGGTTTTTTCCGTCTTCTTCATGCTATCTTTTGTTAAACAAAAGTTCTTAATTTTAACATCTTGTTTCTTATGGATAATGCTCTTTATGTCTTAAGAAATTATAACCATCTCTAAAGCAGACAGACAAGAAATAATTCTTCTGATCTGTTATTTGACCTTGCAGAAAGTATAACTGAATCTCTATTTGAACATTTTTTCATTTTAACTAGCATTTGTGTATTCCTAGGATCAACCAACTGCATCAGAATCAACTGTTTTTAAAATGTTAGTTCACAGTCCTCATTTTTTTCAACAAATACTCATTGAGCAATTTTATATATCAGACTCTATTTTAAGCCTTAGAATACAAAGTAAATAAAGCAGGCAAAATATCTGTGACATTATGCTCTTATATACATGAGGAAGAAAACAAAAATAAACAAAAAATAGGTATGATGTTGGTATTGCCTTTTCATTTTTCTGACTCCTTTTGCTTATATCCTCTGGGACCCTTAGCTTTTCTGACTCAGATATTTTAAACTGACTGTTTTGCTATGGCAATGACATCTTTGCAGATATTGTCAGAAAACTGCAGCTATGACATACAGCATTGTGCACTTCATCCTCAGCAGAGCTGCTACCATAGTGCGATAGACAGGATGTGCTAGTGAGTTGTGAATGCTCACTTACTCTAACACACAGAGCAAGTTACATCAATAACTATTTCTCTAACCTTGGCAGAAAGTCACCATCTCAGTGATATCTCAATACCTGACTGAGCATATTAATATATACATAAGGTCTGTGCTTTTCTCAAAAAAAATAAATAAATAAACTTCTCTTATACGGAAAAAACTGTGTTGCTGTAATAGCAAATTTTGATTTTTATACCTTAGGGTTACAATTGAGTCGTTAAATTACAACATCTTCGGATAACTGTGTAAATGATCCTTTGGGAAAGTTCACAGTGGGAATCCAAATAGAAAAAAGATGCCATGTCTATTTTACTTAAGGCTTCCATGCAGATTTTCCATCCACATTTAGTCCCCAGAGCCCCACTTTATGCTCACACGGGCACCTCAGGAGATGACAGTCTAAACAACACGGTCTTGGCAGAGCCATACCCCCTCTGAAGCCACTTGGGAAAGATTTGTTCCTTTCTCCTATCTTCTGATGGTTGTTGGCAATCTTTGTTGTTACTTGGTTTAGAGATTATCACCCCATTCGCTACCTTCATCTTCTCATGGTATTCCCTGTGTACATGTCTATTTGTCCAAAATCTTTTTTAAAAGAGTAACAGTCATATTGGATCATGGCCCAATGTAATTACCTCATTTTAACTTGATTACCTCTGTGAAGACCTTATCTCCAAAAAAAAATATATAAATCACAGTCTGAAGTACTAGGGGATAGGGCCCCAGTATATCTTTTGGAGAGGATATAATTCAACCCATACAAGCATTCTTTGGGATTTTTCTTAATAGTGTCTTTAAAGTAAGATCTAAACATGATCAATAAGTTATGAAGCACATTCCAAATCTAATAAAATCCTAACAAGTAAATGTAAGTTTGTTTAGGTCTTTACTTTCCATCTTTCCCTGTATCACTGAAGTGAAATGATTGTCAATTCTAGATGACCTTGATGATTTGGGTTTCCTATTGTACAGTTATATTTTTTCTTTAATCATAAAAGCAATATATGATCTTATAAATTCAAGTCATACAAAGTAAACAAAGCAAACTCTCTTCTCCAGTTTTCTCTCCTGCCCTCAAGTCCCATGTCACAGAGAGATTCCATTCAGAGTACATTCTTTTAGAACTTTTTAATGAATATTCAAATAAAAAATTTTCCTCTCTGCTTCCCTGAATTTTTATTGTGTCTGAATGAACATATATTGTTTACCTAAAAAGAAAAAAAAAAAAGGTTTACAAAAGTAAATGGAAATTTAATACACTTGAGACACCTTAAGTGCATCTCTAGAATTTGAGGTGGGGAGAGCAAGACAGAAATACCTTTAGTGGCAAGGAAGGCAAATTGTTTGCATATTGCAATAGAAATAGTTCTTAAGATCATTATCTGTCCAATTACTACTACTCAGTTGGGAAAGAACTAACCAACTCAGTTTCTGGCACACAATAGCTGCTCAGTAAATATTAATTAATAAATTCATTAGACAATAATCTCCAAGAAGCATCTTTTGAGACTACAGAGTCTGGGTTAGGAATCCGAGGGGCACAGGTGGTGTAGTCATGGCTTCTTCCAACTAACGATTGGACATTTCAAAGAGAAAGGAGGCAGTGGGAAGTGAAAGGCTGGCTATGCAGATGGTGTCAAAAGAGGAAATTTAGATTTCTGGACTACAATATAAAACAGCAAAATGATAACTGTGGACTAGAAATGTAGCCCATGTTAGTATTAAAAGGAAGCATATGTTTGTCTAAAAATGAGCTAACCTGATTAAAAGGTTCTGAAATGGAGCAGGATATCTGGACACTGTTGGAGCCTTATTTCAATTTAGCATAATTAAATTGTATCATTGAACTGTTTTATTGCTAGTCAATTTTTAAATGATTGGGCAATTTCTAACAGACTTACAATCTTAATATTCAATCTATCTCTAAAGGGAAAAGTAGAAAAAAATTTAAAGGAAAGGTGAGGGCAAGAAGGAGGGCACATAGGCAGGCAGGTAGGCAAGCAGAGAGAGACAGAAGCACCATGTTTTTTTTTTAGTTGTTTGCATTGGTTGTTTCCCCAGCACCTGGTCTTGAACCTGGGACCTTGGATTGTATGTGGGACTGTTCCCAGGGTGTACTAGACTGCTAGGCCACCATGGCATGCCCTAGAAAGTAAAACAAAAAAAATTTTTAATGAGATATGGGGATAACATTGAATCTGTACACCGCCTTGGGCAGTATGGCCATTTTGATCATTATCATTCTTCCAATTCATGAGCACAGAATATCTTTCCATTTCTTTGTGTCATCTGCTATTTCTTTTAGCAATGTCCTATAGTTTTCAGAGTATAGCTCCTTCACTTCTTTGGTTAAGTTTATTCGAAGGTATTCATCCTTTTTGATACAAGTGCAAATAATACTGTTTTCTTGAGTTCCCCTTCCGCATTTTTATATTAGCATACAGAAATGCAACAGATTTTTTATTATTGATTTTGTAGTCTGCTACTTTATTGTATTTGCTTATTATTTCTAGCAGTTTTTCACTTGAGTCTTTGGCATTATCTACATATCATCATGTCATCTGTAAATAGTGATAGTTTTCCTTCTTCATTTCCATTTGGATACATATATATATATATATCTTTTTCTTGTCTGATTGCATTGGTTAGGACCTCCAGCACTATATATTCTTCACAGATATAGAACTAAAAATTTATGTAATTAATTTGGAATTATAAGCAACCTAGGATAGTAAAAACAATCCTCAGGAACAAAACTAGCAATGGAGGAGTCAAGCTCCCTAACTTCAAATGTTACTACAAAGTAATAATACACAAAACAGCATGGTATTGGAATAAAAACAGAAATACAGATCAATGGAATAGAACTGAAAGCCCAGAAACAAACTTACATGTATATGGATATTTAATTTTTGACAAAGGAGCAAAAAATGGGGCAAGTGTAACCTCTTTAATAAATGGTACTGGGAGAACTAGACAGCCACATGTAAAAGAGTGAAACTAGACCACTACCTAACACCATACACAAAAATTGACTCAACAAGGATTAAAGACTTAGATGTAAGGTCAGAAACCACAAAAATACACAGAAGAAAAAGTAGGCAAAATACTACTGGACATCGACCTAAGAGATATCTTTGGAAACTCAATTCTAATAACAAGGTAAATAAAACCAAAATAAACAAAGGAGATTACATCAAAATAAAAAGATTCACACAGCAAAAGAAACTCGATTCAAAACAAATAGGCATCCAAATTAATAGAAGACATTTTCCCATCAGACCTCTGACAAGGGGTCAACATCCAAAATATACAAAGAACTCATAAAATTGGACAACAAAAAACCAATTCAATTAAAAAATGGGCGAATGACCTTCATAGACATCTCTCCAAGGACAACATACAAATAGGCAACAGTACATGTTCCACTAGCCTTGTCATTAGAGAAATGCAAATTAAAACAACAAATGAGATATCATCTCATATCTGTGAGAATGGCTATCATCCAAAAAAAGGGAACAAAGGCTGGAGAGTATGTGGATGAAAGGGAACTCTTACTGTTGGTGGGAGTGCAACCATTTTGGAAAGCAGTATGGGGATGCCTCAAAGAATTGAGAATGGAAATTCCATATGATTTAATTAATCCTCTACTGGATATTTACCCTAAAAACAGAACAATATACACGCATACATAACTGAATATAATATGGTCATCAAAAGGGGAGATACCCTGCCATTTGCAGCAACATGAATGAACTTGGAAAGAATTATGCACGGTGAGATAAACCAGAAGGAAAAAGACAGACATCATATGATATCACTTATATGATGTGTATAGAGATAGAAAGCAAACAAATGACTTAAATTAAACAATAATAGACTCCAAAAAAAGAAAGAACTAATCCAAACAGCAAAGGACTTTTAGTGGGAGGAAATAAGACAAATCAGAGGGTGGAGGAAGAGATGGGGAGGGGGAGGGGGAATGGGGCAAAAGGGATTCATTGCAAAGTGAAGGAAAAAGAGGAAATAATGGCAAACCTACTCCACTATATACAGATGTAAAGTTGCTATTATGTATACCTCAAACCAAGTCAATGTTAAAATGCAATATTCTTTCAATAAAATTAATTAAAACAATAAATAGAGATATGTATATCCACTTACTAAGGAAACCTGGCAGACATGACATGGAAGGGATTACAATGCCCAAGGTATCCACGGCATCCACAAAGCAATTACTAGAAATAGATTCAGAAATAATAGTCAGTCTCAAATAATTATACATCATTATTTAGAATGTGCATAGAGAATAAAATGAATCTTGAAATTGCTTTTTAAAATTTAAAATAAAAGCAACATTGTTGTCCTCACACTTGGCAGGCAGTTGCACAGAAAAGGAATATTGTGTTTATATGAAGGAAGAAGACAGAATTTTATTGATTATATATAAGATACACACATAATCATAAACTGTTAAATGTGAAAGTGAAAAAAATTCCCAAAGAATACTATAGGGGTAAGGATTTAAAAAAAAAGAAACCAACTCTAATAATTCATTTATTATTAATTAATTAAATTATTTAAATTTAATTAATTAATAATTTTAATAAATTTAATAGTTAAATAAATTAATTAAATTATTAATTAAAAATGAATAATTCTTCGTTCAATCTGGATGCTATTCAAAATAGCTAACAAAGTGTGCAACAAATCAGCATAAACATGTTGGTAAAGAAGAGATGTCAGCTATAAACAAATGGTATAATGGCACAGAGCACCTGTTGTGTGTGTGTGTGTATGTGTGTGTGTTTGCATGTGTGCATCCGCATGTGTGTGCTGGCCTCCTACCATCCTTTGCATTCAATAACTGAGTACACAAGAACAATGTGTGTGTGTGTGTGTGTGTGTGTGTGTGCGTGTGTGTAAAAACACATGGAATTCTTTTTACCACATTTACCCCTGTCTTAAATAACATCTTAGAGATAAATTATTATAAATGAAATTGAGAGCATATATATTTTTCTCTATCAAGAAAAAATTTTGACATTCACATTTAATTTATGAGTATGGAGCCAGTACAGAAAGTAGTACGGAGGTTTCTTAAAAAAATAAAAATAGAAATTCCATTATGACCCAGTTATCTCACTTCTGGGTATTTACTCAAAAATCACAAAAACACTAATTCAAAGAAATATATGCTCCCCTATGATTATTGTAGCATAGCATGCAATAGGCAAGAGCTGGAACATCCTAAGTGTCCATCAACAGAGGAGTGGGTAAAGAAGATATGGCAATATATAGCCAATGGAATACTACTTAGCTATTAAAAAAATGTGAAAGCCTATCATTTGCAACAATACGGATGGAGACAAAGGGAAGTATGCTCAGTGAAATCAGGTATTTGGAGAAAGGCAAATATGTATGATTTCACCTATATGTGGTTTATAGAGAAGCCAAAGACACAAATGAACCAAATACAACAAAAATAGATTTTTAGTCTATAGGACAAGTTAGTGGTTGAAAGGAAAGAGCAAAGGTAAAAGGAATTCATTACAAGGTTAAGGACAGACTCAAACTATTAGTTTTGAACTATATGTCATATATACAAGATACGATACACATTAGTGTTACCTTTATTTATAAAATCTTACCTCAATAACATTTTAAATAAATTTTAATTTTTAAAAGTAAAATTTCATTCTGCTATAAATATTTGGCTTAATCCTATGCTTCATTGGTTTCAAAAATGTATAAGTTCTTTTGTATCATATTTTTCTCATTCTTAGGAGTAAAACATCTGATCATTTTTAAAGTACTTCTCTATATTTTACTTACATTAAAAAGTGTTTCTCTTGCTAATGCACATGAAATCTAACTTATTTAAATTGGTATTAAATTTGTAAGATCTCAAAAGTTTCCTGATAGAAAATTTGAAATATTTGTCCTCCAGTATTTGTCATAACTAAAAAGAATTACTAAATCAACTATACTTTTATTCCTTTGCAGGTAAACAATAGATGCATTGCGATTTTTCTCTTCATCTGAGAGCATTTTGCTATAAATATCTAGATGTGAGTCTCTCTTTTTATTTTTAAATGCCTTTTTCCTATAGATTCCTTTCAGGAAACTTTTCTGCTTTTATGTCTCTATTAGTGCTTCTATTCCAATTTCTCTGTCCTTTCTTTCCCTATACTAGTCTTTTCCAAAAGAGCTATAATTCCCTTTAATGAAGGAATTAATGAAAGAATCTGTGTGTGTGTGTGTGTGTGTGTGTGTGTGTGTGTGTGTTATGGATATTTGTTTTTAGCCTCAGTCTCTGAGTCAGGCTATGTCTGTTCTTCCTTTTCCTGGCTGTCAGAATTTTTCTATCAGCTTCATGTTGCTGTGCCAGATGTTCCTGAGGTGGTTGATGCTGCTGTGTTCATTATCAAATGAGAAGTCTGTCCAGACATCATGTTCGTCAACATGTCTTTTTTTTTTTAACTTCCTTGAATTTGTTCACTGTATATTTAGATGCAGATTAAATTCCCTCTCTGAGATCTAAAATGAAGGATAGGTATCCAGTCTGGCATCAGTATATGGCAGATTTGGGAAGAAAACACAAGTCCTTTGACACCATACTTTTTCCCAACGCTACGCTATAAAAAGACATGATGGTGGTGCAGAATTTGCAAATATATATCTTACATGAATGTATAGTAAATAAATACATATAAATCACAATGAAAGACTACAATTCCTATTTTATTACAGAGGAGGATTCAAAGTATCACTAAAACCAAAGATGATAGCATAAAATATATTGTTCCCAGGAAGTTATAAGCAAAGAGTTCAGTATAGTTTACCCAGAGAGTAATCCAAAGAGCACTATACATTGAAAGCAATTCTTGTGAAAGTCATAATATATGCTTGATAATCTTCCTTCAGCTTTCTTATTTGTCCTAAAAGAGCCTGTAGAGTTATATAATTGCAAAATGAAATGCAGCATGAAGAGATATTTTCCATTCGATGCCATCCACTGATTAAGTGATCTAGTTTACAGGAATGTCAACAGTCATTATGAAAAGTCAAAGATTACATGCTGCATAAAAACAGACTATGAAAATTAATAGGTTTTAGAACACACAGATACTTAATAATGGAATTTCATAATGAAATTAAATCTAATTCACCTGTAAATAATATCAGTGTTACACAAAATGATTGTACTGCAGTGTATTTCCTACAGGCCTTCTACGGTCCTTCTGAGGCAAGTCTTCTATGTTATGCATATTTAAAGTCTGGATTCTTTGTGCTGTCATACTGAATCACCTGAACTCTTCAACTTTACAGAAAGAAGTTCAAAAGTCACTGATACGATACCATGCCCCTTCTCACCAGAGTGCTGCTAACATGACTTCACAATTCCATTGGAAGTTTCTGCCATTTACTGTAGAAAGAAACTTAATATTTTCATCTGATTCAGTCACCTAACTATCACATATTTGCCTGTCAATTCTAGGCAGAATATTCAGCTTACACTTTTTTAGTTTGAATAAAAACAAAGTAGTACTGAGAAATTTCCCCAAAAATTATATAGGCAAAATTCACTTGGGTTCAGATCCACTGAGTTTTAAATTGTCTTATAAATAATATAAAATATTATTTGACAAATAAAATTTAGAAAATATTATGAAAAAACTTGTCAGTTATAAATAATCATGGTTACTATAGAGACATATATTCCAGTTAATCATTCAAAATAATTTACTATGCCTTTACCATCTACTAAATACTGTTCTAAGGAATATAAAGTAGTAAATGAAGACCAATCCTTCACCTCAAGGGGGTAACAGTCTGATTATTAGTTAAGAATAAACAATAATTGTAAATTATAAATTTGATTGATAGTTTCATGGTAGTAGCTCTGGATACTTTGGATGATCAATCAAAGATTGATATAGTCTATGGTTTAGAAAATGGTTCTCCCACCAGCACATAAGCTCCATAGAGGCAGACATCTGGTCACTATAGTTCTGAGCACACAGGTGGAAGACTAAGATAAACAGAGAGACGACTCTTCAAATAGGTTGAAAGGATGAAAGATTAAGAAAACGAAAAAAGAAAATTGTAGGTTAAATTTAGCGAAGATTCAGTTTTATTTGAAACTTTGTCTATGACAGGAGGTATTTTAATCCACTGCAAATCTGAGTTGAACTGGAAAAGAGAGATATTAGAGGTCTGAGAAGGGAGAAAATGAAAGTTGTAGAGGTCCAGAGTTTGAGCTACTGAAGAAATTTCTAAGTATAGACAAGTTGAGCTTGGTAGCCAAAAATTTGGATGGACTGTAATTTGATCCAATTGTGGCTTTTCACTCTCAGAACCAGAAAGTTGAGAGCAGACAAGGCAGACAGATAGTTGGGCTCATCCAAGATTGCGGTTTTGCCAGACATATTATAAGGACAAGGCATAGGAGAGCATAATGTGCTTGATGTTCATCTATTCTGTGACTATATCAGTAGTTTATTTCTTTCTGTTAAAATATTCCATTGTATTTATATACTATATTTTGTTTCTCCATTCATGTGTCAAAAATCATCTGGATTATTTCCATTTTTGGTTATTACAAATAATGTCACTAAGGACATTTGCATACAAGTCTTTCCTTGTACAAAGGAAAGGTACAAAGGAGTGGTATAGTAAAGACATTTGGAAAGTGTATGTTAAAATTTTTAAGAATCTAAGCAGCTTTTTCCAGAATAAATATACCACTATTCATTTCTACAAATACATATGAGGCTTGCATTTTCTTGTATCCCTGCCAGCACTTGATAAATTTTTTTTTATATTATAATCATTCTAGAGGTATGTAGCAATGTAGTATCATGGTTTAATTTGCACATCTCTAATGACATTAAATAATTGTTTAGGGGACATTTTCCTACATCCTTTGCTAGATGGCTCCATTTTTAATTGTTTCTGTTCTAATATCTTGTCAAATAGCTTTTTTTAAAAAAAAAGTAGTGTTAAACCTATAATACAGTGTAGGTACATTTCCATTTCTTACTGAATGTTGTTCTCAAAAGCATTTTGCTTATTTTGTATTTATTATTGTATCTTTCAGAATGATTTCAATTTCTGTCAGATTCTATTCTGCTTTGTTTTTCACTCTTGAATGAATATAGCTTTAACCTGGATTTACCCTAAAATGATCTGGTTAGTTTCTCCCTGAGTACCTCCCTGAAAGCATCGTTCAATTTTTCTTAATTACTAAAATGCAGGAAAGTTCCAAAATCTAGCAACCTGGGGACAGGATCTGGGACTGTGGGAAAACTCCACAGCTGTCGTCTGTTAACCACTTCTTTACTGAGAAGCCACAGCCACCTTTCTGTATTTCATTATCTGTTCTTTGTACTCAGTATGAGAGAGGGACTCCTGCCTGACATTACCCACCATCTTCAGAGTGATCCAGTCCTATATTGAGAAGTCAAGTCAAGCAATATCCTGATGTCTGCTCACTTCCTATTTGGTATGATCATTTTACTCTCTGAACCCCTTTAGCAACACTTCCACAAGCTACTGATCTATACCAAAAAAATAAAAGAGCTCCAGGTAACATGGCCCTCACTATGGATTCTTTCTTTATTCATGAAATTTATTCATGTTACCAGGATTTCCACTTCAGACATGGTGAATTCTTTTGACATGCAAACTCAGGTGGTTTTCCCATGAGTAAAGACATTTTAAATAAACTTACTTCTCATTTGTCCTGCTCTCTTTATCTAGCATCCCCTCATAGCTTTAATATCTGCTTTTTTCTACTCCTACCATTTCTCTATCATCTTTACTTTTCCACTTCCCTTATTCTATATTACAAGAAAGCATTTCAAAATTGTCTTATGTATACCTTAATTTTCTGAAGTCTCTTTTGCTGTGTGTGCTCCAAATTCTAATTTTAAATCTGTAATTATGTTTTAAATTAAACTCTAATCTAGGTCTTTATTTTTGCATGTCTTTCAAGAAACTCTTTTGTCAATAGGCTATCTCATACTGTTTTTGACCTTTCATCATAGAGGTGATAAAACACTACAGATTTCATTAATTCCATAAACAGATACTATCAAAATACTTTGTAAATCTGATAGCAAATGTTTATTGAAACATGCTTCCTTCTTCTGAATATTGAATGTCTTTGTATTGCCATCCTATGTTGGTTTTCCTTTACCTACTTAGTGGAAGTTAGAAGCAATCTACCAAGGTCTATGCTTTCCTTCATTGTCCATCTGGTTGTTGTTGGAATTTATTCTATCTCAAACATGAATACTACTTTATGTAACTTTCTGTCACAGTTCAGTGAATGAATGGCAACTGTAGCAAGAAGCATTCATGTCATTTCTTCCTGTATTTGTTTACAAATCTGTGACTGAGACCAGCACTCTTGCAAACTTTATGTTTAGCCTGGCCTATCACCAGTTTTACATGGTTTGGCCCTCACAGGCCTCCCTCCTAAACCTCTAATGGGTGTAAACCTGCAGTACTGCCAGCCTTTTGCTTGATTAAGCAACTGCAAAAATCCAGGGGCTACAATGCTGTTGCTCCAAGACAACAAAAGAGATCCTAAGTGATTCATTCCCCTTCAATATCATAGCTTACCTTTTCGTCTCTAGGGGAAAAAAAAGGCAGATAAGTAAATTTCTACCAGCTGCTAGTCTCAGTAAAATTAGTGATGAGTCACCCTTTAGTTTTCCCCCATTTTAATCCTTAACTCCTCAAAGATGGGACAATTTGTTCTAAGTGTATTGCCCCCCAACCTTTATTGAGGGTCACTTAACCAATTCTACAACCAATCATAAACTCTCAGGACCCCTTTCAAGTAATACCATCAATACTGACACACACATGCACACACATATCTACACACTCACACATGCAAAATATACACATAATTACATACACAGTCCATTAGAGCCAAGAACACAATAAGCTAATATTCTCACAATTATTGTTTTGGAAAGTCAATGCAATTAAGCAGGAAAACAAAAGAAGCAGTATAAACATTTGCAAAAAAGAAGTCAAAATATTATTTGTACATGGTAAGTCCACATAACAAAAGAAAATCAACAGTAAAACTATAGGAACTAATGAAAAGAGGTCATTGAGATCACAATTTATTGGTGAATGGGGCACATTAATAAATTAGATGAATATTTTTATATTATTTGTATTACTTTAAATAGTTTCCAAGAATATGTATATGTGTGTGCAGAGGAATATCAAAATGTTAACAGTGGTTATCTTTTGGGGTAAAAAGATTACAATGCCTATTTTTTTCCTTGTCTATATTTTCCATTTTTCTGTAGTAAACGTGCATTGTTTATTATAAAAAGATAAGCTTTAAAATGATAAAATGATGCAATGAATGCTAAAATGCCCAGCTATATTAGTTGCTCCTTTCTGAGTCCCCCAAGTGAATATTTTGGAATGCATTAAGCCATTCTGGATATTATAATTCATGCAAAAACTACTACTTATTTTTATGATAGTGTCTTTGATAAAGACATCTGACGAATAAACCTAGACAAGTGTAAGTACTACCTGAAAAATGAAAACAAGAGCAAAGGACTAAAATCTCCCATAAAGACCTTGTAGGTTGATAAATAATGAGATTCAGGTTCTAAGAACAGAAAACAATTTTAGTGCAAAATGTGTTTATTAATGCAAAGTTGGGGTGAAGCAGAAATAAAACCAACAGCTCTGTAGAGTTCTCTCTTCTGTCTTCTAGCTTCCCTTTCACACTTGCCCATTAGGAGACCGAAAACGCCACATAGCCTGAGAGTTCAATAAATATTTATAAAAATAAATGGCAAAATAACTTTCTAAAGACCATTCAGCTATTTCCCAGGACAGAAGTTAATACTAGGACAGACCCTGGTGAAAAGTTCTCAAAATACAGATTCTAATTTTAAGTTAGCAAGTATTTGTCAGCAAGTGCTCCAGGAATTTTTACATACTTCAGCTAATTTAGTTTCATAACATCCCAAGATTAAGATCCTTTTTCCCAGGTTAAAAATAAGTGTTCTTTAAAGTGGAAGGTCCTGCTCAAAGTGGGGAGCACAGTGGATTATGCTGAGAGGGGTGGGAAATGCGACTGATACCAGATGAGAGCTTTTACTGGATGTTAAAATGGAAATGGTGAGTGAATTTACTAAACAAGCCTCAAGAACTATGGTAGATACCAGAACTGTTTTTACAAAGTACAAACCCTGCTTTTACCTTCATAATGCTTAGTCTGTTTGAAAGATCAAGTACTAGTTAGGCAATCTCATTAGAATTTACTTTGATAGGGAATAGGACTATCACTGAGAACAAGTGAACAGGAGTTTTCCAGGTGAAAAGTTCAACTAAGATCTTTCCAGGTAGATAGCAAAAAATATTTGAAGGTTCTGAGAAAGAAGAAGTCCCTGAAAGTCCAACAAGTGAACAAAGGCCAGACGGTGTGAGTGGGCAGTGAGCAACAGCAGACACTGGTAACAGATGGGACTGAAGAGGTAGGCAGAACCAGATTATCAGGGAACGTGCAAGTCATGTTAAGGATTATTTTTATCTTTATCCAAGGAGCAAAGTGAAGCCAAAGAGTAGTTTTAAATAAAAGAAGTGACAAAACATAATTTCGTTTTTAAAGACTGCAAATTGCCTATGCTGTGGAGAACAAACCGGAGTGCTGCAGCGTGAATGTGGGATAGTGGATAACCCAATGTGCGGCCTTTTTCTTTCCTTCTCAGTTAACAGTTGCCCCAAATTCCTTCAAGTTATTTCCCCTGTGAAATGTTTAACCTTGCATAGGCTGGACAGGATTTATCTCACTTTAACTCTAAGAGTGAGCCTGCAATCAGCAAAATCCATTCCTCTGAGCACAGTGTTTGCTTCTGTAAAGGTTATGTGATTCAAATTAGGTAAGTGAGATGTGAAAGGATGTTTTGTGGACTGCTGGGGAAATGCTTTGTCACTATTCTGTGAGAGCTACCGGGAGAAATGTTTTCTCTTACTGAAGAAGAGGGAAAATGAGGACCTGCGGCCTCCTGGCTGTCCCCTTCTTTGACAGGGTAATCCAGTTGAGCAGAAAGATGACACAGTGGAAGGCAGAGAAGAGAAACTGCAAACAATGTCAAATTGGGTGACATTGCTGACATTCTCAATCCAGTCATACCAGAAGCTGATCCTAACTCTATTCTTTTCAAGCATGCAAACCAATAAAAATCCTTTGCTGTTTACACTCTTTCTACTATCTGACACCAAATGATTCTTTATGGTGATATCTCTTAAGAGGCTGTATTCCAGAACAAAGATACCATTAGCACAGAGTAGAGTTAGAAATAGGATAAATGTAATGAGTTTGAGATTTGTTTGAGCGATACTCAATGGATTTGATAGAGATCTGAAAGACAAACGGTGTCAAGGATGATTTCTAAGTCTCTGGGTGGTGAACAGTGATGATAGTTCCTGAGTTCAGCACCACTGAAGAAGGAACAAGCTTCAGGCTGAGCTCAGGGTGAAGGGAGGTGAACACAGTTTTGCACACCTTGAGTGTGAGGCTCCTGTGAGCTACCCGAGTGGAAATATCACAGGCATTTGGACACAGAAAACACCTTAGAAAAGAATAATAAAACAGGACTACAAGACAAGAATTTTCTGCGTCCATTTCTCACTCTCCTTCAAATGTATTAAATAAGTCTATACAATCTCTTACAGTCTATTCTGTCTGAGAAATGATCATCAGAAAAGTAATAAGAATAAAGAGAGCAAGGGAAAAAAGAAGCAAAGAAGAGTCTTTCCCACTCTGTAAAAAATTATAGGAATGCTAAGGCGAGTGTGAATTTGATGTGAGCCATAACATCATGGATGGAGTAGGACCTGGATGGCAGGAAACCTAATAATATTAGTAAACTAATGATTCAGGAGAGAGAAGAGTTTCATCTAGTAACAAAGTGAAATTTTCCAGTTCATTAAAATACTGTGAAGTATGTGAAGACTGAAGATGACAAGACAAGTAAAAATGTACTGTTATGTGCCTTTCTTGTTAAGGAAATAGCCTTTGAATCATAAGGCAATAGACTCCATACCCAATGGGAAAAAAATTAAACACCCCAATTTTAGACTATTTAACCTGAACATAATGATCTTCCTAAGGATAAAGCAGAAAAGAAATAAACATTTATTGAGTACCTACTATAAAACAGTCCTAAGTTGGATATTTTGCAAACGGCGTTTCCTAAAGTCTTCAGAAAACCCCTGGGAATTTAGCATTGTTGTCCCCGGTTTTCAGATGGGAAAACTGAAGTTCAAAGAGGTTAAAAAATTTGCCAAGGTCACATACTGTAGTGAGTGGATAAGCAGGTTCCTAGCAGGCCTGCCAGGAAGCGCTTTGTTAAGGGACCATCATGCATTACGGTGTTTACCAGCACTCTGGGCCTCACCTTCCCAGTAGATGAGAGCAGCAACTCCCCGCTCCAGTTGTCACAACAAAAATGTTTCCAGAAAGTGTCAAATGTTCTCTAGGGAACAAAATCACCCCAAAAGAGAAACACTATTCTAGGGTCAAGATTATGTAACTGTGAGACTTTCAACACAAGAAAGATGCTAAACATAAATAGCATAGGTCAACATTAGTCTGAGAGTAATAAAGAACTGAACCTACATTAAAAATGAGTGTCCTGCTCTCCTGGGACAGTAAGTTGATTGACCCAAAGTTAAGTACTGAATCCCAGGAGTAACTTATTTACACAGCAAAACTATGTTTTATTGATTTTCTAGCCAAACTAATGTTAGTGAGCAGAACTACTGCTTATGGTTCAGCAGTCTTTATTTTTTGTAATGTTATTTTACAAGTATTTTTATTTTCTTCATAAGTGCTCAAAAATATCACCTGTAATCATAACAACCACCTGCAATCACATTTCAGAGGTTGTCTTTTTAGTCTGTGAAAGACGTGTCAGCTGTGGTTAACAGCTCAGGCATTAGAGATAATTCTTCCCTCAACTGAATCTCTCTTCTGCCTACTTATCTTAAGTAAGTTACCTAAGCTTTTTGTACCTTAGTTTCCTATAATAGGACAATAATAGTACTTCAAAGACTTTGTTAAGGGTTAAATAAATTAAAACATGTAAAGCAATTAGATAGTACCTGAATACAGTATGCAATCACTAAATAGTAACTACTGTTATTATATCTACACGAAATATACTCCAATTTTTCTTTAATAAAATAAAATGTTAAATATTTGGTAGTCTGATTCTTTCACAGCGTTATATTTCATAAACATCTCCATGTCTCTGAATCTTTTTCTACCACATGATTTTTAATACCATGGATGTACTTCTCTTAACACAAACTGTCCCCTATTTGGGGACTTTGAGAAGAAATCCAGATTTTGGATACTAGAAATTGTTGAAATTAGGCATGCTTAGACAGCTCTCTCATTTATTTTCTTAGGAAAAAGGCAAGTTGTTGGATAAAAGGTACGTTCACTTTTAAGTATTTTGGTATATTTAGGTCCCAGGATTTATATCACTCAAAGCTCTGTGCAATACTCAAACATCTGACTTGTTAGGAAAGGGGACTGCCCAGGAGATTGTGTTCTCTGAGCAAACAGAAGGAGTTACAACTCAAGTCAGGGTACTCTGCTCCTTCGTCACTTGGTACAGCCACATGATGCTGAAATAAAAGTAGTGGGTGATATGCACATTCTCTGAAATTGGCTTGCTGGTGGATGTGAACTGGCTACCATAACAGCGTCTCCCAGCCAGGCTGCTTGAGGCACCGGCTCTCTTCGATTTGTCTAACTCTACATATGGAAAGCATCATCTGGCTCTAAGCATCAGGAATCCTCAGCCTCAAACTGTGCTGAATTTGGGGGTAGTCAGAGCAGCTGCACTGACACATTTCACAGGCTTTCTCTCTTAATTTATTCCATTCGTGGAGAATTCCGCTTGGCAAGGTGTCACGGCCCTTGTGTCAGCAAAACCTCACATAATTTAGAAATGGGTTTCTAAAATAGTGAAAGGGCTGAATTGTCTCAGAGGCAAATTAAACCTAAAAGGATTCCACTGGGAAGAAGGAGGCTAATCATATTGAATTGCAGGTGAGGAAGTAACATGACATGAGTGTTTGTCCCCTTAACCCTACATTTTATGCCTACCTGCTCTTTCAAGAGAGGTTTTAAAAAATGGATCATTGATAAATAAATGCTTTAATATTTAGAGAAGAAGAAAAACCATGGATTCATGAACACTCCCGAGATTATAGAGGTTCTTATGGTCTCACAGAGGTCTCAAGGTCATCTGTGCTAGCTCAATGGTCAGCTGTTGCTTGAATTCCATTTACAATGGTCCTGACAAGGACTCTTCAGTCTTTCCTGGGACATCTCCAAAAGCAGAATCCTGTCACTTCCTGTAGGTCACTCTCTCCTCAGGACACACCTATTATAACTATAAAGTTCATCCTTATTAAGGCCCTGAAATCCATGAGTCTCAATAAACAAATAAATGCATGACAGATATTTTCAACCATCCACGAGTGATAGCGTGTTGAAAACATTATCTTTACAGCAGGCTTCAGAGTCTTTCGTAGGAAGGGAACTTTGTTCAGAAAAATACTCTGCTAAGTAATTTTGGGTGACAAAGATGAAGACCCAAGGACTTACAATGTAAAGAGAGATCAAAACCAAACTCACTCGTCTTAGGAAATTAATAGCACTTTGAGGTGGGGTGAGCAGTGACAGGTTGGAAATAAGATTGTAGAAGCAAGAGAGGGAGCTGAACAATACAGCCAGAAGCTGGGCCCTGTGAGGAAAAGCCAGCCAATGAGAAATTAGCTGTAACTAAAGGTCTTGTAAGAACAATATTCAACTATAAGCTATTTTTATTTCTGTAGCACAAAGCATAGATTGGTATAACACTTTTAGAAGGCATTCTGGTAATATATATCCAGTTTGCTTTAGCCTGTTAATTGTAATTCTTGACATCTATTATAAAGAATTAAATCCAAAAATGAAATACAAAAAATTGGAAACAACTTCAATTCTAAAACAGGGATTGCTAAATAAATTGTGGTCCACCCCTTGATTGAGTACTTTGCAACTGTTAATCATGATGATAAAGAAAATGAAACATCATATTTATATAATTTTAATATGTCATTTATAGAAGAATATATCATCTTACATGAAAATGTGTGACAAAAATTATCATTTATCATTAATCTATTAAGTAAAGAAATAAAAGGACAAAGCTCTATGTATAGAAAATATTTTGAAATAAATACATCAAAAATATTCATCATAATCATTTCTAAGGGTATTCTTCTATTTTTCCAAGATTTTGAAATTTTACATGGCAAACATGCTTAACATTTAGAATAAGGAAACCCTTACGTAATCGATATTAAACATCAATTTTAAATGTGGTTTTAACAAGAACTGTCTTTCTTGTTCTGGTTCTTTAGTAACTAGATGAATGAAGCAGATACACAATTACAGAAAAGCAGCCAGCTGTCCTTCCATTTAGACTCAACTATTACATCTGGGTTAATTCACTTCACCTTTCTTAAAACATCTGCGAGATAGGAATAAGGTCCAATTTTATGCCTGTGAGTCAGGAATAAAGATACCTCACTGAAAAGGGAAAACTCATACACTGCTGGTGGGAATATAAATTCATATGGCCATTATGAAAAACAGAACAAAGATTTCTCAAAAAATTAAGACTAGAACACCATATGACCCAGCTATTGCACTTTTGGGTATTAGTCCAAAGAATGCAAAACACTAATTAGAAAAGATATATGCACCCCCATGTACATCACAATATTACTCACAATAGTCAAGAGTTGGAAACATTGTAAGTGCCCATCAATGGACAATAGTATAAAGAAGGTGTGATATATGTACACAATGAAATACTACTCAGCTATAAAAAAAAGAATAAAGAAAAACTAGATCTTGCCATTGGCAACAACGTAGATGGACATAAAAGGTATTATGCTAAGTGAAATAGACAGAGAAAGACACTATTCATTCATTCATTCTGTGGACAATGAAGAAACAAAATGAAAGCAAACTGTTAAGACTATAATAGCAAAACAGTGGTTGCCAGAAGAAAATGTGAAAGTGTAGAGGCTTCCCAGCATCAACAAGCAATTCTCAGATACCGGTAAGGTATTCAAGAATTTAATTTAATTCTGACACTATGTACCTGGAGATAGTATCAGATTCCACAAGGGCTCAGTCTCCCAAATCATTCTCCACCTCAGACATCAGTCACAAATTTAGCTTATTGCTTCTAATCAACCTGCTACAGATTGGAAGTTTCCATGACCCTCTCCTTTGGTTCAATTAATTTTGTAGAGTGGCTCAGAGAACTCAGAATATCCACTTACTGATTGAATCATAAAAATTTTTTTACAAAGAATATGATTCAGGGAACAGCCAGATAGAGGAGATGCACAGAGCAAGGTATGGGGAAAGGCACGGAGCTTCCATGCACTCTCCAGGTGTGTCACTCTCCCTAAGTCTCCACACGTTCACCAGACTCGAAGCTCTCCAAAACCCAGCCCTGCTGCCACCATCTTTTGTGTTTTTTTGGAGGTTTCATTAAATAGGTATGATTGGCTAAATCACTGGTCACTGGCAACTGAATTCAACCTCCAGCCCTTCACCCCTCCTAGGAATTGAGGGGCCAAGATTGAAAGTACCATCCTCTATTCATGTTGGTTTCCCTGGTACTAGCCCATCCTCAAGTGGTTTTCCAAAAAGTCACAAAACAAGAGAACTTCTAACACTCTCAAAAATTAGGAAATTCCAAGATTCTGTGAGCAGTGGACTAGGAACTTTGGATAAAGACTAAATATGCATGAAAAATATACTTTGGTCATCAATATATTTTAGTCATCTGAGTGACTAAAACATATACTTCTTATAAATCACAATATCATACCAATGCTACTTTAATTTTAAAAAATGTTTAAAAGATACCTCTCTGGCTCAGGATTGTTGATGGACACAATGAGTTGGTGAATGTAATATAAAAACCCTCTGTATTCGACATCTTTATAAAATTGTAAGTGACTTACTGTTAGATTAGAATCTAGTCACTTCATTCTTCCATCTCCGAATCCATTATTCTTTGGCAAATGAATAAATAATATTCTTTACTTCATAAAAATCTAGAAAATATATTGTATATGGGTCACATTTCTATATAGCACATATTGGGGCAAAATTCATAATATCCAGTATATGACTGTAAACAAAATATACAAAAGGTTCTAAAACCAGTGGTATCACAATTCTCTTTAACAGAGTACATTCATATGTGGGTGGCGTGTGCATGAATATGAGTATGTGTACTTGTGCAGTGAAGATGCTAGGTGGGTGAGCTTAGGGAGGGGACGGAGTGGAGAAAGGGGAAACGCCTTGGCATGCAAGACCCTGCAGAGGACACACACAACTGCAGGAGAGCAGCACATTCATTCTTGTGGTCAAGAAAAGGAATCAAGAAGGCGGTTCAGCTGAGTCAACTCAAACCAGTTGGCTGTGAGGGCGCACTGCTGAGCCTGAACAAGCCAGCATAATCTCTAACCTCATTATTTTTCCTATATATAGGCCCATATATTAAGCTCATTAGAGCAGGGTGAATTATGGGTAGCGAGCATGCGCAGTTGAGAAAATGCCTGTTCCTAGAAAAAAAGCCACCTCTCTCCCGAAAATCTCAACCTAAAATGCCCCCCTGAATGGAGAAAGGGAAAAAGTACAGAAGAGCCCCCTTATAGATGTGCGTGCCCTAGTGAGAAAGGGATCCATGTTCACTTGAACCTGGCCCACTTCTCCTCACCTTGGGACGTATACTTTCTCCTTTTGCTGCAATAACCCTTCCACTTGCTTTCAACTGTCTGGTGTGATAATCTTACTAACTGGAAACAAGGACCCAGACTATGCGTTTTCCCCAAAGCCCACCCACTAACAAGCATAATGCGTATAATGTGTGTGGTAAGTGTGTGTTTGTACATGGATAGTATGTCAGATGTATGTTAATGTGTGTTCGTGTCAGTACGTATACTCTAAGGAGGCCTTGAGAACCCGAGGTGAATTTTAAATTGCTCTTGGATTGAAAAGAGTTGTTTTATTTTGTTTGCATCACTATCGAAGGCAAGTCTAGATATTAAAGCAGAAACTTTCCTCAGAGTCAAATATGACAGATTCAGGTTCTGGGGATGTGAGCCTATCCTGTGCTCAAGGAGGTCAGTCACTAGGTCCTGATCATGATACCTTAATATTTGAACAGAGTGCAAAATAAATGCAATGTGGGTTCCTTCCCAAAATCAAGAGAGGAATGACTAAAAGACCATATATAAGGCTGGTTTTGCTCCTTTCACCATCACCTCTCAAAAAATAAAACAAAAAACAATGTGTATAATGAGAGCACAAGACTTAAGTTACAGATCCAAGTCAGTTTCATTAACAACATAAGGCCATCTCTAAGCACCGTGCCATTTCATCCCAACTACCCTATTATTTCCCCAGATTTCTGAGACCCACCTGAATATTTTTTCCCATTGTTAATCCTTCCCAGTTTATCACCACTTGTTTTCATTGTGTCCCTCTGATTCTCAATTCTTACAATTGCATCATTCACTACCCACACCAGGCTATCCCATTCAAGTGGAGATCAAGTCCCAGCCTGCATCATCTCCCAGTCATTATCCAGACCATGTCTGAGGCTGGGCACTATAGAACTACAAGAATATCTCATAAACTCTCCTGGCCAAAAACTAGTAGACTAAAGGATCACTTATACCCTTTTGTGAAACATTTCATGGGGCTACCATAACATAGTAATTCCACCTGACCTTTGAAAAAGGAGCCAGTTTTCAATGCATCTTTATTCATAGTATTTCCTTTGATCTACAAAACTGGTATAAAAACTAGGTATTATCATCTCTAGTCTCCAGGTTCATGTTAGAGATTATATGATTTATTTTTCCAGGACAACACACCCACATTTTCTGACTCTGACTTCAAAGTTCTTTCATCCATAGAATGATAAGATGCAGAAAAACCCTATTGCTATTTATTCAGAGAGGAAACATGGGATTTGTTCAATTATGATAATTCCAAAATTTCAAACATAAGTAATATGACTTTTTCAGACTAGACTGATATCCTTCTGGGTATAACATAGCATTTCAATTTTCATGAAAGAAGTCTCATCTCCTGCCTAGAAGAGAAATTGATAGGATTTCAAACACTCTTACCAAGTTCAAGGGGTCTAGAAATTAGCATATCCCCTAAAAGCTGATCCAAATACAAAGGACTGTGGGTTTCATCCTTTCTCAACTGCAGAAATCCTTGATGTTTTGAGTGGGCTCAGGACACCAATGTGGTCAGTCCAGAGAGAATTCCAGGAGACATCCGATGACAGCACACAGCAAGTTTACCAGGAGATGCACAGAGAGACATATACACTCTGTGGGCAATAAAACTGTGCCATGTAAGCCCAGGGAAGGTCTTATATATCCAGGGAATGGAGTTTTCCATTTACTCAATTGGCTTGCTTGCTCGGGATTGCTAGTATGGTTGCTACTGTGGTTGCTAGGGGTTGGTTGTTTAGGAAGACCTTTATTTTATTTTTTTTTATCCAATTCTACACTCCTGTAGGTTAAGTGGGGCTAGCTGACAAACTGTGGATTTGCACATTTTGATCTGCTATTATTGTTTCCCACCAATTGTTCTCCTTATCTCAGGCAAGCTTGTGGCTAGGGCCATTAGTTTGACATTTGTTACTTTTCTATGCTTGCCTTTTTGTTCTTAAATCCTGCCTTCAGGCCCCTTCCTGGCTATTTCCTGCAGTAAAGAGTCATCCTATCACCCTCCTGCAGTGAGGAGTCATCCTATCACCCTCCTGCAGTGAGGAGTTAGTGTATTCTGTGGTCCTTTCTTTCCTTCTGCATTTATTACTCTTTAGATTGTTTCCTTATTCCTTTTGCTCTCCTCAGTACCTGACACTCTATTCATGTATTAATTTTCCATTGCTGACATATAAAAAATTATCACAAACTACATGACTTAAAAATAATACAGTTCTATTGGTCAGAAGCCTGAATGAAATGCGTCTTGTGGAACTCAGGTTAAGGTGTTGACAAGAGTGGAGGTTCTAACAGAATCTGTGTCCTTCCTTTTCTAGCTCCAAGAATCTGCCTTCATTCCTTAGCTCATGTCCCCCTCTCTTCATCTTCACATCTAGCAATGTATGTCACCCATCCTTCCTCTGTTCTCACATCCTTTACTCTAACCACAGCAGGAAAATGTTCTCCACTTTTAAGGAGCCATGTGATTAACTTAAACCCACCCAGATGATGAAGGATAATCTCCCCATCTCAACATACTTAGTCAAATTTCCAAGGTCCCTTTTGCCATGAAAAATAATGGTTTCACAAGTTCCAAGATTAGGATGTAGACAACTTTAAAGTGTCATTATTCTACCTAAATAGCTCAAACGTATCAATGTGCCTACTATATCTGAAATACCAATGTAGGAACTTGATATATGTTACCACAACATTGTAAAAATATCTTGAAATTGGTATCACCACACCCATTTTACAGAGAGTAAAATTGAGACTCGTGCTAAATAACTCTACCAGGTCATCCAGTTTAGTCAGAGATGTGGCAGGCTTTTAATTGACTGTAAAACAACCATGTACAGCAGAGAAAGCCTTCTCAACAAAATCATTTATTCCAGGGTATAAAGCTGTCATGTAGCTAAGCTCAGCTAGAGGTCTCACAAATATCACCAGATGGGGGAAAACTCTTCTCTTCCACAGAACCACAGCTTGCAGCCTGAGATCATCTATAGAGTGTTCCATTCTTATCAAAATGGAAATAAAGAGACTAAAATGGCAAATTCCTCCTAAGAGAAAAACTTGTAAAACCTCTGTAGGATATTGAGATTTTTTGGGAACACATGGTGACTGACAGGTTTCCTGGGTGTCTGCTAGTACTTGGCATTGTCACACTCCACACACAATTTCAAAATTGTCATTGGGGGCCTACTAAGGCTTTAAATAGCACCTTCTAACAGCCGGACCAGTTTTTATAATTCTTGCTTTCTGTTAAGAGTGTGTGAGGTCTCATAAGCAATGGAAAATAAAAGTCATCAAAGAAATGTTTTCATACATTGGATGTGCTTAAATCGCTTTAAGGATCTTGAGAATGAAGATACACAATGCAAAATGAAATCTCCTAGAATAATGATGTCATATCCCAAACCAGCCAAAATACCAACAGCCACCCAAAACAAGATGCTGGGATAGAAATGCACATGTCACATTAATGCCAGAACCAAGCAGTAAGAGAACAGAAGAAAATACAATTTCAAAACACTAACATTTATGGAATACCTTCATTTTGCCAGGAAGTTCTAGGGAACGGATCTCATTTAATTCATACAATAGCAATAAGCAACCAGTTTTCCTGGTGAAGACATAGAGCCCTAGAGAGGTTAAGTAAAATGTGCTGGACAGAGATGAGGCCAGGGCTGTGTGGCCATGAAAGAAATCCCCCTTTACCACCAGAAAAGACAGGATTGGGGGTGTAAGGTAAGAGTTAGCCCTGAGTCATTTGAACACTGCCTCACTTGAAAAATAATATTTATTGGCTTACAGGCTGTGTGGGAGGCAGGAAGCATTAAAGCTAAAGATAAAAGACAGGTAAGTGCAGCTGATTTAGTTCCTGCCATCACAATCTCAACATACCTAACAGAAGTGGTGAGAGTAACACCTTAAAATTACACAGCAGCCTTCTCGGGGAAGTTCAGCCGTCTGGGCAGACACTTCCACATTGTCTTCCCACAGCTTTGCCTTGGAGGAGACTGCACAATTTCCTACGTTTAACAGAGGGAGAAGCCAACGCATTTGCTCAAGGTCATTCAGAAGCCTGGACAGAGAGCAGCCTGGGGACTCTTGTCCAGACTGCTTTCCTGTCAGCTATGAGAAAACAAAGTCAACACCTAGAGCTCAGAGATGCTGGACGAATCATCCACTTAGTCAGTCTCTGTAAAGTCTCATTCAACATGGTCCCTATCACTGGAAATGTGACAAAAAGGGCCTCCTTCATCTCTCCAGATGTGCACTTCTGGTGAGAAGGAATTTCTTTTAACTAAACACCACATCTGCATTGCTGAAAAAGAATCAGTCTTGACCAGAGAACATTTTATTTGTCCAGTCGATGGGATGCTCCTCAAATCCCTGAGCCAAGAAAATCTTCTATCTTCTCTCGGGATAGAAGTTAGTTAGCGTTTCTGGCCTTGCCTACAAGGAACACTTACCATATAAAATAATACCCTGAGGGTGGGGACACAGGAGAGAGAAAAGGAAAAAGGAGAGAAAAGTCCTTCAAGTGGGACATCCATTGTATGAGCCATCCCCAAGGTCAGCGTAGTTGTGTTGGTTAGCACAAACTGCATATCCTTAGTGTTTACAACTGGCCACTGGAGTGATTGTGCTTTTTTATGGTTGTGTTTTGTTATTCTTCCAGATATTTCAGGACCTTATAACAAATATATGCAGAATGTGTCTCCCTCAAGCACACTACTACACAGCATAAACGCAGGTAGAACTTTATTGGTTTTAAACAAAAGTGTGAGTGCTATTCCAATTATCAGAGTTAACAAAAGGATCCGACTACATCCATATTAAAGTGTTCACAATTAAAGGTACTCCTCATAGCATAAATATTAGCACTTATGACTTGCAATGCCAGTTTCCTCAGTTATGATCTTGAGTCAACCACTGAGATAGTCTCAACTCCTAGGGTAGTACTTCAGTGACACGGTCCCCTGCCTAGACAGAGATTTTATCATTATTAAAATTTTGAAAGCTAATACCTGATTTTCAGAAATGTTATAGTCTCAAAATAAGAAAGCAATTAAAATACTATGCAGTTTTGTTTGGCTTATTGCTCCTAGATTGGGAGCACTAGATTGAAGGTTTTTGGATGAATAAAATGAGTTTTTGCTTACCTCATTCTTCCCCAGTTTCTAATAAATAAAATACAAAAAGGAGAAAAAAAATGTTCAACATCACTTGTCTTTTGGGCAATGGACATAAAAAACCACAATGAATTATATTACCTCACATGATCTGTAAGAATAACCTGTATATCAAAAAGACTGGAAACAGTGACTGTTGGTGAGTATACCAACAAAAAGGAACTCTCTTACATGGCTGGTAAGAATGTAAATTAGTGCAACACCTAAGGAAAACAGTATGGAAATTCCTCAAAATATTAAAAAATGAAACTAACATTTGATCCAGCAATTCCACTTCTAGGTATATTACTGAAGAATACAAAAACACTAATCCAAAAAGATATTAGCACCCTTTTGTCCATAGCAGCAGTTTTCACAATAGCCAAGACATGGAATCAACCTAAATGCCCATTGGCAGATGACTGAAGAAGATATGGTATATATACTCAGTGCAATACTTCACAAGTATTAAAAAAGATGAAATCTTGCTTCTTGTACAACTTGAATATAATTTGAACTGTTTATGCTAATCAACATAAGTCAGAAAGAAAAAGAAAATACTGGATGGTTTCACTCACACAGTGGCATACAAAGAAACATAACAAATGAACTAGCAATATACAACAAAAATGCCCTTAGACTCTTGAAATCAAGACTGTGGCTACCAGATGGGGCAGGGGATAAAGGGGTAAAAATGATAGTAATGAGTAGAAGTAGAACTCTTATGGTGAATACAATGTGACATACTCATTAACAGAGGCGAAAATCTATTCTCCTGAAACTTAGTGTTTTAAACAAAGCACTAATCAAAAAGATCCAAAAAGAAAAATTTAAAAAGAAAGGAAAAAAGGAATATGAAATAGGAGAAACCATGAGAGAAGTTTGAAGAAAATTATGTTACATTGATAATATATGAAGACGAAATGAAGGAAGTAAAAGAGTGCAATCTGACTAGGAAGAAAGTGACCAGAACTGAAGTGAAAATCATAGCCTCCCCAGCTCGGAGCTATGGGGTTAGAAGCAAATGTTGGCCACGGAGTAGTAACTGAGAGCCAAACTCAGTCTCCTAGGCAATCTCAATTATAACTATAAATACATATATCATTAATAAAACATTAGAAAATCAAATCTGTCAAGATATTTAAAGAATAATACACCACGATAAAGTAGGGATTTATTCCAGGAAGAAATGCAATTATGGACAATAGTAGGAAATCTATAATTCATCATATTACTAGGTCAAAGGAGAAAAGTTATCTGATTGCCTGAATAGATTTTTTTAAAGCAATTAATAAACTTTTAAATCTACAACCTAGAAATAGAAGGATATTCCTTTAAATGATATGGAAAGCCAATAACAGAATTAAGTTGGAAACACAGTACTTAAATATAAAACACTATTGACTTTTTTATGAACATAAGGAATGAGAGAAAAATGCTCACTGTCACAATTAATGTTTTAACCTCCTTATGGTGGTTCTAGGCGATTAAATGAGAGTACTAGAAGTAAAAAGAAGTATAAAAGGAGAAAATTTTATCTTCAACTGAACATAATAAATTGTCTATCTGAAAAAATATCCAAGATAATGAATTTAAATAAATGTTGGAACTGATAAGAGACTTCAGTAATATGACTATTTGATATATATACCTATATAAAATATACATTTAAAAATACATATATGGTACAGTCAGGAATGAAAGTAAGAAGAGGCAGGCAGGCAGGCAGGCAGAGAGAGGAGAAAGAGGCACTTTATTTATTTAATTTAATTGTTCAATATGCATTGGTCTCCCTAGCCTTCTCAGCCTTGCACCAGGGACCTGGGATATATGTAGACTATGCCTGGTATACTAAACTGTTAGACCACCAGGATACACCCAAATATATTTGTCAATGGTAAATTTTCTATATGCCAGTTATAATCATTCTCTCCCCAGCTAGAACCTACATATATATATATATATATATATATATATATATATATATATATACACACACACACACACATATATATATTTAAAGTTAAGGTGCAGGCAGGAATGAAGGTGAGCAGAGAAAGAAGCACTTATTTTATTCAGTTGTTCATCTTGGTTGTTCCGACCTCACCCCCAGCCCCAGGTCAAGAATGCAAGTCCTAAGGATGCATGTGGACTCTGCCAACCAGAGGCCACAGACTTAACCACCACGCCACTAGGACCCACCTAGAATCTACTCATGTTGAGAAAACCCAAAGAAAAATGAGAGTAAATGAAAGCTAGAGAGATGAACACTTCAGAAAACATAAAGATAGTGAAAGACTAACAGTTCTCTATCTTCTAATGTTCCAAACCAAAATGTCAGGGTTAAGAAACGTCAAGAATCAATACAAATGGTTACATACAAATGGGAACAGGCAACATGCCCTCCCATTTTTTGTCAAAATATTCTAAACTCTCAGAAAAAAACTGAGTCTTTACTACACTGTCCCCCATCCAGGCATTGACCTGCTGATAAGAGCACGCCTATCTCTAAATTTGAAGTTAAGGAAGTCATGGCTCAGCCATGTTCCAGAAAACCTCACTACAGACCTTCAGCGGTTCCTATGGTCTTCTCCAGTGTATGTGACAATGGCTAGTGTTCCCTCTTCCTAAACCTTTGGGTTTATTTCCTTACTTAACTTTTCAAATGTTGGTTCCTCATCTATGCATGAGCAAGAAAAACTTTGTATAATTACTTTTACTTTGGAATTGAAATTCTGTTATCCACTCAAGTCTGCTCTGTGTGTATATTCATTCATACATTCACCCAACAAATGTCTCTTCAGTGCCAACTCTGGGCTAGTTCTTGCTGGTAGTTGCTGGTGGCATAATAACAGATAAGTTGGAAATGGTAATAGTAATGACTCTCACAGACATGACAGTCTATGGAAGTTCAGGCAGGCAGGCAGGCAATCACAAAAGTCAGTAAATGCTTGGAGAAGCACAAGCTACTGTTATAAGAGAAAGTAGGGTCATCAAAGCAGGTTGAGGAGATAGTCACAGAGAGACCTGAAGGAAGAGTAAGAAATGAAAGACAAAGTCTAAGGTGGGGATAAGGAGAGGAAAAACATACCTTATTTTACTCAGTTAGGCACAAAAGACTGGCACACCTTCAACTGACATTCTCAGAGACACAACAGGTAAGCTTTGAAGAACTGAAACTGTTACAGCTGGTGCAGATATTGTATTGCATGCAGTTCTTCATAGCTCTTTGGAGACCTCATACAGCATTCTAAATGATCCTCTCAAAACTAGCAGAAGTTTCACGCAGCTATGATGAATTCTGGGCAGAGTGTTTTAAAAGAGTCTCTTTATCCTCTGGGTCTGAAACTGCTTTCAAGGACTGCTTGAGAAATCCAATTGTTAGATACAACCCATGGTTACCAAGAATGAAAAGGGCAGATGAGAAAAATATAGGTTTGGTCTTCAGTAAATGTTTGAACTCTGCTGAGTTGACAGTAAAACCCCAAGAACAAAGATGAATTTTGGGATGTAGGCTTTTCCCATCAAGGGTCATGATTAACTAAGACTTTCTTGGGCTCAAATCAGGATCTGCTACCATGGTCAGCATTTGAAGTATGCACACTTGAAAAGAGTATAGATTTGGAAAATCTTATTCTCTTTTGTCCAGGAAAATCTGTATACCATTAAGCAAAAATGTTTGCTCATCTCCTAAGAAGCAGCACTTCTATTCAAATTCTAGCTGCTCCTCAGCTACTACAAACACCACTTTATTAACATATTGCTATAAGTTCCTTCAACATTATTTAAATTTTAAGTAGGAAAGATATTTATTGTCAGAAAGCAGTTAGTATGATGATTTCCCAAATACATATGTATATTCTGCTACATCCTGAGAAAGAACAAATGCCAACATGCATTATAGTAAAATTGATTTTAAAGCTATTATTATCAATTAAAATATACTCATTGCTTTAAATGTGACATAACTGTAAACCTTTAGGAGTAAACAATTTTTGTAAATTACATGACAAGGAGAACATAACTACTTTCTCCCTAAATCAGGAATGAAATGACAATGTCTACTCTTTCCTCCATCTATTAATATTGTACTAGAAGTTTAAACCAAAAAGTAAAACTGTCTTTATGCAAAGATATGATTGCCTATATAGAGAATCCTAATGAAGAAAAGGAATGAGGATGGGAGGGAGGGAAGTAGAGACAAGAGAAGGGAGGAAAAGGAAAGATGGAATTAAGTGATATAATTGAGATCAAAACACAAAAACCAAATGTGTTGGTATATACATGAAATATTTAGGGATAAGTCTAATGAAAACTATGGAAGAGCTGAATGCTACTAACTGCAGATCACAACAGAGAAACTAAAAATATACAAATAAATAGAGATATACCATATCCATGGATCATAAGATTAAATATTGCTAAATATGTTAATTCTCCCTAAATCAATTTATAGTTTTAGTGCAACCCAAATCAAAATTTCAGGAAGTTTCTGTATAATACTTAACAAGCCAATTATGCAATTCATATGGAAATGCAAATGGTCTAGAAAAGCCAAAACAGTTTTCAAAAAGAAAAAACAGGATTTAGAGGATTTATGCTACCTAACTTCAAGACTTTTGAAAAAACTTACTGAATTTGCATTGCATTATATCATGCAAATTTCAGATGTTCAGCATTATAAATCAAAATCTGTATATACTGCATGGCATTCACCACTAAAGGTCTATTCTATCCTTCATTATACAATTAGACAGTTTTACCCAATTTTCCCACCTCCTTCTCCTTTCCCTTCTATTAACCACGAATTTGGTCTTACAGTCAAAAGTTTGTTTTTGCTTTCATTCATTCGTTTTGTTTCTCTGTGTAACACATATGAGTGCCATCAGTGTTTGCGTTTCCCAGTCTGACTTACTTCACTTAGCGTAATACCCTCTAAGTTCATCCATGTTGTTTAAAATGGTAGGATTTCTTTATTTTTTTTTAAGCTGAGTAGTAGTCTACTGTGTATATATGCCATGTTTTCTTATAAAGCTACTGTAATCAAGATAGTATTGTATGGGCATTGAGATAAACAGATGAAAAGAATAAAGTTCAGTAAGATGCACATATATATATGGTCAGTAGATTTTTGACAAAGATGAAAAGGCAATTCAAAAAAGAACTTATAAACTTTTCAACAAATGGTACAGAGTGGAACAATATGATACCCAAATAAAAATAATAATAAACTTCAATCCATAATCACACAAAATGCAAAATTAACTCAAAGTGAATTTAAATGTAAAACCTAATACCATAAAATTTGTACTAGAAAACATGTGAATTGATCAAAAATAATTTTGATACAACACCAATACCGTGATCCATACAAGAAAAAGTTGATATAACAGGCATCGAAATTAAGTCTTTGGCTTTCCAGAGACACTGTTAAGAGATTGAAAATACAAATCACAGACTGTCTGAAAATCATATATCTGATAAAGCACATGTTTCTGGAAATATAAAGAACTCTCAAAGTTCAGTAACTTAAAAATCAGCAAAATATCTGAACAGACACATGCTCAAAAAAGATAGATAGGTGGCAAATAAACACATGAAAAAAGTTCACCAGTAGTCACTAGGGAAATGCAAATTAAAACCAAGGTGAGAATACACCTTTTCGAATGACTACAATTTAAATGTCTAACATACAAAATTATGCAAAGATATGGAGGAATTAGAACTCTAGTACACCACTGGCAGAGTAAGTAAAATGGTACAACCACTTTGGATAATATTTTGAAAATTTCTTTAAAAGTTAAACATACATCTGCCATCTGATCTAGGCATTTCTTTCCTAGATATTAATCCAATAATATGAAGTGTAGGTCCACAACAAGACTTATACACAAATATTGACAGCAACTTTAGTTGCTATATCCAGGCTGAAAATAATCCAATGTCCATCAACAAGTAAGTGGAAACATAAATTGTGGTAAATCTATACAGTGTGTACTACTCAGCAATAAAAAGGAATAAACTATCAATACAAGGAGCAACATGAATGAACTCCCAAATAATTATACTGATTGAAATAAGTCAGACAAAGAAGAGTTCAGGTACAACTTCATAAAATTTATGTCTTCTATAAAATTATAAAAATTTCAAGCTAATGCATCTATAGTGGCAGAAATCAATGGTTGCCTCTAAATGATGAGACAGAAGTAATGAATTTTAAAGGGAAAAAAGAGTTTTGTGAGTGATGGATGTTTTCCTTATCTTGATTCCGGTGGTAACAATATTTCTGTTTATGTATATATGTACATGTATGGAAGGATGTCAATTTTTATACTCTGAATATGTACAGTTTATTATATATCTCAAAAAAGTAGTAACAGAAGAATATACCCATACATATCTCAAAGTCTTAGCAGTGGTTATTGAAGGGTAGTTGAATTGAGACTAGTTTTAATTTTATTCTATACACTTTATTTCACAAATTTCATAAATAAACATTATGTTTAAAATCAGAAAAACATCAAATTTTTCTAATTACTTTATGTTTCAAATGGGGAAAATAATAACTTTCTGATCTTGGTCTGTATGCTTTCATTTTTACATAATTTGTAAAAAGTATAAAGATATAATTGAATACACTGACTTTTTTTCAGTAAGACCTGTGTCATAATCTTTATAACATATAACAGATTTCCAGTTGTATTTCCATGGTAAGCTGTACCATAACAATTTACCTAGTTATGCTATTTCATTGAATTTTTATATTTTCCATGCTTTTCTTTTCTTCCTTTTACTGTTGTAGTTAACTTTTTAAACTGCCTTCAAGCATGTAAGTTATACATTCTTTTAAAATATATATTAGTCAATTGTTTTCCCAAAGACACATCACTTTATATTGCCCTCAGACATATGTGTTGGTTTTATCATAGTTTTATCAATATTTCTTTGACTTTTGATTTGCTATTCTTTGGGATTTTAGAGAAAATGTTTAATTTAATAATGAATAAAATGATACATTATTGACTAGTAACAAGGTTAAGCATTTTCTATATTTGTTTACTCTGTTTTGTTATGTAAATATATTGTCATTATCTTGTTACAAAAGAACAATTACAGTCAACTGTTCAAAAAGGAGATAATGGAAAACATGAAAATGCATCTGTATAAAATAAATGAGGGAGAACATGTTATATTTTACTAAAAAGGGTTAGTGATGACATCTTTCAGTATATGGAAGATAACACAACAAACATAGAATCTGCTATGAATTTCCTGAATCTGGAAACACACTTTAGGGAATGAGGGGGTGGGGCAATCACATAATCAACTGCTTCAGAGCTGTAAGTGGAGCTGAGTTGGGGACAGTAATGGAAAGTCAGTAAACCAGTTGTTCTCATATCTAACCAGTTGTTAATATGTCATAATGGATGATCAGATCTTCTGATCTGTTTTAAAGATGTCCTAATACTTGGATATAATGTGAACTCTCTTCCATTTAAAAAATAGTGCTAACTAAATCAAGAAAAAAACTTGTATATTCAAAGAAAACACATCTGCACACTCTCCTGGACCTGTAGAAAACTAGTTTTCTACCTCTAAGTTGAATATAAGCCTGAACATCTTTTGAGCACCAACACTTTTCATGCACATCCTTTGTCATGTTGAATTGTTCCTCAGCAAGAAAGGGATTATGACTTTCAACAAAGGACATCTAATTAATCATGACAACTTGAACAAAAGTCCTTATCTCTGTTCCTTCCTAAAACTCCGCTAATGAGAATAAATCATTAGAATTCCATAAGAACAAGGAAACAGTGGATAAACACAATATTAAAAATAATAATAAAGAAAACAGTACAGTTGAGAGGTGTTACTAAATTTAGAAAGCCGGAAAATAAACGGAGGATTTATCACAGTTGAGAAAGTTGAATACCAAAAACCTACAGTGGAGGTAATAAGGAGAAGAGAAGTAGATTAATTCATACTTCAGCCCCACAAAAATTTAGGAATTAGTGGCATTGAGTATTCAGCATTGTGAAGCATGAGACGCAAATATGAACATTGGCTGAATGTCTGTATAAAGAGCAGTCAGACTAGGTTAAATCTGTGAAGAAATTAAATCAAATATCCTCCAAACTCAAAGATACAAAGCATATTGAAAGATGGGGGAAAGGCTATGATAAAGGGATGTGGATAGTAAATGAAATGTTTACATTCTGAATAATGAGGTTCTTGTCCAACCTCCTTGCATTGCTTAAATTCAAAACTACTTTAAGTCAAGCACAAAGCCCCCCAATCTTCAGGAATAGCTCCTCCCCAAAAATCATACTGGCATATAAGTTTCCCCAGCCAAAGAAAGGTCCTAACCAAAAATTCTTCACAGAAATCTGCTACAGAACTGACCTTAAAGAGCAGATAAATATCTGCCATAGAGTATTTCCAGGTGTTACCAGGAGGCTCTATGAAAGATCATGATAATAAGATAATAATCAACATCAGTTTGAAGTCCAAATGCATTTTGATGGATTGACAGATAGGACTCAAGAGCACCATGAACAACTGAATAGAGATCCTTCAGTAATGCAGTATAGGACCATGCTAATTGTATTAATACCATTCCCAGTTTTTAACATTAAAACAGAAGATTCTGTTGATAGCTGGTGAGAGCTATACTCTGTAGAGATAATGACTGATGACATCAGTCTCTCCCTCCCAAATTACATCACCCAACCTCTACTTACAGGCCACTTGTGTGAGTATATCTGGTGATACAATTTTTAAAAAGGAAGAAAATTTTAATTTTAAAGAACGGAATTTGATGTGCTGTGATCTGCCTTCCTGCCATTTAGCTATTATTTTAAACACTGAAAAAAGTGTGTTGTAGAGGTTAAGAATAAATTATATCATCAAACTTTCATCCTGGGGATCTTTTGCATAGCTGTTTATTAGGTCTTTCTGTTTTATAGTTTGCTAGCACTATATTTGGTGGTCCAAGATGGAAATGAAGATGAAGGCTAAATCAGAAAAAGAACATTCAAAACCTAAGTCAATGGATTATTTCAATAATGTAAAGGATAAAGAATTACAATCTTAAGAGCCATTTCATTGCACTTAGTACAACAGATAATCAAAACAGAGAGCCCAGTCACTCACAGAAAAATTATGACTGTTTTGTTTTAGTTTTCAACTTTCAACATGTCAGAGCAAACTTTCCTTATTTAGAAATCATCAAGAGAAATCACATCATTTTGTTAAAAATTAAATACATATGCTTATCTCAAATTGACCCAGATTTGAATATTTCACAAGAAAACAGAAGCACTGGTTTAAAATTGATGAGATAAATTTCATTCTTTATTTTTAGTTTCAAAAATAATACTTTTATGCCTCTATATTCCCATAATAGAGAGAGGAAGAAAAACATATTTATAATAATTTGCAGTTGATAAAGTTAAAACTTAATCTAGTCCTGAATGCAATAAGAAAATATTTTTCAAAATCATATAAACTTGTATCTTATAATCCATTTTATTCATATTTATTGTTTATGATTATAATAGCATTACTATTCAACATTGTTGATAATTTTTCGTGTTGTAAATAACATTAATTAAAATTCATTTTTAATCCTCTTAATTTACCATGCCCCTATCTAGAAAAATCAAATCTTAAGCTGACTTAAATTAACTATTGAACAGAATTTTACCATTTGTTTACTAAATGTTTTACATTTATTTTAAAAATAGAATTACAGATTAATTTCAAGAAAGATAAACTCAGTTTAATTACCTGATTGTTTCAAGAAAGGTTGGATAAAGAGCCATTTTATTTTTAAAGAACAGTACAGGCAGGAAGAGAGAAAAGGAAGCATTTTTTTTTCTTTATTTATTCTATTTAGTTATTCATCTTGGTTGTTCCCCTCAGGCCCAGGTCAGGAACCTGGGTCCTTGGAATTTATGTGAACTATACCTGGTGGCCTTATTCACAAGGGCATGCCAAGAGTCATCTTTTACATTAAAGTAAGAGGAAAACTACTTTGACACAGAGTTCATACCACATACCACAACTAATTGGTGTTTTATACAGTAAAAAGACTTTAGGATACAGTTTTAAAAATCAAATAATGGAAAAAATTCCAAAGTTATCACTACATATATTAGTCACTTACATTAACAGCTATATCCTATCTGAAAAAGGGAACTATTCAGAAACCGTAGCCAATATGTTGAACAGAATAAGCAAATTCACAGAAAAATACTATTCTCTACTCAATAAATCCTTGGAAATGACTATTGAATTTTTATAACTAAAACATAGTGAGTAGATTATGCATATTGAGCTTTGGTCCTGCAAGCATTTGAGTTGCTGAAACTTGATTTAAGCAAAACAAAATAAAATTATGAGGCAAGAAATTCATCCAATCTTATTCAAAGGGAACTGAAATTAGAGTGAGATTGGATATTCAAAGATATATTTTCAAATGGTTTACATTCAAAATTTATTCAGCATAATCAATGAATATTTTCATTCAGTGTATTATGGTTAGGGAGAAGGAAACAAGAAAAATCCTGCCAGTATGACTCCGGGTTCAAAATACAGAAACATAAACCATAGTTGTAACTCTTGTCTGTATCTGCTTAAATCATCTACATTTAGTACTTCAGCATCTCTGTCTGGAAAGTAGAGATAAGGCTTACCACCTTTATCATAGAGGAATTAAGAAAGCTTAGTTTGGAAGAGGATAGGAAAGGTCTTTGAAAATAATACATAAACACTCTTATTATATATTGCAGTCTGAATACCAATCTATTTAGGAAAATCCAATTAGGTACTAAGACTGTACTATAGAAAATCCATTTCTCTTTTCTTAATCAAAGGATATTTTTCAAAGGAAAACTATTTTTATCCCTAAATAATCCTTCTAGGTCCCTCTGTCTTGTTAGATGTCAGGTCTCAGCAGCTTTCATTGTGAGCTCCTCTAGGGTAAGAATTAGTGGTCTTCAGGGAAATGCTGCAGCTCCTCAGATGCAATAGAAAATATCAAGATTCTTAAAGAATGCCTTTTTCAAAAATATACTGATCCCAGTAGAGACACAAACCCACCAAACAGGAAAAAAAAAATATTAAACATGGGAAGGAATAACAGAAATTTTATACTTTGTACCTACCTGCCAACTCTTTCCTTTTTCCACTTTCATATTGCCAAGGTGACAGGCATATCTACCAGTTAATAAATAAGTTTTAAAAAATAATACCAGGAGGCAGCTATTGATCTTGTTAATTTACAGGGCCTGAGTCCACTGGATATGTTGGCAGCTGTGGGTACTTCTTGCCACCGAATCTGTTTCAATAAATCCCAAACAGTTCCAGAAGATCAGCCTCTTGGGGAACAAAAGCCACCTACCTCTGTCATATTCATTTTTCATGCCTTTTGCTAGTGCCTCAGATAAGGAGACTCTAGAAAGGGGGCTATTTGCCTTGCTCAAAGACTTTCAACGTATATAATTATTGGTCAAGCACTGGCAGAGTCATCAACCTTTCTCAATCTCATGCTAAAATTTAACCTAAAAAAGTCGTAGAAAATCATAAAAACAGACATAGAAATAAAATTATTGGAATTCTTTTCAATTGAATTCAAATATAGCCATGAACAAACGAATGGAAAAGTTAACAGCTCACATTTAAAAGCTGTCCTAGAGCAGACAGAGGTGGAATTCACTTTGACTACAAAACAAACTCCATAAAACGAATTCAGTGTTGGAAGGAATTTTGTCTCTGTGGAATAAGTCTTTCAATTTGCTTCCAACTAAAGTGAGAATTTTAAGAAAGGATTTCATTGTCAGAAGAACTAATAACCTACATACACTTAAACTGTACAATTTAATGGAATTTTACATACATTTACACACCTAAAACCATCATAACAACCGGGATAATGAACATATACATCATTCCCCAAATTTACAATAAATTTTCTTACTGATATCCACAATAAAATAAATAAAGAATATCTGGAACTGTAATAAAATACACTGGGGCTTTCCAGTATGCAATATATAGATAGATATGCGTATATGTATTTATTGTCAAAGAACTTAGGAAATTAGCAACTGAATTTATTTGCACCAATGAAGATTTATGAGTCATATTTACTCAATAATAGAGCAATACATTTTTCCTTTAACTACAGATGAAGACTGAAAGGTTTTTTCTGAGCTCCATGAGGAAAAAAGTCAATTAAACAAAAAGTCGAATAGCCAGGGCTTTATTGGGGTTTGCACACCCGGGCGAGGTTCCCAAGTCCGCAGAACTAGGGCTGGGGAAGTCAAGCTCGAACAAAGGAAAACGCACTTTTTAAGCAAAGGAATTTCGCAGGCTTCATACGTTGTGAATGGGGATTGGTCCTGTGAATCCAGGTATGGGGGTTCCATCCCTTATTCTGACGTCAGCCACCTTTCCTGGGCATGGCTGCCGGGCATGGCCGCCATCCCGTCCCTCTGGGCCAGCCTAATATTCCAACCTCTTTGATAGGATAAAGGGGTGCTGTGATCGTTCTGGCTACTTCCTTTGCTGACAGGGGGCGTAGAGGGGAGGGGGTCAAAGGTTGGTGTAGTCCGGCTCAGTCTGGACAGGAGAGTAGGCCCTGGTCTGGAGCAGCATCTGGTGGAAGGTAACCCGGGAGGCTTCGTGGATCCTGTCCTGGAGGAATCTCAGAAAGCATGGGCCAAGCATTAGTAATACACAGATTATCAAAACTGGCCCAACAATCGGGGCCAAAGTGGTAAAAATCAGGGAGCGCCACCATGGGGTCCCCATTTCTAGAGGGGTATAGCCCTTTTTCAACTTGTCTTTAAGATTTTGGAGAGTGTCGACCTTTTCCTCTACCAGGCCACTTTCGTTTACGTAGAAGCAGCACTGTTCCTGCAAGAAAAGGCATGTTCCCCCTTTTTCTGCAGTCAGGAGGTCAAGGGCCCTGCGGTTTTGAAGGGCGATCCGGGCTACTGAGGTTATTTGTCTTTGCAAAGAGGCTAGGGAGGTGGCAGAGGCATCAAGGGCCTGCTCTAGCTCAGCCCGCAGTTGGCGGGTGGTTTGCAGGCTGTGTGCTAGGCCTGCGCTGCCTATTCCAGCAGCTATCAAAGTGGTGGTGAAGGTTAGGCCCACGAGTATAGGCAAGAAGACAGCCCGTTTCTCCCTCTGCCTGGCCAACTTGGCCCCGAGTTCTCCATCACCATAATGCATAAGCTGTGGGGTTAGCACAGTCGGATAACATGGAAAGGCGGAGGAGGAATTGATGGTCCGTAACAACGTCCCATTACACCAAAAAAAATGTACCTGGAGGGCTGGTGGTGGTTCCCGAGACTTGCACAGTCTGGTTGCAGGAGGAGGAACTTGTGGCAGCATAACATACTTCGTGGTCGCCCATCAAGTCCCGGAAGAGTGGCACTTCTTTCATGGTAAAGGATATTGGGGACTTTGAGACAATAAGAGGGGTGGGTATAGGGACTGCTGCAATTGGGGAGCGGTCGAGAAAGGCACATAAGAAGCAGTCAGTTATGTTTCCTATGTCCGAAATGTTGAGAAGCTGGATGCCCTGGCGGATGAGGTTAAGCTAGGAGAAAGGGTTTTTGGACTTTTTAAGGGTTATATTGCTGTCTAAGAATTCCTCCTGGGTGAGTATGTTGTTAGCCAGGTCGGTGAAATCCTACAGCTCGGGGGTCAGGGGGGAGTAGGTTCAGTTGATGGATATGTCCCCAGCAGTCAACTATGACAAACTCAGGGAAGTGACCCAGGGACCTGGAGAAAACCCAGCTTTGTTTCTTAACAGGCTAACAGAGGCCATGTTACTTCATACCCACTTAGATCCAACATCTAACGCTGGGGTGACTGTTTTGGCTACTCATTTTACCTCCCAGTCAGCCCCGGACATCCGAAAAAAACTGAAAAAGGCTGAGGATGGTCCCCAAACCCCCAGCCGAGATCTGGTGAATATGGCATTTAAGGTTTTTAATAATCGGAAAGCAGAGGCTGAGGCTGCCCGCCAGGCACGCTTGCAGCAAAAGGTAGCCCTGCAGACCCAGGCTATGCTGGCGGCCCTGCAGCCGGTGGTAACGGGGGCAAAGCCTAAATCCGGGCCGAAGAGCACCCTGCCTGGGGCCTTTTTCAAATGTAACAAGAGGGGACACTGGGCCAACCAGTGTCCCCAACCCCAGCCGCCCAGGAAGCCTTGCCCAGACTGCCGGCAGCTTGGCCACTGGAAGGATGCTTGTCCCCTTAAGAGCTCGTCCTTGGCGTCTCCACACGGAGAATTAGCTCAAGGTGCGAACTCGCCCCTGGCCACGTCGGAGCTTCTTGTGCTCCTGGATGACTGAGGCGGCCCGGAGTCGAAGACCCCCATCACCCTCGCCGAGCCCAGGGTAACAATGCAGGTAGCGGGTAAGTCCATCTCTTTTCTCGTGGACACGGGGGCTGCCTACTCTGCTGTACTGTCTTTTTCTGGACCCCTAGTTCCTTCCCAGATCTCGGTCATGAGGGTAGACGGGACCCCATCTTGCCCCCGGCGGACCCCTCCACTTAACTGTAGCCTGGACGGGTTCCCCTTTTCCCATTCCTTCCTCGTCATACCTTCCTGCCCTGTTCCGCTCTTAGGAAGGGATGTCCTACAGATATTAGGTGCCACTCTCCAGCTCACTCAGGGTCGCCCTCTTTCTTCTCCTTTCACCCTCCCCCTATTAGAGGACTCAACTCCCCCTATCAGTCCTGCTCCACCGCCCAGGTTCTCCTTGCCCGCGGCAGTTCGGAACCTGGCGGACCTTCTGAACCCTCTGCTCCAGAACTTCCTTCTGCCTTCTCTGATTCCCCTGAAGATCTCGCCTCTCCTCCTCCCTCCCGCATCAGCCCCAGCCCAGCCCTCCTACTCCTGATGAAAGTCCTTCCTCCTCAATCAGCTCTCACACTCGCTCCCGCTCCCTCCGAAGTTCCAAACCCCCTGACTCTCGCATCTGCCCCTTCCGGGAGGTGGCGGAAAACGTAGGGTGTAGTCCAAATCCACGTCCCCTTCTCCCTGACCGACCTCTCTTCCATAGAGAAACGCTTGGGCTCCTTCTCTGCCAACCCGACTAACTTTATCAAGGAATTTCAATACCTAGTACAAGCCTGTGATTTAACCTGGCATGACCTGCACATTATCTTAACCTCCACCATGACTCCTGACGAACGTGACCACGTTCGAACCGCCCCCAGGACTTACACCGACCAAACACACGCCACCAACCCCCCTCATGCCGGTGGGGGCTGAGCTGTCCCAGAGGCGGAGCCAGACTGGGACCACCAGTTAGGACAGGTGGGCCGAAGGCGCCGCGACCAGATGGTCAAATGTCTCATAGCAGGACTGAATCAGTCAGCCACCTTTCCCGGGCATGGCTGCCGGGCATGGCCGCCGTCCTGTCCGTCTGGGCCAGCCTAACAAAGACGCTTTCATAAGCCTACAGCAAAAGGAATCCTCTCACACAGAAATCACAAAGCAGGAGACTGTGGCGTTCCTGAGCAGGGGTCATCCCAGACAGCATCAAACTATACTGCCTTCACGCACACCTGCTTACTCCAGGGACACCGTGAAATAACACAAAATACCAAATGCTGGGATTGGGCCGCACATGCCAAGTATTTGGGGGCAACTAAATGAAAGTAAGACAGTTTCACATGTGTGAGGAGATCATCTTTTTCATCAACTGCCCTTTGAGCACCAGTTGACTCTAAAAACAGACTGCTAGGAAACAAACTGTGTTGGTAAGAAGGAAGCCTCTGATTAGAGGTCAGGGAAGAGAAAACACGTTCCACTGAGTTCGTGAGCTGGGAAGGGTCTTCAGAGCTGATTCCAGGAAAAGCATCCTGCCAGGAGCAGAAGTTTAATATGCTTTATCTAGATTATTACATGTTTTTATAAACTAAGAGTAAAGGAAAGCTTTTCTTCAGAGAAGAACGACTGCAAATAATGTAAAAGAAGTAAGAGAATTAGAAATGTATCCTTAATGCAAACCCTAATAAATAAAAGGATCTGGATTTCAATAAACAGCAGAGGCTAAAATCATTATGTGACAAGCTGATGGTCAGCTTCATAATTGACAATCTGGCTTAAACCTGAACCCACTAATCAACCTTAAAATGCCATGAAAAGCAGGGACAACCAGTCATTCTATGCTTTACCACCTATGCATTTTATTTTTACCAAAGTAATTAAAACTAAATCTAGTTGAACCTCTAAATCAAGTTACCCGTCTACAAGAAACATACAAAATTGAGGATGATATAAACGACACCATAAGGATACAATCATCTAACTTCAAAATGAGGAAAAAAAAAAACTACAGGAAAATTTCCCAGTTTCTTTAGGGGATAAACAGCATGGAAAAGTGGGGTAGGTGGACTGTAAGAGATTTCATAAAGATAGTAAACAAATATGACTTTGTTTAATCACGATTTAAACAAAACAACTGTAAAAAAGAAACATTTTGGGGACAAAAGTGAAAAATTTTTGAAGGCATTGCTTCATGGATTGCTATAAAATATGTTAATGGATACTGATGTTTTAAAGTCCTTATACTGAGATTCACTTATTGAGAGTTAATATAGATAAAATATGAGACTCCCAAATAGCAAAAGATCTTCAGCTGCTTCAAAAACAAATCCAATGGGGTTTATCACAGTTCCGTGTGGACAGGAACGCTGCCACCTTCCTTAGAAATGTCATGCTGCTTAAACCTGAAAACATCTAAACATGTTGACAGTGGAATATTATAATTCTGTATAATTACCTTAGAGCTATTGGTCAAGATCACTTATTTCTGAGATTTCTTTAAAAGGAGTAAATATTCCCACTGCCAAGGTTCTGAGAAAGAACAGATCCTGAAGCAGAAAATTAGGACTGACTAGAGAAATAAACCCTTTTCTTTCTTTGGATATTGAATCTGATCCTTAAAGTCTCATCAGCCTTGAGGACACCGTCATGGACCCACCATTGTGAATCCAGGCCTATGGAAGCTAAGAAGACCTTCATCTAGAAGTGGTTTTGGTCGCCCTCTATTTTGTGTACTTTCCTTTCACTGTTCTTGAGTCTTCATTAGAATTCTGTCAATGCTGTGGTCTGGTCTCATGGTACACACTCTGAGGAAGGCTTATGACCACACATATGCAAAGAAATTAAAGAAAAGTTGCCAGCCAGGAATCTTACAACAACCTAAGTAACAGTGAGTAAGGTCTCATGTACAGAACACCACAGAAGTCAAAACTCCAAAGTCAGATGGCTTGACACCAGGATAGATTTTCTAGTTAGCATCTGGGCTTCCAAGGGAGCTGGTAAAGGCCAGGTTATTTCTGGAAGCTTGAATGGAAGTAGAAAGACTTTGTCATACAGCGTATAAAGGCAAATGTATTCTGACAAACTGATGAAGCACATAACCAGCTAAATATTTTTAAGAAAATTTTACTTTTTTCTTGATTTTTAAGAACAAAGCAAAAAAGCAGTACAATTACAAAGAGAAGCATGTTGCCACTGAAGCTATGACCAAAAAAGTTAATAAAAAGAAAAGAAAAATTAAATCTGTTGGATTTGTATGTATATCACATCAACCTTTAAATACACACAGCTCTTGACAGCAAAAAAAAAAAAAAAAAAAAAGGAAAAGGATTTTATTAGACATTAAAATGTGTAGCAGTGTACACCCTGCTGGTTAGTAGTTAGGTCTGCTGCCTCTGGCCACGCTCAGTTCACATACATCCCAGGGACCTAGGTTTGCATCCTGGGGCTGGGGAAAACGACCAAGATGAGGAACTAAATAAAATAAATAAAAATGTTTCTTCCTCTCTCTTCCTGCTTGCCTGTCTACTCACCTGCATTCCTGCCTATACCTTTCCTTTAAAAAAAAAAAAAAAAGTTAGTGTTTCAGATTGTTTTTCTGGTAAGCAACTTGCTCTGAATAGAATCCTTAATTCCAGTTGGAGAAATAACATGTTCCTAAACTTGATGCCTTCAGGCTTCAGGATAGAATAGTTTGTAATAAAAAGGTAAGCACTGAGTCCTTCCCAAAAAGATGATAGTGTGAGACAAGTGACCAACTTACCCAGCAGATGCAAACTGGACTCTAGCCCCACAAGTGGGACTGTATTTGGGGTCTTCTCTGGTCCCAATCTGATCTGCTAGATGCCGTTACCCCATATCCATCATGTCAGATGAAAGTTGCTTACTTGACAGAACCAAGATGGAACGTTATATAGAACCAAACTTTCTCCCAGCACATGGTTCTCCAATTACCTGCCCACCTGCCCAACCGAAAGGGAAACCCAGTCCCCTGACTCTGGTTCATTCCAACATTTCCCACACTTACCAACACATGCTCGGCCAAGGACAAACTACAATTTATCCCAGTACATTCTGATGAATCCCCACCATTCTTTTTCCTCGCTCCAAATATTTCTAACACATGACTGCAGCCCTGTCAGGTTAACTCTATCCTCCATGAAATTACCACTACACAGATTTAAATAAATCATCCATTGAATCATTGACCAAAATTGTATTTTCCTCTTCTTTATGCCCAATACCTCATGAAGCATTAACCATATATCCCAAAATAAACAACGTTGGTAGCTTTTTCACTTACTCAGTTCATTTAATATTTTGACTTTTGTATACCAGTCACGCATGTTACTTACTATGTCCCGGGGCTTGTTCTAAGTGATGCTACTAAAATAGCTCACTTCATCCAAACAGGTAATATTTTTTCACTACTTACTGTGTACCATGGTATTAGATATGGTGAAAGGAACAGAAAAGTATAATTCCCTTTATGTTGCAAGACCTTGAAATGCAGTCAAGTAGATAAGACTTTTAAACACACACACAAATATAATACATCAATCAGTGTCAGGTAAGTGGTGCACACGGCAAGTTTTACAGGAGCTTAGAAGAGGAAGATATAACTGACATAGTGCAATCTGTGTTTAACTGAATTCAATTTAGCCAGAGCATTTAATGTTGAAATAAAGACAGGTGGATGACATGAAAATTTGATAATCTGGAAAGGTGCAAGGAAATGCTGAGAGATTACATGCATATTTTCTTTTAAACAGATTTTTACCTAAAATAATATAAAGACATGTTCTGTTTGATGTGACATGTTTTGCTCAATGAAATCACCACTGCATTGGAATCCCTACAGGTGACATATCTGATAATGTGCTAAAATATGATCATAATTTCAATTCATTCTATTTTTGACAGAGCATCGCAGTGTGTGTCCTACAGAGTAGTCCTTAATTTGAACCTACTTAAAAATATGTTGTCATTTGATTAACAAATTTTCTCCTCTACTGCTTAATTGGCTTTTTACACATTTCAAATATATTTTTAAAAGAACAGGACATTCTGAAAGTTCACAATGAAAATTTGAAAAGTCTCACTGGAGAGAAATACTACACAGTAGGTAGGTACTATATAGGTGAAGAACTGATGGAATCTTTCTCACTGCTTTCCTGTGACTTTGATTCAAAAATGAAGATTAACACCCCTAAAAACGTATCAGCAGCAGTGTGGCACCCTGGTATGTTTTTCAATTCAGAATCTCAAAATAAAATATTCATATAAAAATAAGGGCCCATAAATTGAATCAAAATGCTCCTTTTAAAAGTGACAGGCTCATAAATTAAAACTCTAATAGCAGCATTAGTATCATAACCTAAATTAGGTCTGGGAATTCTAGTTTGCAGTCGAGATAGATGTAAAAGAAAAGTAAGAGAATGTATTTCTCCCAAAGAGAAGTAAGGGCACCTTCTGAATCAGAAGCTAGTAAGATCTTAGCAAATACACTGAAGTATATTTGACTATGTGAATGAGGTGTGGGCTATGATCAGAGACAGCAGCATGGAAAGGGACAAAGAGAGCCAGAGCTCATCCCAGCATTGTCTACAATGAAGGCATGCGAGGACAAGGCCAGCCGAGCTGCACTGCAGAGGACTATTAGACTGTCCATTCAGATCTTATGACATATCTGCTGTGGACCATAAAGCCTCCAGGTTTACTGGGTTTCCTCTAAAGTTGACCCACTGACTCAACAAATAAGGTTTGTTTGATCTCACTGGGGACAGGGTTCTCTTTAAAATAAATAAAATGTGGCTGCAGCATTTTCTTCTTGAAATCTTTTGTGTCTAGGACATTATTAATCTATGCACCCCCACATGTGGGACTTTAATTAAAAAAAAAAAAAAACAATAGTTTCATAATAATTATGGAGTTTCTAACATATGCCAGACACTGTGCTGACAGTACCTGCCCATCCCTGGCAGTAAGAAAACAACTGTAGAGGCACCAATTCCAAGCCCCAACCACAGTTCCTGGCACATAGTAGATGCTCAACAAATATTTGTTAAATGGGTAAACAAATGAATATAACTAACCTAGAAAAGTCATAGCCCTGTCATTCCTGGGGAAAAGGTACTCATAGGGGAGAGCTGGGGGAACTATCTGCCCTTCCCTAGTGCTTTAATTCTAACAGGTTAATGACAAACTCATACACCCATTCCTTGACAGCATCTCTACCTTGGCTCTTTCTAATTTCAACCACTTCCTTGTCCACTAATTCTGCATGAATAAGTATTACCTCTTTATGTCTCTTGAAAGAATATTCAGTGTTTTATGCATCACATAGAACTGAAGGAATAGTCTTAAAAGTCAAAACAAGAATCAAGATTCATTACATTAAAGAAACTTGCAATATCTGTGCAGTAAAAACTGTAAAGGGGCCTTAATTATAGCATGACAGTATAGCTTTTTTTTTTAACCAGGTAAGCGAAATATTGAGTAGGTTATAGTTTTAGATGTTATAAAGTCAAATCTGAGTGTGAACACTCATATTTGAGAATCAAATGCCAGTTTCCAAGAAATAGGCAATAATCTGAGTTCAAAACCACCTTTCACCCAGCAAATCCAGGCTGAAAATGATAAAGGATATCTCTGGATTTAAATTTCTTCAGAGCTCATTCTGAGATAAGGGAGAGTCAAAGGGATGACAATTAGAAACTTGTTTCCAAAAAGTACAAATATCCATGCATTTATTCAAGGCATTTACTGCATGCCCGCTCTGTGCATGACAGACTACAGGGCACAGGACCCTGCAGGTTAGTGGAGAGACACATGGAAACTGGGCCTATGATACATGCTTCTTACAGGAAGCTGCAGAGCACAGAAAGGTCACCTAACTGGGGTTCCACATCTGTACTAGATTAGATGCAAAACAGAAAGATTGTTCTGCAAATAAATATTTCAGTTAGGGCAAGGGTAACATTTGAAATATCTTTTCAGGAATTGCAAAAGCCAATGCTGAAAACCTCTGGATGAAAACCACAGGCCGGTGGACAACACTGTCCTCCAGCCTCATGCTTATTACCAGAAAGTTTATGCTAAACTCGACATAACAGAGATCTAAGATACATAAGCTTTAAAATGTTCTTCACTTTATAGTAATGTAGTTAATGATGTGATGATGCTTTAGATCACCTACAAAAGACATACACCTATGAAAACTTAAATAACCTGGTGGTCTAGGAAGGAAAAAACAAGTATACCTTCTCCCAGCGTGAACCAAAAAGAAATTTCTTGAGAAAATATTATTTGCTTATTTTCTTTCTAACTTGAGCTATCTCTATTATGCTTTTATGTGCAGATAGTTCTTTATGCCAGAGTATGACATGAATAAAAATACTCTAACTGCAGTTTTATAAGTTTATGAGCATCAATAAGTACTTTTCATAATAATGATGCATAATAGAGAGTCCCTCCCACTGGGGGAGGAAAGAAATTGAAGTAGAGTATATAACAAGGATTTTATAATTTAAAATCTGTGTTCTTCCAACAAACTCTCTAGATTCCAATAGTTTTAACTGACATAATATGCTGGATGGGGAAGAGCATTTATCAAAATTTTTACCAACAGCCTGATTGCATAACGTACATTATTAATGCAGTTGGCTTAATGATAGCCTTGGAAGGGAATTTGTGATTTTAATACTGCTGGCTAAATAATAAATATTACTAACAATAAAGCCCTAAGTATGACTGTGAGGCAGGGAAAACCCAAATACATCAAGGATTGAGCTAGTAAATAAAGGGTGATATGCAACTTTAATTAAAAATTATTCGTTAAAATTACCAAAAACAAAATGGTAAATAAACACAGAAATAAATGAATATTTAGAAGTCAGTGTTGTCCCAATTTTACCAACAGTGCTTGGGGAGCTAGAAATTCATATATATTAAGAAAATTATCATAATTCAAATATGAAGTTATTTCCATAAGTCAAATATTTCTATTTTAACATTTAAAAGAAAAATCTCACTTTATAGTTGCACTGAAGTTTCTTATTAGTAAAACAAATGCCAAAAATACAGGAAAAAATATTAAAAAGGAAACAAAGATTACCATGATTTTCATTTATGGCAGCATGGTGGGTAAGTGAAGAGGAACAGCTCTGAAGACCGAAACAATATGTGTCGAATAAAATTACAAAATATTTTTAAATGCAACTCAATGCAAAACTGAGCAGATAAAATGAGCATGGAGCCAGAAATGAAATGAAAACAGGAACCCATGCAGGTAAGCAAGCATCAAAGCTAGCTTTTACCCTAAGGATTTTGTTGAACTCTAGAGACATTGAATTTCTACTCTGATAGCAGAATGGGCCTTAATGGAAAGAAGGTCATTCCTCAGATCCACTCAGCATGAGAAAGTAAATTTAGAAATTAAAAAAATAAACAACTATACATGAAGTTGAAGCACCTCAGTCTCTGATGTGAAATAAATCCCACTGCACATAAAAGGAGAGCAAATCTTACCTGTTTACCTGGGCACTGGGTAGAGGGAGGAAAATTCCTTGATTAATTAACAAGAAGTTAATTTTCAATGAGTGAAAGACATACCTTTTTTTTTTCTTTTTTAGAGGAAGGAAGCAAGCAAGAACAAAGGCAAATAGACAGACAGATAGGCAGAGAAAGAAAAGGAAGAAGCATTTTGATTCATTTATTTCTTTGTTCATTTTGGTTGTACTCCCTGACCTAGGGTCTCAAATCCAGGTCTTTGAGTTTTACGTGGAATATGTTGCCAAAGTCTTTGTGCCTAAGCCACCAGGGCACTCCTGAAAGACTCAAATCTTGCATCTTTCAATGCCAGATTCATTAAAACTTAAAATACAAAAGTATTAAAATATATGCAAATTTTTGAATATTTTAAATAACATTTCTAACAACAAAGGCAGAAATCAGAAAGGAAAATACAATTCAATATTAATCAAAAACCATCAAAAACATAAGGAGGGCAAAGTAAAAAGAACACATTTCAAAAACAACTGCAAAATAAATTATCAACAGGTTATTTAAGAACTCATACAAATCAAATAAGAAAGATATGATGACTTCATTTTTAAAATGAAGAAAAGTACATAATCAGATATTCCCCAAAACAGGGAAAACAAATGCTTAATGAACATAAAAAGCAAGCAACCCCTTATGAATGAAGGCCACATGTATGACAAGTGAGAGTGATCAGTTTGGCTTGTGATATAGTTTGAGTAAATTGAATAATTCCCATTGTTTTAGAGGTAGAGCAGACACATTAGGAAACCTGTATCATTGCCCTTGATTTCATTACCCAAGTTAAAGAAATTCAACCTAAGTAATAAATTGGACAAGAACATAATGGTGCATATAAAACCCCACCTCACTGAGTTTCACTTTATTGCAATTTGTGTTCACAGCCTGCAGTTTGTGACAACTCTACCTCAAGCAAATCTACAGGCGCCATTTCTCCAACCACGTGTGCCCACTTCAGGTCTCTGTGTCATATTTTGGTACTTCTCGCAAAACCTCAAACTTTTTCATATTATGTCTGTCATGGTGATCTGTGATTAGTGCTCTTTGATGCTACTATTGTAATTCTTTGCAGGGAGGCACATAAACTGTGCCCACATACAACAGAGAACTTAATGAACAGTGTGTGTTCTGACTGCTCCAGCGGTCAGTCATTACCAGTTTCTGTCCCTGTCCTCAGGTCACTATTTCTAAACACATAACAATATTAAAATTAGGCCAGTGAATCACCCTACAAGGGCCACTAAGTGTTCAAGTGAAAGAAAGAGTGACATATATCTCATTTTAAAGCAAAAGCTGGAAACAATTGTATTTAGTGAGAAAGATGTGTGACAAGTGAACACAGGGCAAAAGCTAGGCCTCTTGCTCCAAATAGTTAGCTAAGCTATGAATGCAAAGGAAATGTGCCTGAAAGTATAAGTGTGCTCTAACTGGAAGCCTGTGCTCAGCCTTTGTGTAGGAAGACTCCCTGCTGAGCCCGGGCGTAATAAATCTGCTTAAAATACTTCCAAAAGAGTTCCTGCTTAGTTTATCCCAGAAAGCTGTAACATGTTCCTAGCAGCACAGTTCACAATATCCAAGACATGGAAACAACCTAAATGCCCATCAAAAGATGACTAGGTAAAGAAGTTGTGGTCTATCTACTCAATAGAATTAGATGCATCTGTTAAAAAGACAAAATCATGCCCTTCGCAACAATCCGGATGAAACTGGAAGGAATCATGTTAAGTAAAATAAGTCAGAAAGAAAAGAGAAGATTTCACTCATATGTGGCATATAATGAAATAAAACAAATCTCAACAAATTTCACAGGAGGGGTTGGAGGGTACAGAGAGTGGGGAGGAAGGAAGTCGGGAACAAGGTGGTAGTAAAGGTACTAGAACTCTGGTGGTGAGTGTGGTGTGAAATACACACAGACTGAGATGCAATTTCAGTATCCTAAGGTGAATATAGCATTGTAAACAAAAGAAATAATGAAATTATTATAAAAGAGGTGAGGAAATTACAGAGGAAAAGTTTAGTTAGCAGAGTTTGATTAGAGACTTAAAGGAATAAACTGTTTTCATAACATAAAAGTGCAAAGTGAAGCAGGACATGCTAATATAAGAAGTGCAGTAAGTCATCAAGAAGATCTAACTAAGAGGAAGGTGGCTTCACTTGAGCTTAAACAACAGATTTTTAATGCAGATGAAATAGTCTTCTTTGGAAGAACATGCCATCTATGACTTCCATAACTACATAAGAGAAGTCAATGACTGGTTTCAAAGTTTCAAAGGACAGGCAACTGGTGACTTGAAGTTGAAATCAGTGCTTAGTTACCATTCCAAAACTCCCAGGGCCCTTAAGAATTACACTAAATCTAATCCATCTGTGCTCTATAAATGGAACCTCAAGGGCTGTTTAACAGCATATCTGTTTACAACATGGTTTACTAAATATTTAAGTTCATGTTTGAGACCTACTGCTCAGAAAAAAAAAGGATTCATTTCTAAATATCATTACTCATTAAAAATTCACCTGGTGGAGCCCACTGGACAATGGGGAAGAACACTTGGTGACTCAGTGGAGGGCGTGGCGTGCTGAAATACATCTAAGAAATGGGGAACCTATACACAGGAAATTATTTTAATGTGTAGAATAATTACTACAATAAAAAAAAATTCACTTGATTACCCAAGAGTTCCTATGGAGATGTAAAAGGAGATTAATGTTGTTTCCATGCCTATTAACACAACATGCCTTCTGCAATCAATAGATCAGTCATTTTAACTCTCAAGTCTTATTAAGAAATTTATTTCAAAAAACTATAGTAGCTGTAAATAATGATTCCTCTAATAGAGCTGAGGAAAGTTGAAAATTTTCTAGAAAGGATTTACCATTCTAGAAGCCAGAACATTTGTGGGCACACCCTGGTGGAGTAGCAGTTAGGTCAATCACTTCCAAAAAAGTCCAATACACATAACCCTGGGTTCAATTCCCAGATCCGGGGTAGGAAGCAACCAGTGTGAACAACTGAATAAAAATAAAATAAAATGCTTCTTCCTCCTCTCTCTTCCTGCCAGCCTGCCTATTCGCCCTCATTTCTACCTGTACTTTTCCTTAAACAAAAAATAAAGTGTGATTCATAGGAAGAGGTCAAAATATCCATGGTGACAGAAATTTGGAGAAAATTGATTCCAGCCTCCTGAATGACTTTGAGGGAGTCAAGAGTTTAGTGAAGAAAATAATTGCAGATGCGGTGGTAATTACAAGAGAACTAGAATTAGGGGAAGAACTTGACTGAATTGTTATCATTCATGCTATAACTTCAATGGACCAACACACTCTGGTGGCTCAGGAGGCTGAGATGGCTCAAGTGTGAACCACATAAAGAGCAAGGACCTGGATTTGTGACCCAGGATTGGAGAAAAAAAACAAACAACTAGACAAAAATCCTTCCTTCCTTCCTCTCTTAAAAAAAAAAAGAAAGAAAGAACTTCAAAAGATAGAGTTGCTTCTTATGAATAAGAAAAGAATCTTCTTGAGATAGAATCTACTCCAGGTGATGATTCTATGAACATTGTTGAAAAGACAACAATGAATTTAGAATATTACACAACAATAGATGATAAAGCAGTCACAGGATTTGAGAGAACTGACTATTTTGAAAGAAGCTCTACTGTGGGTAAAATTCTAACAACATTGTAAGATACAGAGTAAACGTTCATAAAAAAAAGAATCCATTGACACTACAGACTCAATGGTTTAGAAGTTTATCATGCCCAGCATGCCCTGGTGGCTCTGTCAGCTGAGACTCTGGTGTGCAGGTCACACAGAACCCAAGCACCCAGGTTCAGGACCTAGGACTGGAGTGAAAACCAAAAATGAACAACTAAATAAAGATAGTCTTCCTCTTCCTCCTTCCTTCCTTAAAAATTGTTCTTCCTCTTCTCCCTTCCTTCCTTCCTCTCTTTACAAAAGAAAATTACCGTGACTCAAAAAATAAAAATGAAACAACAGAAAAACCATGGTCTATAATGAGGAGGAAATCTATCAGAAGGGACGCAGATACTATTAACAGTACTCCACAAGGACACTGAAGGAGCTACAACTGTAATCTTCAAATTCAAAAAGTCAGAGACAAAGAAAGTATTAAAAAACTTAAATTTAATTTCTAAAGATTATAACTATAATGCATAAAGTGAGACTAGACATATGGGGTTAGTGGCAGAAAAGAAATTTCAGGAGAAAGATTCGTAAGCTGGAAGACATAGCAACAGAAACTATCCAAAAAGAAAAACAAAGAAAAAAGATAATTTTTAAAAATAACAGTGAGTTGTAGGATAAGTTCAAGTGGTTTAATACATGTATTTCCAGGGTCCCTGAAAAAGAGGAAGATTAAGAGGATTTGAAAAATAACATAGCTGAAATTTTTCAAAGTTTGATAAGAAAACTATCAGTTCAATGATTCAAGAAACACAATGGGTTCCAAATAAAAGAAATGAGAACAAAATTACACCAAGGTACATTATAATCAAATTTAAAAAACAGAAATAAAAAATAATAATAAATTGTAGGATAAGACATTAAAAAAAAAAAAAAACATAAACAAAAAGACAGGAGAGATTACAGAGCTACGCTAGCAAACGGAAAGGTTGTGATTGCTAGAACAAGGTCCCCCCAGAAAGGCATGGGTAATTCCATTTTGTGTGTGGCATTGGGGCAGGAATCTCCACTGACTTTTTGTCTCAGTGTTTCCTCAGGGCTGCCAGAGGCAGGTCCTGGACTCTCTTCTCAGTCTCTTCTGATAAGCATCCTCATCGTTTTGACTAATGTCTGCATTAACATCTTAATGAATTTCTAAACAGACTCTCAGCCTCTGGACTCTGAGTGAATGGCTGGAGTGTCTGCCATGAATCTGAAAGTCCATCCTGCCTCCATCCCCTTATAAAATAGCCAAGAGCTCATCCCTGCCAGGATTTGCTTACTCCTTTACTGAGCCATTACCCTTCAGAAGGTCCAAAATAAACTTTTGGATATTTGAAGCATTCCTCTGAGTCACTCCTTTCCATGCTCCCAAACCAAGCCCACAAACTCCACAATTCTTTGGGGAACCTAGTAGTGATCAGCTCATTGCCTTGATTGTGGCTATCATTTCACAGTGTATTTATATCTGTGTCTGAGTGTGTGTCAAAGCTTATTAAACTGTATCTTGAACTCTGTGTAGATTATGCTATGTCAGTGATCCTGCATTAAAGCTGCATTTAAAAAGGGGAAGTAAAAGACATGAGCACAGGTTTTCATCCCTGTCCAGATCTCAACATCCTTTTTCACGCATTTGCTTTTGCTTTTACCTCTAAGTACAATCTCACCTAACACAATCTTCTTCATAGTATAATATAATGAGAAGACCACTGGATCCAAAATCAAAAGCGAATTTTTATTTTGACACTAAATATCTGTGTAACCCTAAACATATTACTTAAACATTACTTAAGACTCTGGTGTTTTTTCATCCATAAAATGAGGTTGCACTGGGTAATCTCTTAAACGTATTCAGTATCTGGGATTCCCTGTGAATCAGATTACAGGTAACACAGAAACTCCTCAAAACAGATTCCAGAGCAGCAGCAGGACGTGCATCTGCGCACAATGAAATCACTCATCATTCAAATGGATGCAGAGAAGCTATGAAAGCAGAGAGAAGCATTCCTTGAGTTTCCATCTGCTATACCGTTGAAGCTTAGCAGGAAAGGGAAAGTACCAACCTGCTATCAGACATCAACTGGGTAAGTTGTTACGGCAACAATAGCAAAACCAGCAACTGGACCCTGCCATCCTGGGTAAGACATAGCTTCCCAGAGGACTGGTACAATGAGGACCATTCTGAATCACAAACAAGGGCTTTTGACTAAATGGTCTGTGAAGGCCCTCCTACTTGCTCCAACATTCTGTGATTTGCATTTTTATTGTAGAATGAAAATCAGAATGGAAACAGATGAACATTTTTCACACTCAGTCCCAGTTTCATGCGAAATGTTTCTGCACAAAAATGTTTAATTGCTTTGCAGAAGTCACAAAAATGATTCAATGCCTCATTCCTCTCCAAATGTGCATAACTATTAACTATGCTTGTTCAATATAGAAAACATGATGGTTGGGGATAATTTGAAAATAAACATGGGCAATATTCTCTGAAATAGCTATCTCTGATATCTAAGTCAGCAGGTGCTTGTTGAATCTTGCTGTGTTTATTTCCTCTTTTTGTTTTGGCCCTTAAGAATATTTGTAGCTTTTTAAAGTCTATTTAAACAAACAAAAAGATAGAGAAATTGTGTTCAAAAATTTTTCTGCACTCGCTTACTTACATTCATTGGTAGATGCAGTAGATACCTCCAACAGCCATTGTTGCCTGCCCTTCTTCCACCTGCCTGCCTGCATTAATATCTGAGTACAATGCCAGCCTATTCCTGAAGCTACCAGTGACCATATGATACAGTTATAATGATCAGGACATAAACAGAAATCAGATACTGAATTCTGGGAACTTTTGCTTATTCTGGTAAGGCTTCTATATTCCCCATCACCCATTCCAATCCACTTCTTAGCACTTTATTCCTTGCCTGAACAAAGGTATTTTGCTTTAGACCTGCAGCAGCTAAAATATAACCATGAAATTATAGTCAACTTGCCAAGGACAATATAAAGAAAATATAGAAAAGGCCTAAATCAAACAAACAAGCAAACACCTATTTATGTAAGCCTCTGTTAGCCAGACTGTCTTGTAGATGCAGTAGAATATATTCCTTATTGATATTATAGGTTTGGAGCAAAGAATTTCCTTTTCAGTTTGAGAATATGCATATTACCTGCAAAACAAATGAAAGTGATCCTTGTTTCCATATTAAGAATACCACAACTATTTAACAAGACTGTTACATATAGTCTTGGTATCTATCAACATTCCAAGAAGGAAATATTAGCATCTTATCATTATCTTAGATAAAGATGCATATGAATATATTACTTGTGTGTATTTTTATAGACATAAAGAGAGATCCAATTTCTATCATAGCCACAGTCTATTTCTTATTACCAAAGATCATATTTAAGTAGTAAGCATAAGCGTATTATCTGCCTCAAAAGTCATAGTCATTTCATTCACTCATTTAATATACAGTGAAAAGCCCAACTAAGTATTAGTTACTGTCATTTCCCAGTTTTTCAACTGTAACTGCTGGTGCTTGTCAATCCTTGTCATCCCATGTACTTCAAACTCTACGTATCTACATATTCTCTACCTAGAAGCACAACAGTTATTATAATCTTTTATGTTATTTTAGCTAAGGGTCATAGAATAAAGGTTTTAGGTTTTATTAGCCATAAGATCTCTGCTGCAAATACTGAGCTTTCAGTGTAGCATGAAAACAGATATAGACAATATGAAAATAAATTAACGAGACAACGATGCAATAAAACTATGCACACTGAAATTTCCATTTCATGTCATCTTCAAGTGTCACAAAACACTCCTCTTTCTCATGTTTTGGGCCATACTCAGCTCTTGGGCCAAACAAAAACAGGCAGCAAGTCAAATGTGGCCTGCAAGCCCAAACTAAATGACACCTGGTTTTTGGCCCTGAATGTTTCAGTCACCTGATTAGGCCTTACAAATAAGCAAAGGGGAACTTTTAAAAGCTCACTATTATTTCACATGTAGTTCTTTCTCATAAAATGTTCAAGAGAATCTCTACATGCACTGCTCTGTAAGTACGTGAGTCTACATTTCTTCAGTCCTGCATTCAGCTGGAGTGGGCGTCGGCCCTGGTGCAGATCAATAAGCAGCATTACCATGAAAGCATTATGATCTGAAATCACATTTCCACAGGCAACTGGCAATCCCCATGGGAGATGCCTCCACAGAACAGGGGAGTACCCCATTCATCTCTGTGCTCATTCTTGTTTTCAGCCCCCAGAGACCACCCGCTCATGTGCTGCTTTTCTCGTATGGCCTAGAACCCTCACAGGGTGATAAAGGAGGGTATTCTTCGGTTGGCATGTGATTTTAAGGGTCTTCTTGAATTTCATCTGGCCAGTAGAAATTTACATAGTGTCCTCTTTCATATTGAAGTTAACGGGAACGAAGTTGCTAAAAATAATAATAGCATTAGACATTATTTTTAAATGCTTTAGAATTTCAACTAAAAAAGAGACATTATTTATAGAGTGTAAAAAACGAAGGCCAGTCTACGGCTCAGAAGCATAACCCCCCCAAAAATGACTAGGTCATTTTTAACAATTGTTGCTTTTTGAGGATCATCTCCCATGCACATTAGGCATCAATAAATCATATGAATTACCTTTTTATGATCAAACATTTTCTGATTCCTTCATTTTGCATGCCAAAAACAGGAGCCAGTACATTATGAAAGCTATGGCCCACCCATCTCTGTCCTATTCATTCTGCCTTATTGCCCTTTCTGAGGCTGCAGCCCCTCTTCTAGGACTGGAGTCCTGCCCACATTTCCATTATTTTGGTTAGAATTCTATTAAATGAAGGTGACTTTGATTTCCAGGCTCAATAAAGGGACTTGGGCATGGCTAGACAACATGGATAGTGAATGATTTACTGAGAGCATCTACGATTAGTAAGACACCGTGCTAAGCTCTTCATATATTTAATACTTTAACCTCTCAACATCACCACAGATTAGGTGTTATTGTCATCACCTTATAGATCAAAAGAAACGATAGATATTTAGGGAGTTCAAGAAAACTATTCAAGTTCACACTGTTGGTAGGAAGTGGTGATTTAACCGTACTTTCTCCACACAGGTATGGGAGGATTTCCCAAAACAGATCACTAGGCAGTAGTCACCCTGCACTGATTTTGGGTTACTGGAGCTCTGCCTTCCTTTCCTTCAGGAATGAATCGGAAACTATCATACCTACACAACCCAAGTACTTGCTCCAGGTCAACCTCTACACCTGGAACACTTCTCTCCAAACCCTGCCCTACGTCCTGCTGAGCAGACTTCATTCGTTCAGCCTAGTATTTCGGGGTACCAAGTATCCCAAACTGTGTCTGCTCCAGTCACATGCTTTCACTGTAAATCTTTGAATGTGTAATCCTGCCAATTAAAAGGAAGACCACTATCTCATCTTAACATTTGAATAATAAAGTATATAATATGAATGTACACAATTAAATTTGAATTTGTCTATGAAATGCATCATTCAAATAATGTTTTTATTTTTCAATAATTGTTTCTGGAATTACTAGGTCCTGGAAGGTATAATAATATGTGAAAAGAGATACAAGATTTTTTTATTATATATTTAAATATTAAACCTAGTCCCCAACAACCAAAGTTTGAACAAACTGGCTAGCGAAGTCCCTAGTGAATATATACCTACCACAACTGAGCGACTTGATTCATGTTGTAAAATGAGGGCATAGAGAACTCAGTGCAGGTCTATACCAAAAAACGAAATAGTCGAAGTTGTCTTTGATATCTGTATACCTTTTCTGTGGTGCCCTTCCCAAGACACCCTACTGCCATCATGTGTCACTCAGACCTCCCATAGAGTCTACCAAACCCCAGACTTTTCCCATTCTCTGTTTTTGTCCCTGTCAGGATTACCTGTCTAAGATCTCATTTCTCAGTCACCATCTCTATTATCAACACCAAAAAGCAGAGCCATATATACCCTAACCTTAGTATATCTCCCCCCTCCCCAAAAGTAACAAATTATAAGTTCGTCTCCCGAGAATGGAAGCTAGAGGTCACTGGGGAAGGAGAGAGTCAAGGTAATGGCCTTCAGATGCCACAGAAGCACAGAAGTCTGGACAGTTTGGCCAATGGCCAAAGGACAGTGCAGGTACAGATGGCAGCAGTCCAAGACCCAGGGATTCAGATGGCAGCTAATTGACAGAAGAAAATAACTAAGCAGGTGGCTAACAGCACAGGCTCAGCTATGTAAAGTCAGGCCAGGCATAGGATCAGAAAAGCAGCAACACCACCTGAGAAATATTGCATCCATAGAAACTGAATAATTCTATCTGAAGAGGCCTGGATTGCTGAACCATTTCCCTCCCCAACACTGGCACAATTTTGCCCAGATATGGTTCACCGCAGGAATCACAGAATGAAAGGGCTGTGATAGATGAGTAGAAACTGGACAGTGTCTAAAGGGTTGAAGTTAATAAGACTACGGACCAAGTCTCATGGACATTGATTATCCCCCTTCTTCAGGAGAGGATAGGCTTGTAGTATAGGTGAAATTGCAATGACTGACTCCATTCTAAATGCAATGCTCAAGCTCGTTCTATAGTGAGGGACAGAGGCACTCACAGAGATTAATTCCACTTTGAAGCATAAAGTTGGGTAAGAAATTGAGAAGGAACAATCAAAAGAGAGTTTACAAATAATATGACATTTGAGCTTGATTATAGAGCAGAAATAGAATATTGTCATATAGGAAGGACATTCTAAACAGGGGTAAGCAGGAGCAAATGCAGGAAGACTTAAAATTATGCATTGTACTTATATATGTACATATGTACACACATTTTTTTTGTTATTATTCAGTTGCATTCACACTGTGAAAGTCTTTAACTATAACTCTTAACTATAATGGTAACTCGAATTTGACCTTAAGGGAATCCAGTCAAAGATATCTAACCAAGTAGAAAGGCACAATCAATTTTTGCAAAATCAGTGCTAAAAATGCAGAGCATGGATTGGAAGGAGAGAGCCACACACACAGAGACCAAACCCATCAACATTCTGCTAGGAAATTCTTGCAGGAGATAATGAGGGAGAAAAGCAAGCTAGTGGTCTTAGGGGTAGAGAAGAAAAAGAGGTTTCCAGAGTGTCAGAGGGGTAAAATCAACATAACTTAATGACCTATTTTACATAGAGAAAGAAGGAAACTGAGGTTCCTAAATTATGTGACTGAGGGTAGATGAGATGGAAATGCCATTAATAAAGGCAAACAGGAGAAGATTTGGGGAATAAGATTGTGACTGATTTAAATTTAAAAAAAACTAGAACATCAGAAAGAGATTTGTTACAGAATCAAGAATTCATTACATAGTAATATTTGAATACTTGGAAATGCACAAAATCACCCAAGGGCAATTCCTAAGAGAAGGGAAGGAGGAAAACACAACTTAGGAGATTAACGTATCTTTTTTTTTTTTTTTAAGAAGCGCTTTATTTATTTGAATTTAGTTTTCACACTGGTTGCTCCCCGCAGCCCTGGGTCTTGAACCTTGGGATGTTTGTGGGACTGCTCTCAGGTGTACTAAACCACCAGGGCGCACCCAAAATGTATCAGTTTTACAAAAGTAACTTTGCAGACGTTTAAGCCAAGTTAGCCTACAGAGTGATTCTTATATTTTAAACAGGTGAGGGAGAAGAGAACCGATGACACTAAAGAGAGAAGAAAATGAAAAATAGAAAACATTTTGTTCTCAAATACACCCACAATGACAGAGAGCTACTCTCTGAGTCTTCTTGGAGGAACAGTCTGTGGGGTCCTTTCCAGTCTTTGAATCTGTAGCCGTACTCGCTCTGAGAAGCATTCGCGTAACTTATAATTTCCATTTTCTCCATAGAATCCAAAACTTTTCATAAGCTGATGCTGGGGTGGCAGGGTCACAGTCATCATCTAAATATATCTGTGTTTATGGCAACCAAGTCTGCAACTAAAGTCACTTAGTAGGCCCGATGACAACTTTCTGAAAACTTACCAGTCCAACATACATTTAATTCTTTACCTTCATCCTCTTTCCTGGTAACAAATAAGTTGGAGGTAATTTCTCAAGACATTCAGGAACATATAATAGAAAATGACCTCTTCCATTACACTGCTCAGAAACAAACATCCTTAATTAACCGGAATGTGACAAAGATTTCACAAATTAAATACATATCAAATATCACATTGTATATTTTAAATATGTATTTTTATATGTCCTTTATACCTCAATAAAGCTGGAAAAGGAAAAAAAAAAAAACCACATGTTCAGTTTATTACAGGCTAAGAAACCACAGTATTCTCCATAGTATAACTAGGATAAAATGTACCTCTCAAGGTTATTGCGAGGGTCAAATATTTGCAAAATGTATTTTATAAACTTTAAATTACTATCTAATTGTTACCTGTTATTAGTAGTTTAAGACTCTAGAGTTTAATGTAGAGTTAAGAATAAATTGCAAAGAGATTTTCATTTCATTTTTTACTGCAACTCGTAAAAAAAGTAAATGATTAAGACATTAACACAAAGAAATATGTGACATTTTAACAGACAACATTTGCATTCTGATCAGCTAGCTGAAAAATATTCATGAAACTGTACACATTCAATATCTACATAAATATAAACAGAAACACTAGGCCTTTCATTATGAATAATGGAATATTGTAAACTAGGTTGCCAACAAGAGCTAAACAATGTATTTTAACTAATCGATGATATTGTGTGAGTTGTAAGACTATTGAAGATCAGTGAATCAAAAAAAACATCAATTTCATTATTACATTCTTAGAGTGATAGATACTGTATGGGCATTATTTTAGAAGAAAATTCTGTCCCAAAATGATTAATCATATCTAGATAAAATGCATAAAGCACTGTTGTTCCAGATACTAGGTTTAATAAAGAATCAGTTCATCCTGAGGGAAAACATTCCAATTTCTACATCTCTGCAATACTTTATATATATATATGCTCAAGGAAAGCCTGCAGTGAAAGAAAAAAAATGATTGAGTGGTTGAACATTTTAGCAGCAAAACCCTTTAGCTCACAGTAGAATGACGATGAGTTTGGTTGGAGTAGCAAATGCAGACTCCCACATTTCATTCACAAAACAGTATATATGTTCACATTGGATAAAAAATATTTCAACAATGAAGTCAAATCCCAAGCATTTGAAGGAATAGAAAAATATAATTTTCTGTTCAAGAAATAAGAAGTTTCTATAGATGGGGCTTTGTCTAAAAAGAGAGTGAGAAGACAGAGAAAGAGACAAAAAAAGAAGCTGCAGGTATTACAGAGGTGACCTACTGGTGAGTTTACATCTAATTCTCTTGCTCACAGTGCCAAGCGTCTCCCAGAATTCCCAGCCATTTCCTTCTACAGATGTCCTGGTACAACAGCACATGCTGAGTGCAGTGGCCATTAACAAAGAGATGTGGGCCCAGGGTAAGAATCAATCCCAGCTGCCTTCATAAGTGATCATAAGATAATTTTTAAAGCCCAAATATTTTCCGTGATTTGATGTTATGGCAATTGAGCCCATTTTTCAGTAGCTGGAAATGCACAACTATATATTTACCCCTAAGCACTTAAAAAGGTAAGAAGTCATATTTCTCAAGAAAAGTATAATTCCCTACTCCGTAGATCAAATTAAGTAGGGGCCATGAGGCAAATGAGCCCAAATTTGGGATAACAAATTCTGTTGATGGATTTGGCACCGTTAGACTTGGGTACAAACTAAGGCAAAATTACAGAGTTTGAGTCTGTGTGAGAACAAAATGATGGTGCTGTAAAAAGAAAAAAAATACCTTCTCATTACAATCAACTACTAAAGGATTCTGCAAGGGAAATGCACTCAAATGAATTAGTGGTATAACTGTTACTCTTTCATTAAAATGATTTAATAGTTCTACAAATGTCATGGTATTAGCATTTTATGCAAAGCTATAAAACAGCAGCAAATAAAAAAATCAACTGCCTTTAAAAGTCAGCACTTTTGGACTCTGTTTATGAGACTACGTGGTCACTTTGTGATATGAAATAGCAGCATCGCTAAGATAAATATTGCCTGCTGGCCGGTTTTATTTTGGGCAGGAGGCCATTAAAGGAACAAGGTTGCTGAATTCATCTTTCATTTGGAGAGGCTTCCGGAACACACTGACACTGGCTAACTCATCTTAAGATGTCTATAAGGAGGAGCAGCTTTTTGGAATATTTCCTTAAGGAATTACTTAATTACAGTTTTTTTTACAATGTTTATACTGTTTTTTATAAGGTGATCTACAAATGCATTTACTGGCACTTGATAATCACACGTGATGGCAAAACCCTAATTAACGACTTTAATACAAAGGGCACATGTGTAGACGCTGTCTGTGTTGACAATCTATCCCAAGCCATTGCCTCTTAAAATAAATTTTAGATGTTTTCATCCTCAAAAGAGTATGATAAGTGATGTTCACATTTTTCATTTGTTGTCATTTCTAAAACCATTTCCTAAACAAAATTTAGTAAGCATGAGCAATACACTCAGCTAGGATAGTAACCCCAAGTTTCCACTAGCTTGAAATTACTAACTGGATACTAACTAACTGCTGAGGCTTAATGGTAACATGTGCTAGTGATATCATTGGCATTCATGCTAAAAGTTAAAGTTCAGATTATCATGATTTTGAGCGCAAATGGCTAAGATTTAAATGGCTTTATGAATAACCCTTGAGTAGTTGATGCTACATAAGAGATTAAGTAACAAAAACTAAATTGGAACAAAGTAAGTCTTCCTTTCTGGCTGTTGGTCTTATAGAGTCTACTCATTGACTCACATGTTCAATAACATGTTGCAAAGGAGGAAATATGCAGTGGGAGACCAGTGATTTTGGAAGATCTGGGTTAAAAATCTGTCTTGACACCAGGAAATTGCATATTCACCTCTACAACCAGGAGACGGGACTGGATGATGTCTCCTGGTGGATTGGGTGGACAAGAACTCTCTGTCACTACAGGATAGAGAAAGGCCTCTCAGGGCTCGCTCGAGAGTTGTCAAGAGCAGTCAGAGGGTATGGGGAATTTTCTGAGTGGTTTCCGATATCTATCTAATTCAATGCATGTGGATATTTTGTCACAATGTCTTAGAAGTGAGTTTTTCTGGGTCCTGTATGATGCCATGTTAATAATAAGCTAATGTCATTTATTGTCTTCAGATTTTTAATAATATGTTTAGTGTTATTGCTTCCCAAATTCTATATTCCAATTACAATTAACTCCCACCAATTTCAAGTTTACAGTCTTAGAGAAATAAATATAAAAATGAAAAGTAAGCAAAGTATGTGCAACACTACTTTGAGTACAGTCTATAAGAATAACCTTTGGGAGATTGTAAAGGATACGTATTCCCAAGCTCCACACCTCAACCTATGAACTCTAGATCTAAACACTAGATCTGAGGTGAGTTGAGTCATCTGTTGTTCTTTTAACACTGCCCACATAGTGCTTTTAATTAATGCACATAGTTAGGAGACCACACAAAATGAGAATTCCTGTGGACAGGAGCTCAGGCTCCAGAGTCAAATAGTCTGGGTTTGACTCCCAGCTCCACCACTTCTCAGCGTGTGACCTTGATGAAGCGCTTAAAGGCCACTGAGCTTCAATGTTCTCATCCATATAGTGAAGATAATAGCAGTACCTGCATGCTAGGGAGGTGTAACATTCATACGCAGTAAGCATTTAGTAAAAGTTCTTGTTATCCTTACTATTATTAAAACTTGAAACTGAACAAACAAATTTGACTAACATTGCTCCCAGAATTCAGTAAATAAAAAGATAGCCTGGGTAAGAGTAGAGAAGATTTAGGAAGAAGTAGGACTAGACCTTAAAATCAATGAAAAGTTTATATTATCAGAGAACAGAAATCCTGGGTGAAGGAAATACACTGAGTAAATGTTTAAGGGTGGTAAGAAGAAGCTGTGTGACAGCTGGTAAAGGAAGGAGCTCCAAAGGGGAGGGCTGGGGTGAGAAGAAGCAGGAAGCATGCATCTAGCAACCGAAGCCTTGGAAAGCCTGACAGTCCCCATCTCAGTATCTGAAACACCCGTTTTAAGAGGCAGTTACCTTAGAGAGAGGCCCCACATTAAGAAAAAGAATATAAAAGAGACAATTCATGTATAAAATAAAGTTCACACATAACCAATTAATTAGCTAGGTGAACAGGTTTAAGACAATGTTAATTTACTTAAGATAAATCATTCAACCTTTCAATAAAGTTCTATGAGCTTTTTTGAAAGCAAGGCTATCTTAGGCTATCTACAGGTTTAAGACAATGTTAATTTACTAAAGATAAATCATTCAACCTTTCAATAAAGTTCTATGAGCTTTTTTGAAAGCAAGGCTATCTTAGGCTATCTTAATTGTTTTAGAACTTCAAGTTTTAGATCATGATAACAGCTCTAGACACAAATGGTTGCTCAAATAGCTATCTTATATAACCTATATAACAATACATATATATAACTACATAAATAGTGTGTATATACATATATATAGTTACCACATAAAATGAATATGCACAAAAAAATGTCATTCCTTTTGAGAGCTGTCACATCTAGTTATTGTTCATACTCCCAGATGAGGCTACTGCTTTGAAAATGGAATCAAATTAATTGTTTTCATCAATACTGAGTCCATAACTATATAAGCCACAATAAATTAAGTTAAGTATTGTACATGTCAATAGTCAAGCTGGATAATTCAATGGAAAATACACTGAACTCTCATTTGACTTCATAGGTACCTGAATAACTTCATTAAATTCGTATTTTAGTGGATGATGAGAAAAGTACAGTGCACAGGGGGACTAAAAGGCTGATTTTTTCTCTTCTCAGACCTCTGCATACATGCATTAGAGGTTCACAAATAATTGGAATTTGATCCACCAGGAAACATGCACGTGATCCATCTCTGCGTTTACCCCTAGGATGGACTAGCCCCGCAGTGGCTTCCATTGCCCATGAATTTCTTTTCTGAGTTAGGATTTTTCAACTTCCCTTTTTTTTTTATCTTGAGAAAATGGTATCAAAGGAGAATATGGGATTATTCTTTTTTTATTTAGTTCATCAAATGGTGACTTGAAAATTAAGTCATGACCATAAGGTACTGAAAACATATGGGCAGAGATTCATGAGGGGTTACACGCTTCATTTTCATAGACACTATCTCTGTCTTGCAGACAGCACAGCAGTGCTTGTCCCCACACAGCACAAACTCAATGTAGATCATGGGACTGTGTTGCTGAGGAATCAGTGACATAGGCAAAGATAAGTGTCTGCATTCGTGTTCAAGATAATCATTACAGTGGAAAAGACTCGCCTTAAAGAAAAAATGGAATTTCTCTCAAGTGATACTTTTATGTTTTTATGCCCAGGGAGTAATTACTATAATGAAGATACTACACTAATATAATTTGTAATCTCTGCTGAACTAGAAAATATGTCTTTGCTCCCACTACCATTCACCTTCTGTTTTTGTGAACCGGGAATAAAATGGCCAACTTAAGCTTCACTTCACTAATTTAATTCCAGTTAATGCCCCAAGGGGAGCTATCAGCATGTCTCTTCCAATTGCCTCCTAGGGAACAAGAGAGAAATATTTGGCCTAATAAAAACAATGGACGCATTCGCTTCCGCACTGGCCTTCTGGGGACCCTGTGCTTCCGTTTACAACTGCCAGGTTCATTCAGTTCTTTGATGACCTTCTCTCAGTGTGTTCACAACCAACTCAAGCCAATAGTGAGGAACAGTCAAATCCACTAAAACAGAAGCTGTTTTTATGGTCACACCTGCTTAATGTTCCACAGTCTATTTTTATGCACATGTAATTAACCAAGTTCTATACCAATAACTCAAACTTCTAGCAACATAGACTTTAGTAGTAAACGCTCTGGTTTTCGCCTTGGAATGAGGTAGACCTGGGTTTGTGTTTCAGCTGATTTACTGGGTACTTGTATGACCTGCAGCAGATGATTTAACCTCTCTGAGACTGAGTTTCTCTGACTACAGAAATAGTACTCACCTGGTGAGAATATTAATGTAAAGATTCTAATACACAGCTTGTAGTCAACCACCGTTAGTTCATTTACGAACACTGCTCAAAAATAAGTTAAACGAGTTGTCGCTTTGATCAGATAGATTTAATGAATGGAAATGAAAACCAGACAATGAGGGGTTCTGAATTGTTGGCTTTTAGTTTTACACGAATGTGTCTCGTAATTTCAAATGGTAATTAGTTGCAGCACACTGATTCCCACTAAGTATAAATAAGCCTTTATAAAGAAATAATGTTCTCCTGTGAAGTGTCTAAAATAACCAAACTCATAAAAGTAGAGAGTAGAATAATGGTAGCCAGGTGCTGGGGAGCAGGGGAAGTGGAGAGTGATGAAGGGGTACAAAATGTAGTTATGTGAGATGAGTAAACTCCAGAGATATGCTATACAAAATAGTGCCTATAGTTAACAATACCATGTTGTAGACTTTAGAAGTGTGTTAAGAGGGCAGATAACACATTTAGTGTTCTCACCACAAAAAATAGTTGGGTGGGGGGACTTTTGGAGGTGAGAACTAAGTATCACTTGGAATGTGGTGATGGTTACAGGGGTGTATATATATATGTTCAACCTCATCAAATAGTAGGTAATACATATGCATATATATATATATATATATATATATAGGGGTTTTTGTATATCAGTGAAACCTCAATAAAACTGTTAACAAAGAAAGATTAGAAACACTTTTTAGAAAGCCTTTACCACAGCAGCTTCTCTCTATCCTAACCATGAAGTCAATCTGGTAACTAAAAAGTTCTGTAGTCACCATTTGCTGCTGCTTCAGAGATAAAGGCGACTATTTCCTTTCCCTCTGCCTGCCTTACCTTTCCAGCTTGGACATCTCCTTCACAGAAACCATTTTTCAAGGGCCCTCCCACATGCTCCTACAATACCCTGTTCACACTCTTAGGCTGCACTTAACCATTTTTAAAAGTTTAGCACTCTCGCTAGGACCTTGCCTTCCTCATTCTTGCATCCCTAAGCACAGTGTCTGGTACATGGCAGGTACCCAACAATTACTATTATGGGCTGAATAGACTCTGGCTTTATAGTCAGAGGGATACAATCCATTTCTGACCCTACCACTTATCTGTCCACCTTTTCCAATACTACAACTCTATTGATGCTCATTGTTCATGCTCTCTTATAAAATAAACACAATGATGCATAAATACCAAGAAAGACAGGGGTCACATTTGCTTTTGTATTAATCGTCAATGCCATTGAATACTGTTCATTGAAAGTCACTGCTTATCCATATAGACTCTAGAGACAGAGCAGCACTTAGAACTAGATTTGTCTCCCTTAAAAAACCATGATGTCTCTCCAAAGAAGAATGAGCATGTACTTTTGCTCTGGCACAAAATAAAAACATATAATGGAAACATTTGGGTCTTCGTAAGTCAGACCCTCGTAATACCTGTTGGCAACTTAGCTGGTTTCTGGATAAGAAGGTGAACCTCTTTTCATAATGCATAGCCCAAAAGTAAAGGGTCTGACACCCCAAACCCTGACCCTTGATTCAAAGTCAGAAAGATCCATGAGATAAACTAGGTGATCCAGAATAGGGAAGAAAGGCTAGCCCCCCAGAATAAAATTACCTGTGAAGAGAGATGACCTAGGTTAGCAATCTGGGCTCAACAGGCCTGGAATCTGGAAGTTGGAGACCTGGTAATAACACTGCATACTTACAGTGGATACCTCTCAGGACCAGGCCTTCCTAGCATAATGTTGTGCTTGGGGGACATTTGAGTGTGAACTAAGGAAACCATGATCTGGGAGCCCAATTATAAAGCACCACAGTGGTTCGTACAGGAGCCTAAACCATTATCATGTTGCAAAGGTAAACATCAGCATCCATGGGACACTAGAGGGCCCAGTTTCAACGCCATGAGTTAATATGAGTTAATATGCAGCACTGACCAAGCTTCCCATTTCTCTCTAATTCTGGCATTGAATGGAGAAACAACCTTTCCCTGAATTGGGCAAAGTAGGCCTTTGGAGTTCCTGGGAAGTTCAAGTGGTATTAATGGTCTCAAGGCAAATACTGGACATCCTTCTGCTAGAATACTGGACTCTTAATTTGACAAAATTAAAGTGATAAGATCACATGTGTGGCACACTCTGATGGCTTAGCGGTTAAATCCACAGCCTCCCGCTGGTATGGTCCACATAATCCCTGGAACCCAGTTCCTGGCTCAGGGCAGGGGGAGCAGCCAAGATGAGCAGCTAAATAAAATGAATAAATGCTTCTTCCTCTCTCTTCCTGCCTGCCTGCCTGCCTATTTGCCTTCCCTCCTGCCTGTATCTTTCTTTAAAGAAAAAAGAAAAAAAATCCATCAATTTGTATCAGTAAGTTATATTGGTTACACTAATGCAAAGGCAAGCTCTATAGAGAATAACCTGAGAAAGGAGCCTATTGAAGAAGTTGGCTCAGCAGGAAACAAGCATCCATCTCTCAGCAGGATGGCAATGCCACCTTCTGAACTCAGACACTTAGTTTATTATCTTCTACGTGAGATTTCCAGGTAACGGAGAAATCTAGGCATGTCCCATTCCCAGTACCAGTTGTTGTTGCTGTGGTTTTTAATTTCAGTAGGAATGAATAAGTGGCATCCTCAAATAAGAGCAGAAAGGTATTTCAAACAATTACACAGAGGAGATTAGCAGCAAAGACGGCCTGACTATCCCCGTGACTACTCCTGTGTTAGACAAGTTTACCTAAGAAGTAAGGGGAACAGTGCTCAACAGAACCCACTGAAGGAGAAGCAATGGAGGGGGCAAGGGCATTTTGAAGGTCCATCACCTGTCATACTTTCTTCCCACCTGAGCCTTTGAGAAAACCAGGGGGGCTAGAGACCACGACAAGCAGGGCCTCCAGAAGGGGCTTACTACCAGCTCCCACTGAAGGGAAACTGCACGCTCAACCATGTATAGGACGCTGCCAAGGCCAGCTTATTTTGACACCTACCCTGACACCCAGAAATAATGACATTATCCTTGTTGAAGTCCGATTTCCACAACAAATATGGAAACAAACACTGGGCTTAACCCCCAGTCTTTTCCCACTAGAATGCTAGATCTCTAATATAGACGACGGTTCAAAGTTCCAGGCAACCTACCCCTTGTTCTCTTTGTTTTACATTTTTTAAAGAGAGGAAGGAAGGGAGAGGAGGAAGCATTCTTTTTTAAGGAAGGAAGGAAGAGGAAGAAGAAACATCTTCATATGCTTAGTTATTCATTTGGGGTTGTCACCCCAGCTCTGGGTTTTACACCCAGGTCATAGGCTCTATGTGCCTCGCACACCAGAATCTCAGTCGCCTGAGCCACAAGGACACACCCCTTCTCTTCCTTTCTAAACTGTGCCTGAAATATTCTAACATGGATCCAGAGTCTCTCCATCTGACCCACTTCAACTACCAGTAGAGGACAGGTATTGCTATCTCTCTGTAAGATATGCAAACAGGATAAAAATCAAGCATGTAAAGCAAAAAGCAAATCAAATGAGAACCTGAGGAACCAGAAATATATCCTTTGACATAACTGACTATCAGAAACAAGAGGAAGTTTTAGACAGCTCCCAATATATGTTAGTAAAAGAAGAGTGGAGAGAAAAACACACATCTATAAAAGCACAACAGAGTATCAAAAGTATTTTTCTGGCATCAGAAAAAAACTGCATGGTAATGGAAATACGTAGTGAGAACACAACAATGGATGATATGAGTAGCTGATTAGATCCTTCCAAAAATGTAATCAAGCTCAAAATATTCTAGAATTGCAAAGAAATTGACTAACAGGCTGACTTGATGAAAGAAAGGAAAGACACAAAGAAATCCAGGATTGTAGCTATAAAAGTAAGGCTGGCAATAAAAGCAGAAGAAGAAATAACTTTTCAAAATTAGAAGAAAATGTCTTAAGAACTGGTTTTGCAAATCCAAAGCATAAAATCAGACAAAAATTGTCTAGCAGACAAACTTATTTAAATAAAATTTTGAATTTCAAGATTAATGAAAAAATAATATGAAAGAATACAATCAGGAAAAAATAGTGATATGCAAAGAAGCAAATATCAGATTGGTCTCTGTATTTATCAACTCAGTTTTAAAGCGTACAGTGATCTGAGAGAATCACTGTCTCCCAAGAATTTATCTATCTCCAAAGGCAAAAAAAAGAAATTTCAGACATTGAAATATTCTGAAATTAAAAGTTATGTAATCTTCATTAAAACCCATCTGACGTATAAATAAAGAAAAGATGAAATAAACCAAAAGTTTAAAAAAGGGAAAACTGAGTTATAATAGAAAGTGGTGAATAGTAAAATATAATCTAAATAGTTAACATATACACAAAAAATAATGCAAATGTTAAAGACTCGTTAAGAGCTTATATGTATCCCAATCTAAAAGTAATAATTTTTAAATAAGTCAAACCTAAATTCCCAGTTTATAACAGAAAAATGGCAAGGGATCAGAGGAGGAAGTAAAGACTTACTAAATTTCTGGTTTTCCAGAAGCAGAAGTTGGCTCAAAGAAGCCAATGTTTCTCCTTTCTTAGCAAATCCACATTCAAAATCAGTCAACAGATTGAAACTGGTCATGGGCTAGGCATGACAACACAGAAATCAGCAAATGCTACAAATGCTATAAAATATTTTCTTTCCAAAGTGATACTACTATTCTATGGGGCAGAGTGAGTAAGTACTTTTATACTTTTTCTGGTGAAACATGTATAAACATAAATATTACCATTTCCATCATTTTTAAGCACGCAACTCAGTGCCATAAACAATATTAAAAATTGAAAACAAAAAGATCAATGAAACCGAGAGTTGTTTCTTTGAAAAACAAACAAAATTGATAGACTCCTGGCTAGCCTCAGAAAAGAAAAAGAAAAGAAAATTCTAATAAGAAAGAACAGAACTAACATCACAGAAATACCAAGGATCATGAGGAACTATTATGAGCATTTATATACCAACAAACTCATCAATCATAAAGAAACAGATTTCTAAAATCTTATAACCTCCCAAAACTGAAACAGGAAGACACAGAAAACTTGAACAGACCAATCACAAGCACAGAAATTGAAGCAGTAATCAAAATTTCTCCCAAAAAACAAAAGCCCAGGTCCAGATGGCTTCACTAGTGAATTCTACCAAACATTCAAAGGACTAGTCCCTACCCTCCTTAAACTCTTCCACAAAACTGAAGAGTAAGGAAAACTCCCAAACACTTTCTCATCCCCAAATGAGACAAAGCCAGCACCGAAAAAGAAAACTATAGACCAATATCATTGATGAATATAGATGCGAAAGTCCTCACCAAAATCTTGGCAAACTGAATTCAACAGCACCATAAAAAATAACAACAATAATATTAATATACCACAATCAAGTGGGATTTATTCCAGGGAAGCAAGTACAGTTCAACATATACAAATCAATGTAAATACCATTGTTAACAAACAGAAAATCATATAATCATATCACTAGATGAAAAAAAAGCATTTGACAAGATTCAACACCAATTCATAATAAAAAATCCTTGCCAAAATAGGAGTACAACAACATACGTCAACATAATAAAAGCAATATATGACAAACCCATAGCCTATACCATACTCAATGGTGGAAAAACTGAAAGCCTTTCCCTTAAGATCTGGAACAAGACAAAGATGCCCACTCTCACCACTAGTATTCAGCATAGTTCTAAAAGTCTTGGCCAGAGCAATAAGGCAAGAAAAATGACACAAGAAAAACGTATTAAAGGAATCCAATTGGAAAAGAAAAAACAGAACTGTCATTATTTACAGGTGACATTACACCTGGGAAATCCTAAAGACTATATATACCAAAAAACGTCTGGAAACAATAAATAAATACAGCAAAGTGGCAGGATATAAAATAAACACACAAAAATCAGTAGCATTTCTATGTACAAACAATGACATAGAAGAAAAGAAATATGTTGGGGGCAGAAGGCAGGCAAGGATGAAGTGGGACTTGGCAGAACATCAAAGAATATCAGGGCCAGAGCACTGTGTGAAGGCCACCATGGGAAAGCACTGGGGCACTATTCCTGTAACTGTTCACTCCCCAAAACAAGATAGATACAGTTATGTAGTTAGAAAACAAAAGGCTGCATAAGAAAATGCAATGTAAAGACAAAATTGTTTATGTAAGCTGCTGGAAGCAATTCTGTGTATAAGCTCAATAAATAAGTGGAAGGTAGGGTATTCAGAGCTCTCAGTCCACGAGGCTGTTGACCCCCTGACCCCACCTTTTCTATCTCTCACTTTCTCTGAGTTTCTTTATCTCCTGCAGAGCACCCTCCTCTCCCTTGTTTCCAGAAGCGAATCCCAGCAGAAATTAAGAAATAAATTCCCATTCTCAGTAGTGCCAAAAAAAGATCAAATACCTGGACATAAACTTAGCAAAAGAGTTGAAAGATCTCTACAGTGAGAACTACAAGGCTTTAACAAAAGAAACAGAAGACACAAAGAGATAGAAGAATTGTTCCTATTTATGGTTTGGAAGAACTAACTTAATTAAAATGTCTATTCTACCCAAAGTAATATATAGATTTAATGCAATTTCCATTGAAATTCCAGAGCTATTTTTCAAGGAAGTTGAGTGACTAATACTGAAGTTTGTTTAGAATCACAAAAGACCTCCAATAGCCAAAGCTATCCTGAGGAGAGAAAAATAAAAATAGTGGAGGAATCATAACTGACTTCAAATTAACTACAAGGTGATTATCAAACAATATGATTCTAGAACAAAATCAGACACACAGTTCAATGGACACACCTATATGGCCAGTTAATCTTCAACAAAGGGACCAAGAGCATGCAATGGAGAAAGGAAAGTCTATTCAACAAATGGGATTGGGAAAAATAGACGTCTGCAACAAAAAAATGAAACTAGATTAACACCATACACGAAAGTAACTCAAAATTGATCTAACACTTAGAAGAAAATACTTAGAAGAAAATGTGGAAAAACACCACTACTTCATCCTCAAAAAGATCTTTGAGGGAAGAACAGCTATAGCAAAAGAAACCATTGTAACTAAATATTTGGGACTACATCAAATTAAAAAGGTTCTGCACAGCAAAAGAAACCACTACTAAAACAAAAAGATAAGTCACCAAATTAGAGAAGATATTCACACAACATGCATCTGATAAAATCTCCAAAATATGTAAAGAGATCATATATCTAAAAAAAAAAAAAAAAAAAAAAAAAAAAAAAAAAAAAAAAAAAAAAAAAAAAAAAAAAAAAAAAAAAAAGTAAAAGACCCACTTAAAAAATGAGCAGAAGAACTGAAGAGGCACCTATCTAAACATACACTGAGGGCCTACAGACACATGAAAAACTGTTCTACATCACTTATCATCAGAGAAATGCAAATATAAACCACAACGACATACCACCTCATACAACTGAGAATGGCCTGTACCAAAAAGACAAGAAACAATATGTGTTTAGCGGGTATAGATAAAAAGGAACCCTCTTGCAACCTTTCTGGAAAACAGTATGGAGATTCCTCAAAACAATAAAGATGGAACTACCATTTGATCCATCAATCCCACTTCTAGGCAAAATACCCAGAGAATATGATAAATCTAATCAGGAAAAGTATCTGCACCTCTATGTTCACAGCAGCAGAGTTTACAAGAGCCAAGACATACAACCTAAATGTCCGTCAACCCAAATTGAAATCCTATATCTACTATATGAGTCCCCTATCCAGCATTCCCCCTTCCCTCAATCCCTATTAACCCCTACTCTACTTTCTATCTCTTCTAGATACCTCATGTAAGTGAACTCATACAATATTTGCACTTTTGTGTCTGTTTTCTTTTTCACTTAGCATACTGTTCTCAAGGTTCATCCGTGTAGCATGTACCAGAGTTTTCTTCCTTTTAAGGCTGAATAATATTTCATTGCATGTATATGTATACATATATAATGTAGTACATATCTATATATATTTATATAGATAGATAGATACACACCTGTATGTGTATGTATATATATACACAAACATATATACATATATACTGCTGTGCATCCATTAATTTATTGAGGAACAAATATTGTTAATATTTATTTATAAACAGAAAAAATATACTTACTTAATAAAGACCTGTGGAAATTCTGGACTTCCTGTTAATAGTGCAGGTGTAGCCTCAGAGTTATTTGAAAAATAAAAGATAAAAACATATTGTAGCTCCTTATCAATGAAATGGGCCATTCTCTTCACTGACATACATACTCATGGATGCCAGCATGCTGTTCTGGATGCCATCACCAATCAAGTGTCTTTGTACAGGATTTAAGAAATCAATAAACAAACATGTATGATACTTGTTCAATATCAGGCACTGTTCTTGATACAGCACATACATCATCTCAGTAATCCTCATGAAACAGATATTCTCCTTGCTAAAATCCTGTATGTACTATTTGAACCAACACAGCATACATCCATATTTAAATATTTCAATGATACAAATGAACCGGCTTCTTTAATAACTGATTTAGTCTAGGTTAGATGGATAATAAACACAAGGGGGTAGATATATACTAAACTGTATGTTTTCTTAGTAGTTCTCAGAGGTATGTTGATGGGAATGGAAGAAGAGAATTTCAAACAACTTCTGCAAGCTGAGAACATTCATAGTTATTTCACAACACAAGGGACGAGGGCAATTATTTCTGATTTCTAGATAAAGAAAAAGGCTTAAAATAGTCAAATGTTTTACCAACCTAGCTGAAAGGAACCTGAAGTAGAGGACAAATTTACAGAGAACTGAAAACCAAATGTCTAGGAAATCAGAACACCAGATGGACTCAAAGATTCAGGTAGTAAACAAGTAACATGGAGTTGTATGGTTGACCCAAATTAATGACCATGAGCAGGAGGTGGGGTGGGATTTTAGCTCCTGAAAGTACCTAGCTGGGGATGGTGGTTGTAAAAGGAAAAGGATTCAGACAGAACTTTCTCTCCAAATAGTTCTCTCAATTTGCCCTTTTGTCTTTCAAATCAAACAAGCCAGAAGTCTTCTCCAAGTGGTTCCCAACATTGTCTACACATTGGAATAAGGAGATCAAAAATAAATAAATATATATATATATATATATATATATATATATATATATGTATTTGACATGGATCTTGAAACCAGGCCACAGCTTTCATAGCATGAGCATCAGCCACCTGAGTCAAAGAAGGGGGGCCCAATAAGCTCTTAAAAACCTGACTCCCAGTCCCCACCCAGATCAGTTCCAGAAGAATCTGAGAAGGCAGTCAGAACTGAGTGTAAATGCAACCCGCATAATGCCACGACTTTCACTAAGGGACCACAAAGCTGCTTGTGTATGATCAGAGAGAAAAGGGCTCCCACCTCTGCTGTAGCCTTTCTTGTAACCAACATCCTAGGGAGTAAAATCCCAGAGGGAATGAGCAGAAAATGAAAGGACACCCAGATGATTCATAAACTGAGAATCAGGATAAAAAGGAAAGCAGGAAACTCTAAACACATCGCTTCAATCAAGATTAAACCAGTGATTCTAATCTAACATGGAATCTGTTAAATCCTCCACTCGTTTCATTTCCTCTGTTCAGTTCTTTCCATCGCTTTTGACTTTTTTCTTTAGAGGTCATCCCTGTGGATTGTGCCAAACAAGCTTATTCTGATTTGATTCATTGCTGTTAAGACACTTTCTAAAATCACCCAACCTCAGTGGGATTATTCAAAGGTTTCCCAATCTGTCCAGAGATAACAAACCAATAAAATGCTGGAATATATTATCAGGAAGCTGCTGTAATGCTGCACTTAATAATACGTCATCTTCCCACAAATGGCCAGTAAGAATGGAAGCCCTGGATAGCCCAGGATGTTACTGATTTCAGCTGGATACCAATGCTGATAAACCTGAGTCGTTTTTTTCCCTTCTCAAAATAAATGTACAGTCCAGTTCACTTGAAGGAGAAAATATAAGAAACAGGTTCCAAGTACACCCAGCCATTAAATTGGCATCTGGGCTGTAAGTCCTTGTGACTGGGGCCAAGGAGAACAAGCAGAAATGAATGATAAATAAAAATGCTTCTTCCTCCTCTCTCTTCCTGCCTGCCTTCCTTCATCCCTGCCTGTCTTCCTTCCTCTTGACAAAGAAACAAGTTCTAGTCTGAGCTCTTTGCTCTTCTGGAGAAAGTAGAAAAGCAAGTGATGTGATGCTACTGGAAAACTCGAGAAGCTGCTTTGGGAAATGTTGGCCAAACCTAGTCAAATGGTGTTATTTGCCCTTAGGCTCCTACCAGATGAGGTATTTGTTATGGGTTGAAATGTGTCTCCCAATAAAATGTTGAAATCCTAAACCCCAGTATATGAATGTGACCTTACTTTGGAGTGAGATCTCTGCAGATAATCAAGTTCAGATGAAGTCATTAGGGTAAGCCCAAGCCCACTATGCTGGAGTCCTTATAAAAAGAGGAAATTTGAGCAAAGACAGGGATTTACAGAGGGAGGATGACACAGGAGAACATCTACAACTAAGGAATGCACAAGACTTCCAGAGCTAGGAGATCAGTGAGCTGTCTCCTCTCTGCTCTCAGAAGGAGCCAACTCTGCTGACAGCTTCATTTCTGACATTCAGACTCCAGAACTGTGAGACAACAAATTTCTAGTGTTTGAGCCACCAAGTGTGGTGCATTTTATTATAATAATCCAGGAAACTAATATAGCATCAAAATAAAGTATTGATTTAAAATCTAGTGGACCATTCAAAACTAGACTACAAATCTAGAGACATTCTAGGTGTAGTTATCAAAGAAGGCAGGCACCAGACAGAGCTGATTATACAAAGTTAAAGGGGTGGAGAGAGCAGGGAACAGGACCAGGAGTGATCTCAAAGCAAAGAGATTAGGCTCACCATATGAACACAGATTTAGCACCCACATAGGCCAGGCATTGTCACAGGTGCTGAGAATAGAAAGTGAACCCTGTCGCAAAGGATTATTACTGTCTGTCCCACTAGATTGTGTTAACAGAGGGTGACAAGAAAGCAGTAGCAACAAAGGGATGGGAGGAGCTCACAGAGCAACCTGGGAATTGGCAGAGGACTTCTGAAGAGTAGAACGTTGAAACTCAATCTTGAAGGATGAGATTGGCAGATGGATCAGAAGATGTCTATTTTCATAAAGAATCCAGGATGACTTGGTACTGTGTTGAGAGCAGCTAAAAGGATAGAATTGTTTTTCCCGAAGAGGCATAAGCTTCCCACACGCATAGACGCCCCCACAATCTGGCAACTCCGGAGCAAGAAAGAACCCAGAGAAATCAGCAGCAGGAGCATCAACCACATTACAGAGCTGGTGAACTGCAGTCAGTGGAAGCGAGCGACCCCAGCACTTGGGAGCATGAGAGCAGAGGGGGCATAAAAACCGCACAAGTCACATGGAAATTAGGTGTATTTATTCTTGATACTTGTGTGACACACCCACACTACTGCCACCTTTGAGAATTACCAGAAAAATGTAGAGTACTTTGCAGGGGCTTGTGACAGCAAGTGGGAGCAGAGCCAGAGAAACTAGAGTAAAAATAAAAATCATGAGGATCTCATAGTTTGCTTAAAGAAAAGAAGAAAAATAAAATAACTCTACCAAAGCAACTGGAATATACCACTCTCAGTCCACCCACCAATGTTTGATCCAATGTGCATTTGTGTTTTTTTTATCGACTTGTGTTCATTTGTCATCATAATCACTTAACAATATTCATTTCTTGAAAGCAACAACCTATTTTGGGAATGACAGCTCCACGCCACAGATGAGGCTGACTTAACAACTGCTGCGAGGAGCCACCTAATGGGGATCACAGCCCCGGTGAGTGTGAGCAGACACGGCGTGGGCCTCCTTTGCTGCAGCGCTCTGCTACCTGGGCCTGATGGAGGAGTTGGAAGTATTCTTCTGTCCTAATGATATTAACGTCTTCATGAGGTTAATGAAACTTCTAACAGGGGCCAACTGTGAATGGTTTTAGGTATAATATAAAACCACCTATTCTGTGTCTTATACAAGACCACTAAGGACCTGATTGAGTAAGAGCCCAAGACAGCCAGGTGGGCACTGAGGGGGGATTAAGGATGCAGCGCTGGTTTGGTCTTGTCCTTTATGGTCTCCACTGCCCCCTGCTGGCTAGGAGAGGACGGAGCCGCGCTACAGCACCCCCTTGGGATATAGAAAAGTACCAGAAGGCAAAATATGAACAGCTATTATTTATTATCACTTACTGTGTGCTTTCTAATTTAATGCTTGTGAAATTCCCATGGGGTAGGTCGTGAGTCTTCAATTTTGTAAGTGAAGAGACTTAGGCTCGAGTAGTAAGTCAAGGCAGCTGAGGGAAACGGCTTCTGAGCGGCAGATCTACGGTCCACCCGGAGGCGGGGTACAGTGAAAAGCCTGTGTCCTTTAAAACTTTGGGTTTTCATTGACTAACTTAAGAGCTATATACACTTAAGTTATTACATGTATTTCGATTTGTTTCACTCAGTTTCTGCATCTGTAGAAGGTAAATCATAGCTACCTTGGAGGGTTGTTGTGATGCCTAATACTAAAGCAGGAAAATCCCAAGGCCTGAAAGCACCCTCTTCCCAGTAGATGGAGGATGCGCTTCAGGACCCTAGACCGAAACTGGAAAAGGATTTACCCTCCTGCGGCCAAACGACTGCTTCAGTCAGGTCCCCAAAGCTAAAGGTCTAGGCTCAAGAATGTACTGAGATGCTCAAATAATAATGCCAATACATATGAATAGCTCCTTAACACTTACACCACTTTTGTGTATATTTTATTTGCTCTTCACAAATATATCTATGTATTTTTGTGTATATACATTCTGTATATACACAGTGGGTAACAGGAAACATAGTATGTCCAGCATTACAGTGGGCACATAGAATACATGGTTGAATTTCACCTGAATAACAACCCTAGAGTTTAATATAATTATTTTCCCCCTCTGCCCAGATGAGGAAACTGAGGTTCAGGAAGGTTAAGTAAATTTCCCAGAATTGCACAGTACCAAGTAGCAGAGTTAAAACTTGAACACTGGCCCATCTGACCACAGAGCTCATGTCTCTCAACCATGCCGCCTTTTCTGAGGTAGGCAGGGCAAATATTACACATTCATTGTACACATGAGGACACTCTGACTCATAAAAAGGTAAGAAGCTTGCTCAAGGGCTCACAAGATATATGTGACCTGACTGATGACCAGGAGTGTCCAGGGCAACCAGGAGCGAATGCCTTAACTCTGAAAAGATCACACAGAGGTCAGATGATCACTTCCAGGTGGAAAACAGATAATACTTCTGAATCAAATAAATTCCATGTTTTATTTACCTTTAAGTTTCTTTTCAAACATTTGATTCTATAAATCCATTTCTAATGCAGATGAATTCAGTGTTGTAAGATCAGAATATTTTTTATTAAGATAAATAGAAAGCAATATTGGCCTCCCAAGGTTCCAGGTGTGCTAGGCTTGCCATTTGACAGCTGGAAAAGAACTTTGTGAAACTAATCATTGTCCAAAAGCATTAACGTCCAAAGATAAATTAATAATAAAGGAAAACCCAATTATTCATTGAAACTGGAATTAAGTAAGAAAAAAATACATTGCTCCTTTGACAATTTGGCCCAGCATTTTCACTATAAATTAAAATCCATGATAAATCACAAATAAATTGGATGTACATCTGCAGCAAAAATTAAATTATCAAAGAAAAACTGAATTTTTCTAATGTGAAAACCACTAAGAGAGATGACTTTCCTTGTATATTGTTCAATGGATTCATTTCTTATTTAAAATCTTTTAAAGGAAAATGGTAATGCCTCCCATTCATTAGCTCCTTTTGAGTATTAAAGATTTTCTAACATTGGACTATGAGGAAACATCTTCAGCAATCAATCCAGAATATGTCATTGTCATTGTGTCAGATACATGCAGACACTGCAATGCAGGAACTAGAAGATAAAACTATAATGTCTAAGTACAAATTTATCAAGCTGTGGATACAAGTCTGAAAGTTGTAAACATAACATAACAGATCACAGTTAAGTTTTCATTTTGAAATCAAAATGGCAAAGAAGATTTTAAAAATATAAACTTTGTCATCTTGAAAGATGACTTCGAGCTGAAAAAAAACCTAATCCACTGACAGATGTAGAGACACTAAACAAATGAACCAAATAAAACAAAACCGATTTTAAGTCTATAAAATTAAATCAGTGGTCACCATAAGGGAAGAGAGTGGGAGAATAGGATAAAAGGAGTCAGTGATATGGTAAAGGATAGAACTGGACTGTTAACAGCGTACTTAAGTTAGTGTGTAGAGATGCTGATTTACAATGGTGTGCATCTTAAATCTGCATAATGCTATAATGTGATACTTCAATAAAAATTGTTTAAATTAAAAAAAGATGCCTTCGGTTTCTATATTTCTCAAGGTATATTTTCCATTTAAAAAGAAGAATGGAAAGAGTGTAAATAACAAAACAATACAAATAACACTGTTTCTCAAAAGTTTTAAGAGGAGACTTTTTTAAATTATTAGAGATTTTGCTACTTAAAATCCATGGCTTGTTTCTTTACTTTATAAAGTGAAAGATTATTTACTGCTACTCAGTTCCTTTTGTTTTGCTTTTCAATGTTTGTTTCTCCTTTCATTGTAAATATGCATATTTCTGCAACCCAAAGTGAGAGGAGCTCCCCTGTGACTCAAAGTGAGAAAGGGTATTAGGAAAAGTTTGTCTTAAACACAAACTGCTTTGCAAAGAGTTCACCCTTTCCCTGACCACAAAATGGATAAAGACATTACTTGGCCATTCAGTAACACTGGGCCAGGAGGCAGCCTGCATCTCACAAGCCACTACGGGTCATACTGCGACATAAATAAAAGCAGAAATACCACATGTCCAAGAGCTAAGAAAGAATCCTCCCATCTATTATAAGATATTTTTTATTATGGAGGAGGGGGGAGTAATCTTGACCCACAGTGGACATCCCAAATTCCCAGCCTCTTCTCTCCTAACCTGTGCCCTCTGGCTATCTGAGAAGCAGGGTTTGCATTACATGCCACACTCTCTTTGCTACATATCATTTCTGCTATCTCTTTCCCACTTCTGTTCTAGTAAGATGTGTATGAGACTTTTCTCTATCTCCAAGAGTGAGTCTCTTGGTAAAGAAATGTTATATTTAGCTGTCTCATCAGACACATAGTAACTGGGACTTAGGAGAGCTTCCTTTAGCAGAGCCAAAGCAGATTATGTTCACCACACCTTAGACGAGGCGAGAAAATGGGCCTGTGTCTGAACAGGGACTTATCTCTCCCAGCAAGGAAGTTTTCAGAACCTAATTAGTACAGTAGCTATTCACTGGGTCACAGAAAATGTTCAGCTTTTGCCAGGTCTGAGCATAATTTTGACACTCGGTGTATACGCTTTTGTCTGGGTGAAACAACTCCTTTCTTCTAGAAAAGAAGGCTGTGGATGATAATTTTTATTTTCAGAAATCCTTAAGGAATAAAATCAACACCAGCAGCCTGGAGAGGTAGATCAATAAATCAGGCACCAGAGCTAAGATTTTACTGCGTAGTAACTGTCAGCTGGGAGAGAAGCGTGGCAGGAATGTTTGCTCCTTGCTAGGTCTCAGACCCAACCGAACAGACGATCACTGGAACTGAAACTGCATTTCATGGCAGGACACTCCAGGCAGAACTGAGAAGGTTGTCTTCTGCCTCTGCACACAGAAGTCTAACCCAGGAAGCAAGATCTATCTTTCTACAACCCATTCCTGACCTAGAGCTTTAAAAAATGGAGTTACTCCCTTTTCTCCTAATTGTGTAACACTGTACAAATGTGAATGAGTATACTTGTTATCATCTGGAATAAATGCAGTCAAACTTACAAGGGGAGGTGTCAAGAGTATTATGGTGGAAGAAGGCTGGACCTCCATTCAGAAAACCTGGTCTCCAGGCCTGGCAGACACACCAAAAGCGTCTGAACTGGACATTAAAGAATCTCAAAATGTCTTTCTTTCCCAGTCTCAAAAAAAGTAAAATAAAACAGGCACCTAGTGTTTTGACCCAGGCAGCAACAGCTAATGTCATTCCCTGGTTCCCTCTCTGATTGGATATCTCAGCTTGAGCTGCGTTTTGAAAATGAAGAAAGAAAGAAAGAAAGGCAGCCTGGCAGGAGGAAGGCAAAATGTATGTTAAAAGTGTAGCGCAGTGAAGCATCATGCCAAATTCCAGAAATGTAAGCAGTTGGGCATAACTGGACAGCAAGGCCCAGGAGGAGAGGAGAACAGAATAGAAAACTTGAGGTGAGATGTGTACATACCAAGAGGCAAATAATTCAAAGGAGTCGTGAGCTATGCTGGTGCCCATGAGCTAAGTTCTGAAAACTGGAGGGAGATGGCAGAAAGCAAGGGAGACACTGAAATGCTTATAACCTGTTGGATTGATAGTTTCAGTTTCTGCTCTGGTGGCTCCAAGGAAGATGGACAAGTATTTTCCCCATCAGTAAAATGAGCTAGTGGAAAACAAGGATTCACAGCGCTCGCGGCTTATTCGAGTCACGTGAGAAGCTTCAGCGCTAATAACCAAGCTTCACACCAGGAGATTTGTATTTCATTGTGATGAAGAAGGGAAGACGCTAACAGGTAAGGTATTTTTTAAGGCGTGAGAATCTTAAAGACTTTTTGCTTTGAAATTCTGTCAACTGTGTCAAAGGGGTTCCTACCTTTTGAAGTGAAAGGTGGTAAAAATTCATTTCTTTTGCATCTTCAGATCCAAAATCGGGAGCAAGATTTGGAAAATACTTTTCAAGTTTGTATCACTCTTCTTTACACTGGTTTTCATTCTTGGCCGTATCAAGTGTCTCCCTGAAAATACATCGTATTATTTCATGAAACTTTGTTTTAGAATTCCACTGTCAAATCATTTAGATATGAAAGAATACCCTCACCTCCAAATAAATGGAAAACCAATATGAAGTGATAAACAAAACCCAGTCACATCTTATAAAAGATTGTTTCTAACCCATTAGGTAGCATATGTATAAAACCTTAGTCTATGTAATATTTTCCTAAACGAACTACTACCGCTTGGTAGGTAAGCAGGCTCCGGACTCATTTTCTGTCTCTCTTCCCCTAGCCTGACCCTGAGGAGGCTTGTTTCTTTGCTTGCTTGCTTGCTTGCTTGCTTGCTTGCTTGCTTGCTTGTTTTCAAAGCTAATATTTATTGAGCACTTCCTATGAGCCAGGCATTTTGCCAAGGACCTTACAAATAAAATAGTATTTATCACCATTTTATTAATGAGGAAACTGCAGCGTGGAAAAATACCTCGCTCAAGGCTACAAAGCTAGTAAGCAGCAGTGCTGGAATTGAATCTGAATTCAAGTTTACCTCTAAGTCCATACTTGTCATCATTATCCTACAGGATAGCAACATTCCTCCCCACTTTCTAATGAGATTTTGTCTCCCACCCACACCGTTGACCAAGATCTCAGAGCAGGAATGCACTCTTAGTTGACTGAAGGTTTATGAAGTAGTCATTTAAGCATAGACACACAAGCACACAAACTCACCTCACACCCCCATCCTCACTCTGGGGCAAACTCTCAGCCTGCTGACCATAGGGCGCCCTCTGCTGTTTAAAATGATGTAGGCGTCGGTTAAAACCTGGAGGGCTGGCGGGATCCAGAGACCCTCCTCACACAGAGAAAACCTAATCTTGGGATGAATTTGTCCCTTAGAGACAAACAACAGTATTCCACGCATAAAGAAAACACTCTAGCTCCACCAGTCAATCCAAAAAAAGGCTCCAACTCCCCAAAGCAAAGAACATCCATCCGTTTTCAAGGTTATGCCTAAATTCAAGCCACAGAATCATTAGAGCTGCTCTGAACTTCGTCTCCACCCCTCCGGTGAGATGTCATTTTCCTCTGTTCGCAGGGCTCACTGCGAGCTGTGGCATTACCCCATGGTCCTCTTTTATAAGTGTGGGTGTCTACTAGGCGTTCGAAAGATGCTGAACTCGCTGCTAAGAGCACACAGCCCCGGACGCTTGCTTTCTTTACCCAGAAATTAGAAAACATTTAGGGACCCCCCTGGGGCAAATCAATCATAAAATATTCAGCAACATCTGTGCCATGTTTTTTACTGACAGACCAGACCCAGGACCTACGGCGCCGGCCCTGCACCACGTGGCCACTGCCAGCCGCTGAGCACAGGGCCAGCTCCGGCACACCCGTCCTCCATGGCCTTTGTCCCCAGCCCCTTGCAGGTTTGTGCTCCATTAGCACGCAGTTTCTAACGGAGGCTGCCTGGTCCTGTGGGCGTGGGGTAGTGTCCCCCTCTGCTCAGAAACTTACACAGTGAGTCGCAGCAAGGTCAGGTCACAGCCTGAGGAGGGAATTGCCTGGAGGATGTGAACACCCGCCTTCCTGGCATTCTGCACGTGCACACCTAGACACGTGCATGCTTGGAAACTTCTGGCCCTTTGCCACAATTCTATGGAAAGGTTTCCAGACTGGAAGTCAAGAGCTAAGAGTTCTGTTAGTAAGTGCACACGCAACACCTCTGTGCCAGATTCCAGTCCTGCCTCTGCCACCTTGTGACCCAAATACTCTCATGGGGGTGGCAAGACAGTCACACACTTCCTGTCAGAGTTACTGTACCTCCAGGTTGGACCCAGATTGTCGTGGTTTAGCAGACATACAGGCCTTGGAAATGCTGTCCAGCTTCATTCACAGTTTGCTAAAAATTCATTTGCCGTGTCTAAAATATAAGCTTTTCTCGTGCACATTAAAATCAGAACTTTGATGGTTAGCAGATAGCGAGTTTACCGTAACTAAGATAAAAATCTACTTTTAAAGACAAGGATGTTTCAAGACCAAGATGTCCTGAGCTTCACATTATGCCATAGGCAATTATTTGTATCAATACTCAGTAATGGCACCTGCCCATAATACTCCAGTTGGTCATAGTTTCAACTCTAAAAATTATGGTAAGTCTACTTATCGAATTCTGGTAAACGTCTGCCTTCCCCTCTCCACCCTCCCCCCATTTCCCAATTGCATGTTTATTGTGGAAAAAATGTTTCTCCTAGTAATATAGCCCATCCCCTTTGAGAACTACTGGGCTAGATCCTTTATAAAGAGAGTACCCATATACCCAGTCTGTAAATGACATTTCCAATTTATAACTGTTGTCCTATTAACACCCCCTCTAATTCTCAAAAGTGTCCTGGTTTGCAATGTAAATTATATGATCATCCTATATAAGGTCTCCTCCAGATTTAATGTGACTGACTTTAACACTCCTTCACAAAAGATTTCAGGGCGTCTAGAACCTTCCTCACAAAAAACTCCCCATTTCAAGATTTCCAATGGAATGTCTCATAAGTGTTTTAGCCTTCATATGAACGCCTCCAATTTCCCTTCTCTCTTGCTCTGGTTGTCCCAGGGTCTCCCCTGAGAAGCTGTGGCAACCCGTTGCCCTTCCTATCATCAAAGGTGCTATCACTGGAGGTCATCATAGTGGGCTTTGCAGAGCAGCAGCTATAACTCCTCTAATTTGCCTATTGACCCAGAAGAAGTCCCCTTATTACTGGGATCGCGCTCAGGCAGGAGGCCTGGGAAGCTCTGTGAACCCAGATTCCCAACAATCCCTAGATATCGTTCTTGAATGGCACTTATTCTCACCGTTCACTTCTTTTACAGAGACCACAAGGTGACAAGCCATCAGGTAATCTAGGTTACAGGTGTGTTTCTTTAGACTCACCATGTGCTTTGCTTTTCATGCTAAGCCAACATTTCAACATTAGGAAATTCTGTATGAAATCTGTCATGTGCTAAAGAACTACTTGTGAGAGTTGATGTTAAATTTTAAAGAATTTTGTGAGAACACAACACAGTTATTATTAAAATATGAATTATATAAAGAAATACCTAAATAAATTATATTAAAAAGAAAGGCAATAATTAGATAGTGGGGATGGTTGTGTACAACTCAGAAAACATATTAAAAGTCAATGAACTGTACATTTAAATGTGTGAAGGGTGAATTTTATACTATATAAATCATCTCAAAAAGCTGTTAAGATAAAAATTGTTTAAAGTTAACAAATAAAAATAATCAATTCCTAATTGTTATTACAAATGACTATGGTTTCTCCTCTTGAGGTTATTTACATCTATTTTATCTGCAGGGTGGAAATATTTTCTAATGGAATATTGTTGCTCATCTCTTCCCAACTCCACATTCTGTGGTTTCCCTTGGTAATTAGAAATAAGTCATAATGAATTATTCACACCATGGAAAAAGACAAACATTACAAATCAGGGCTTGATTCATTGGTTCTTGATTGCCTAAGCATAATATAGTATTAGAGAAAATTTTAATAATGCATATTTAATTAAAAATGTGTTACACCTGTAGTCTTTACAGAAGGAAACATTCAGTATTTGAACACAATTATCCAACTCAGAAGTCACTCATATCATTGATGAACAAGCATACTTAAAACATGAATTTTGGTTGGTGTTTTTATTTGCCATAAGAAGTCAAATGAAAGGGAAACCAAGACATATGTCATACTTCACTCAAAATCAAGCACTTAGTTTTTGTCTGATTTTGTGACCCTTTTGTTGATAACAGAATTATAAAAACTCATAGTAGATTTGGTTAAAAAAAAGTATAGAGAACATTAAATTTTACAGGAATTTGCAGGTGATATACTACTAATATCCTTTATATCAGAAAAATGTATAATATAGATTACACATACACACTTTTATTGTTAAATATTTATCAGCACACCATGATCCAATATCCTCATTTCCAGGTAGCTCTCGGAAAATCAAACCTGGTAATATTGTACCTACATACCCACCTACTACCTGGAATTGACTGAAGCTGAGGCAGTGTCTTATCCCCCTTAGACGAGCAGTCTCCAGTTAATACACAGTCCTCGCCACTCCCTATCGTCTTATACTCTGTTTCTCATGTTTTTAATAAAGACTCTTGTAGATGTCTGAGTTTAGGCTCCCTGTTATTGGCCCTCTCCTGGAGACTCAGACACAAATCCATACTGCTGACCAGAGTACTAATAACTAAAAGAGATATGGTACTGACCTCCTGTGGTTGGTTAACTAATGGCCCCCAAATTATGTTCACACTAATCCCCAAAACCTGTGGCTTTTGTTCCCATGTATGATTTAAAGAATTATTAAGTTATATTTAAGGATCTTGAGATGGAGAAATTATCCTAGATTATCCACATGGGCTCGGTCTAATCAAGGGGTTCTTATCAGATGGGGACAAGAGTATTAGATTCAGAAAAAGGAGATGTGAGGACTGAAGCAGTGATGTGCTTTGAAGATGGAGAAAGACACCAAGAGATAAGGAATACAGTCAGCATCTAGAAGCTGGAAAAAGACAAGGAAACAGATTAGCCTCTAGAACCTCCAGAAGGAACATTTCCCTCTTGGAACTTTGATTTTAGCTTCATAAGTCTCACTTTGGATATCTGATATGCAGAACAGTGAGATAATAAACTTGTGTTATTTTAAGCAATTACATTATTTAGTCATTTTACAGCAACATTAGGAAAGTTATGTATTTTCTAAATTCCTTCAATAATACATGCTCTTCTCTGCCCACATTCTCCTCTTTCCAACCAGCCACATCCTTGCCTAAATTTTGTAACCAGGCTCTTCAAACCAAGGACTGTGTTTTTGCTTAAAATTTAGACTTCGATTTTATGATTCATGGCAGATCAAGGCAGAGTGAGCAAGAAATTTACCTTTTACAAGGCGCTCCCATCCCCCATATTATTGTTACATCTGGTCTATTCCACTCATTCTGTTCTCACTCAGAGTGAAAAGATTTGTGGCATAAATAGAGTAGATTATTAAAACAAACCCAACCTCCCTCCAGTCTGTCATCCTGCCTCTGACTATCCCTTTTCCAACTCTTGATGCCAATCCAATTTTCGTTCTCCATTTCCCCTCCTACTTTGCCTTCCTAGCTTACCAATCTGGTCTGTTGGTTTTTGAGCTTCTGACTAAATTTCTAAAATCCATCTCGCATGCTCATTCCAACCCTGGTATCTTCATGGATGGGCAACTCAGAATTAAAACTCCCCACGGTCCAGCCCTAGACCCTCTCCCCACTTCAGAAAAACTACCCTTAAACTGCACCGCCCTGGACCTTTCTCAGATCAGCTGTAAAAGAATGCAAGTACTTACAACAGATCACGAAAAATAAAATGAGTTATTAAAATATATTCTTTGTTAACAGAAGTATTTGAGAATTCAAATTCACATCATATTTTCCTATAATAATTGTATAAATAACATGTACTGGCTCAGTCTAGTAAACCTATCACTTGTCTATAATACATCCAAGCTGTAGAATTCTCCTCCTTTCCAGGTCACAGATTGCAGGGAAAGAGATTGCTGACCTCCAGGCCAACCATGGGTAAAATTCTGAAGTGAGTTAAGTCATACTTCGTTTCTTTTGCTTTAATTCCCTCTCTCTATTGCCCTCATGTTTAACTAAATCTTAAAACCTAGGAACACTGTAACTATCAGTTCATTTACATAATACCGATTGAACTATGAACTATAGAATACACTAATTTGACAATCATTAGTCACATGTGAGAATTGATTTTTTTGATAAGGGGCTGAAATTGAGATGTACTCTAAGTGTAAAATACACGCCAGATTTCAAAAGCTTAATACAAAAGATGAATGTAAAATCTCTTTAACGCTCTATATTAAGTAGATGTTTAAATAACATTGTTTGGGGTACTTTGGGTTGAATAAAATATATTAGTAAAACCAATTTCACCTGTTTCTTTTTCAATGTGGCTACTAGGCCATTTTAACTTACATACGGTAGAGTCTCAAAAAAAAAAAAAAAATCACTCAGAGTCATTTCCTTAAAACACTGGTGAGAAAAAAAAAAATTGCAGCCATTGAAGAGATAGCGTTATTAAAGGACCTGCTTTGCTATAGATTATGCAGTCAAAGTTGCAGCTTCCAAGACCCGATCAGCTGCACTGAGGACCCCTGCATGTACACATCTTGCATTTGTAGCTCATGTTGTATTTCTACTGGACAGCACTGCTCTAGACCCTTGTTATCCCTGCTGCTTTCCACAGACCAGCAATTTGAGTATCGCCTGGAACCTATTAGAAAACAGACTCTAGGCACTTTCCCAGGCCCACTGAATTAGAGTCTGTAATTTAGATCCTGGGACGGTTCAACTAGACATCAAATTTTCAAAAGTACAGGTGAGGGGTCAGCAAACATTTTCTTTAAACAGCCAGATAGTAAATATTTTAGGCTTTGTGGATACACAGTCTGTCACAACTACTGAACTCAGTCATTGTGTAAATAGACACATGAAAGGAATGAGTGTGGCCATGTTCCAGTAAAACTGTATTTACAAAAACAGCCCTCATGGTTCACCCAAGCCCTGAGCTAGGTCAGAGGTGTCTGCTTCAGAGTTCATTAGCATCATTTGGGGAGCCTCTGGCCGGGCCCCATCCACCAAATGTCTGATTCAATAGGTTGAAAGGAAGGGCCTGGGGATCTGCATTTTGAACAGGTTTCCAGGTGATGCGAACGCTGCCAAACCAGAGACCACACTTTGAGAACTGCTGCCCTGGCACTGATTTCCAGCTCTGGCTGGATAATAGAATCATCTAGGAGTCTTTTTAAAAATACTCGTGACTAGTATTTATTACAGTGACCTTTTGGCAGTGTACACAACCATCAAGTCATCATGTCATATACCTGAAAACTATGTCAATTATACCTCAGTTTAAAAAAAGATTATGCAAATAAAAAACAGAAATAATGAACTATACAACTAGACATTGTAAGGAATGCATATTCCCCCCAGGTAAACTGAAATGCATAAGAAACTAGAATTCTGAGCAATATTTTACATTTGTTAATATTTTTTCCTACTTTAAAAAATGCAGTAAAAATGAGTCTCAAATCTGAGACTCAGTCCAGGTAAAGTTGGAAGAAAAAGTTTATCCTGGGCACAATCTTTTTTCAGACGAAATTATTGCCTCAGTCATGACATATTAATCAAGTTTACCATACTGATCAAGCAACAATTGTCAAATTAGATTCCTTTTTCCCCCAAGAGGCCTCAGAGAGGGCTTGAGCAACTGTTTTCTATGTTTTTTCTGAACTCCCCAGCCTATCTGTGAAAGTAGTAAGTAACATGTGCCAATCATAAGGCCAACAGTGGGAGACTAGCAGTATGTAAAACATAAATTTGATTCAGACTTTAAAAAATGTCTGGATCTCACTCCATGTCAATCAAATCTTTGACTCTGAGGGTGAGGTCTGGCACCATGGATAATTTTTAAAAACTCTTCAGGTGATTCAAGTGCTCCACCAGGTATTTGCACATTACAAAATTACCTTAACTGACAGTGGCATGGTGTTAGGAAGAGAGAATTTTTCTTTTAAGAAGCACTTTATTTTATTTAGTTGTTCATCCTGGTTGTTCCCCACGCCACCCCAGGAATTGAACCAGTGACCTTCAGATGTGGACTACTCCTGGTACACTAGACTGTTAGGCCATCAGGCCATGCCAGGAACAAAAAAATGTTAATGAATGAATATACAATTATCTGTGAATGACACAAAAAGTCATTTAACAAAGCCATTTCTTTTGGTGGATAAGACATTGTGACTAAGTGTAATTTAAAACTTACATGTTTCGGGGGAAGCAGTTTTAAATGAGCAGGAATAAAATGAGCTATCAGTGTTTGTCTTCCTTCACAGTTTCGCTTTCAGTTTCATAAATAGACAACGAAGCAACCACAAATACTCCATCACCTACTTCGGACCTTGCAGATGTGTGACCTGGAATAAGTCACCTGAGCCTGTGCTTCCTTGACTATAAAATGAGAGGGCTTGTCTTCTATCACTTCCAGCTGTAAATGTCTTTGCTTTATGATTGGCATTTTAGGAATCAAACATTTTTATGAACATTTCAAGAATTTTTCTTTGGTAGCAGCAGTGAGAACTGTGTCAACAGGATCAGACCCAGAGTGAAGATAACTACGTATACAGAGAAATCCTGAGGGTGATTTTTGTTTATTTTGGTAGCAAATTCTCAGCACTATATTGCTTGCCAACTTTGTGGACCACCCCCCAGGAATCAGAATTATGGGCTGAGGGCCAATACCAGGTGGAGATTTTAGCTACTGTGCCAAGTTCTTATACTTTGAACACTGATATTGGGCCAGTGAATATTTTTAACCACGGAAAAGGAGAATAAAAATAAAGTCTTTAGATAAAAGAAGCTTTCTCCTTGACTGAGGCAGGACAGAACAGACCCAAGAGAAGTCAATAGAGATATGTCAGCATTGCATGAGAATATATGTCAAACAGGAAAAGGTAATTGCTACATACAGCAGGGGAGGAAATGGAAGCACATGAAGCAGAGAAAAGTAGATTAGGAGAATAAGGAGATGTGTATAATTGATTTCCTGCATCTCTATTTCAGGCTTTAAAAATAGTCCAACAGCCCTTAGAAAGAGCAATAAATTTACCATCATTTCTGATTCTTGGGACCCCCAGTAAACAAAGGGGTCCCTAATACTGAGCAGACAGATTTTGGTCACTAAGAGTCATCATCTCCATGTGGACCTTTAAGAAAGACATTTGTTTAAACTTACTTTAATAAATGTTCTTTTTTTTTTTTAATCATGCTCCCATGGGGGCTAGTTTTCCAGTTAGATATTCGTCTTTCGCTACTCTAAATAATCTCAATTACTGAAGAATCAATTGAATTTGATATAATCAATTGAATTGATAATCAATTGAATTGATACAATAAAAAAAGCAAGTGGAATGATCAATGGCAGCAGACTGGTTATTCCATTTTTTATCAATAATGCGAATCAGAACAGGGTGAGCCAATTTCTTGCTTTAAAGTCTTACTTGAATTCATAAGATAGAAACTTTGACCAATAAATCCACAGTTTTGAGGAATTTCTATCAACAATTCTACCTTCTTGCTCTTCTAAAAGAGACGAGCTCTCTAGAAGAAAAGAGCAAGTAATCTTATTTTGAAACCGGGTTAAAATACATGGCTCATAACTTATACATAGAAAATGCACAGCATCATCAATATCGTTGGGGATTCTTGAGAACCAAAATGAGGCTATAAAAACTGAAAAGGTATGATTGACATTTGACTATTACTATGCATTCCTGATACACAGCAGGAATTTGAAAAAGATGAAAATGACCATTATTGAAGCAAACAGAAGCATTACATGTTTATGCTCCAATATGGTACATATTTTGCTTGCGTTTCTTTTTCTTTTTAATCTGAAATGGGACATTATGTTATACATTAGTCTCCAACTTACTTTTTTTTACATAATAATACATCTTTGGAGTCCCTCCAAGTCAATATATGTAAATCTGATTCACTCTTTTTAATTTTGATGTAAAGTTTTTAGTAGGATTACACTGATTTATCCAATATGTTCCCTTATGAATATACATTCAGATTGTTTCCAGTTTGTTTATTGCATTGGAACTACAAACAGCCTTCAATAAACATCCTTATTCGTGCATTCTTAATTATTTGTGCTTTTGTTCCATAGTACAGATTACCAAAAAGGATGACAAAATCAAATAATATGACGTATTTAAAATCTTGACAGATATTGTTAGATGTTATCCCAAAAGTTCCAGAAATTTGAATTCCATTCAGGAGGTGTGATTACTCATTTTCCATTTCATCAGCAGTTAGTTTTTCCAAAATTTCCCAGTCTTTAATATTTCTTGAGGCAGTTTTGATTTACAAAATAATATAAACCCATACACGTAAGTTCACCGTCCCTCAAATATCTGCCAGCACCCCCTGCCAACCACCAAATTACTGAAGTTTCACCATTGACCACTGGCAAAGTTTCCCATTTTTACTATGCTAATTGTTTCATTTTTTCCTGAGTAATAGCAAACAGTATTTTTTCATATGTTTAATGGCTTTTTGTATTGTTTTTGTAAATTTTCTGTGCAGGTATTTTGTCCACTTTTTCTATTATGTAGCTTGCCTAGTTCTTGTGCATTTATAGGCATCCATTGATAATTAGATTTGTTAAGATTTGTCAACCAAAGGTATTGAAACAGCTTTTCCTTTTTTTCTCTGTCTTATGCTTTCATTTATGTTATATATCAACATATATTAAGTTTCTTTGTGATTCAGTATGTCAGTCTCTTACTGTAACTTGGTTTCTTGTTTTACTTAGGAAGTTTTCCCACCCAAAGTTATGAGAATATCATCCTAAATATTATTTTACATTCCTACATTGAAATCTTTAATATGTCAGAAATGTATGTTTATCGAGGTGAATTTCACGTAAACAGAAGTTAGGAAGCACAAATCATGAGGGCACAGTTCAATGAGATGCCCTATAAATGCAAGGTCATTGAGATATAGAACATTCCCATCACTCCAAAAAGTTTCAAACTGTTCTCGTGTGATCAATTTGCATACCTCATTGACAATCACTCTTTTAATTTCTATCGCTTATTTGTTTCGCCTACTGTTGAACTTCTTATTAATGGAATCAGACCACACGGGAACTCTTGTGTGCCTGTCTTCTTACCCTCCATATAATGTCTAGGAGATTATTCTATATGACTGCCAAGTCATAATCCATTGTATGAAAATACAGGAGTTCGCATATTTATTCTCTTATGGATGAATATTTCGGTTGTTCCAATTTTGAAACTCTTAAGACAAAAATCTTCCAGGAACATTCATGTATATAGATTGGATAGAGGTTTCATTTCTCCCAGAGGTGGGATGTGGAATCGATAAACTTAAGGTAGGTAAAGATGACTAATCCATTTGATAGCCCCATAAGCAAAACATGAGTTCCTGTTGTCTCTCATTCTCACCAATATTTAGTGCGGTCTTTTTTAATGTTAGCCATGTTATTATGTTTGAAATAGTTTCCCACTGTGATTTAAATTCCCATCTCCCTAATAACTAATAATGTTGAGTCTCTTTTCATGTCTTACTACTATTTAATTAGGTTACTTGTCTTTTATTGTTGAGTTCTCTTATGTCTCCTTCTAGAAAATTTTTTATTTTCCTTTTAAGTAGAGCTTGGTGGTTTATTATTAATGAAGTTTTGTTTATAGTGAGAACTAGACCTTCAAGTTCATATTTTCCCCATATATTTCATCAGTTTTTCCAGCACGACTACACTGAAAGCTTGAGGGCAAAACTAATCCAATCAGAATAAAGAGATAATTATTTCAGTTCCTAGAATTGTCAAAGATGAGAATTAGGCATTCTTATACAAGCTGGTCTATCAATGTGAATCATAAATTGATAGTATCTTCAGATCAAAGTATCAATTCATATATATATGTATATATATATAATGATATATAAATTTTGACCTAGTAATTTAATATTTAAGAACTTACGTCATGTGTCCAAAAATTTCTGTACAATAATAGAAGCAGGTGAAAGGCAATATAAATGTCCAAAGTCAAAGACAGATAAAATAAATTATGAAAATTATAATTGTATGTAGTTATTAAAATTTGGTTGATAAATATTTTTAATTCTATTCATAGATATTAATATACACAGAAAAGTATAAAATATCAATTTTTTGACTATAGTTTTGTAACAGATGTAACTCTAGATGAAGTAAAAGATGGGAGCAATATATACCAAAACATACTACTCTTAAAAGAGTAGTTTGTTCCCTGTATCCTTCATTCTTCAATCCTCTACAAGATTGGGGATTGGTCTTATGTTAATGCATTTTTCCTCCTATATTTCAGTTTTCTCTCAATTAGCATATGTTGCTTTTGTACTAAGAAAAGAACACAATAATTTTAAAAGAAAAAAAGGCAGCCTCTAAACCCAGTCTGCATTTAGATCATATGTTTCTACCCAATCAACTTCAAAACAGCTGTATTTCTGTTAATTGCTACTTTCTCTCTTTTCCCGGGTGCAGACATCATGTAGATTAATGGTGGATTAACAATTACTCGTCCTCTCCATAGCACAGTTATTCTTTTCATCATAGCTCTGGTAGGTGTGCGTTATGTGGGCACCATGGAGAAACAATGAAGTGACACATCAACATTGCCACAGTGTCAAACAGGAATTAAAAGACTAAGTTGAGAAAAGGTAACTCGTTGCAGGTATATTCAGAATTTCAGATTTAGTGTAGAGAAAATCAGAATCGCATTTGCTCTCCTTATGTTAAAACAAAGAAAACTTGTCTCCTCATCTGCTCCCTCCCACCCCCATACATCTTGGGCTACCATTTTATACATTTGCTTTGCTTATGCGGATAATAAAGGGAATATATTCATACTTATTTTGTTTCTTCTTCTCCAACAGCAATGTAATTTAATCTCTATCAACTGGTCCCATATTATCCATTAGCTAAAATCACAGGCTTCTCTTAAAACTTGAACTAAAAGCACATTAAGAGCTGTTACCCTCTTATAAAGCCAATTATTTTACTGGGAAAGGGGTAGTTTGCTCCTACTTCCCATTCACTCTAGTCTTTCACAGGACTGTAGCATGTTGGAAGGCTGAAGAGTCTTTTAGCTCTGAGTGCTCATTATATAATAGGCACTGATCTAAGATCCACACGCATTTAGTCCTTGCACCTGTTAGGTAGGTTCTATCTTCATTATAAAGACCAAGAGGCATAAGGTTAAGTGGTCCAAAATCACACAGCAAAGTTTCCCAAGATGGGAGCAGAGATTATCTAGTATGAAAGCCCCTTTCACCTCCAGGCTCTACCTCTCAATCTCCACGTGAACGTCCAGCCCTCTTAGAGACCACCAAATACCATTCTCATTGAAGGAAAATTACAAAAGCTGTGTATCATTCATGCATATGTTTTTTATTTCTACTTGTGGTTTTCTGACCTAGCCTGTTATTCTCCTTATGTATCAAATCTTCCCATCTTATTTTGGATGGTTTCTGCCTGTGATGGCACATAGATTGTCACACTCTCAAATGATATATAAATATATAGTCACCTGTATTCACTTCAGTTCTTCTACTCTTATTTATTTATTCCGTATTCTATTTTCTTCCATCTTTTTAAATATGTGTACCTCTAACCTGGGTAGAATTTAGTTTGATGTGGCAAGAGAGAACATTTCCCCAAATTGTTTAGGTAGCTATCTATTGTGTTTGTGAGACAGTCATCCTTTTCCCAGGATGTTAAATGTAAACTTTTTCCTATGAATCTGTTTCAGGACTCTTCCTTCTACTCCATTCATGTGTCTCTCTGGAGCCCTTTTAATTTCTCCCATATTCTGGTTTGTATTGTACTGTATATTGTGTTGGGAAACAACTCTCTAAATTCTCACTTTTTTGTAAAGTTTTTCTCAGTATTTGAAAAGTAAACAATACCGTGTAATATAACTTCTTGTTCAAGAATTTGGTATGTTTGTACTTATTTTCAAGTCTCCTTTTCATGACATTCAAAAGAACTTCTTATTCATATGTAAAGACACCAAACAAGTGAATGAGCCAAACCAAGCAAAAATAGATTTTCAGTCTATAATATCAAATTAGCAGTTACCAGCAGGGAAAGGGAAGGGGTGGGCAAATCAGGTAAAAGGGATCAATTAAAAAGTGAAAGATAGAATTGAATTGTTAATGGTGAAGTAATATAGTACAAACAGATGTTGATTTACAGTGACACAGAAATCTCTATGATGTTATTATGTGATGTTACTTTAATAAAAAATTAAAACAAACAAAATTTGCAAAAATAAATAAAACGCTGTAATAGAAATTAATCTATTAGGGACGAATGCTATAAAGTTGTATGAGGAAAGAACACGTAATCAAAGGAAACTGAAGAATTTACAACAAAAAGAAATTACATTAAAGGGATTTAATTTAAATATTTAAATAAAATAAATTTTTAAAAAGGACTTCTTAAAGGAAATTATTTTATCATGTTTATGGATTATTAAAGAAAAATATTCTCATTATTTTAAAAATCGTATAATATAATATAAAATCTTATGCTATAAAGAAAGCAAAACCCACCCTAGTCCCCCTACCCAAAGATAACCACTGCTCTCACTTTGGTACATCTGCTCCTACTCCTCTTTTTTCTGTGAAAAAAACACACACACCTGAAATCACATATTTTATACGGTGTAAAATGTAATATCACTTAATAATATATTATGAATTTCTTTCCAGGAAAAAAAGAAACTACATTAACCTAGGCTCACTTTCTAAGACATCAAATCCTGATTCTACCGCCCAGGGTTTGTCTAAGGCATGAATTCTATACCATTATTGTAAACTACTACATTATATTCCATTACACAGATTTTCTACACTTTATTTGACCAATGCCTTGTGTTACAGAGATGTCTACCCATTTTTTGGTACTATGTTGCAATATACATCCTTTATATCAGTCTTTGCAATGTTCTCCAATTTTTTGCCTTGAATAAATTGGCTACATTTAGAATTGATGGATCCATGAGTATATATACTGTCCAGTTCTCTATTGGTAGCTTGTGAAAACTGATCCAAGTTCTTCTCCCACATAAATATTCAGAGTTCCTGCCTTTTCACAATCCTGTAACTAAAGCTTAACGGTAAATATTGAGTGTCTTGAATCTTTGCCAATCTAATGGGGATTTAACAATTGCTTTAATTATTTCTACCCAACACATAAAATGCCATGATAGTTAAAACTTTATTGTAGAAATACACTTCATCAACAAAATTCTTTTTCATCAAAATTTACATTGTCTGATAATATCACAAAATATTTTTATTTTATTTACAAAATATTTTGCTTTTACCTTCAATATATTATATTTTCATTAGGTGTGTCTGTTAAGGATAGACATATGTAAACATTTTTGTTTGTAATCTGTGAATCTTATTTTTTAATAGGGATACTTTCCTCACTTTTTTTTTTTTTTTTTTTTTTTTAGAAAGATACAGGTAGGAATGAAGGAAAGAAGCCAGGAAGACAGAAGAGGAAGAAGCATTTTAATTTTATTTCCATTTAGTTGCTTATACTGGTTGTTTTCCCCTGAAGGGCTTGAACTCAGAGGTATATGTCTTACATTCTTCAGAGGCAATTGACTTAACCACTGCTCCACCAGAACATGCCTTTACCCACATTTATTTACTATTTTAACAGTCTGTGGCTTTACCAGATTTTCACTAGGGTTTTGGAATTACCGATCTATGCATAGGTCCAATAGTAAAATTTACATTTCAAAAACATTTTCAACTGTTACTTTCTAGTTATAAAAATAAAAACAAATAACTATATTTAGAGTCCAAAATATTTCAAATAAAAATAGTTAACATAATTTTCATACTGCTACTTTTCTAATCATTTAACTTTCCATTCTTTATAGTTTCCATCTGGTAATATTTTTAACTTCACTTAGTTGGTTTTCATGAAAACTATTTTGAGATTTGCATTCAGTTTGTAATCTGATTTTCTACATTTAATATGTTCCAGTGCTCACCAGCAGACTCTCCTCACTCCCACAAAGACACAAGAGAAGTCCTGTTGATCTCACAAAGCCAGCTAGGCTTCACTGAACTTGCTGTGCAGATAAGGGCACCACCTATGGAAGTTTCAGGAGGGTCTCAAAAAGCATGGAGGGAACTGTCGGGATTTTTAGAGGCTGGTGTTAATCAAAGAGTTTCAGGGTGGAAGTAAGTTTGGTCTGGACAGAAATGGTCAGCATTCATAACTGTGCAGTTTGCTGGCATTATCTGTGATCTTACCTTTGAAACACAGTCTATGTGGAGTTACTGTGAAAAATCGTAAGTCTGAATGGGCTGATGTTAAAATCTTTGGGGCTCAGGCTTGCACTTTGTGGTTTTATGCAGTCTTATATGTTTTGCTAAGCAATTATGTTTTCTCTTTGATTCATCGCTGCAAATTCCCAGTTTTTGCTTTATCTATTTGTTGTTTACAATATGCCTTCAGACATTAAATTTAAGGAGTACAATATTTTCTGAATTCTTGAATACATGAGTTTTGGTTTGACTCCACAAGATTGTTTATTTGAATACAGATTTCTTGGTCACAACCTCTTTCCCTCAAAACTCAGTCAATGTTGTTCCATTACCTTCTGATACTTAATGATACAGAAAAAAAAATAAGGCCAATGGGTTTTCATTTTTTACTTTTTTCTTCTTTTATTTTTTTACCTGAATACTTGAGTCTTTGTTTTTCCTTTCACTCAAAAACTTATGTGGTATATACTTAGATGTGAATTACTCTTTAGATCTTGTCTGGAAAACTAGAGCCCCTTTTATCTATAAACAAAGACATCTTTTCAACCCAGGAATACTTTCATCAATTACAACTTTGATAATTGTTTCTGTTTCGATTTGTTTATGTGTCCCCTCAAGAATATCTGTAATTCTTAGATTTGCTCATCAGTCATTATTTTCTATATCTTTCCTCTTTCTATGATTTCTTTCATCTTTTCCCCTTTTTTCTCTATATTCTGTGAGTTTTCCTAGGTGTCTTCTTGTAACTTTCAGTTTTCAGTAGTGTTAGTTCTACTTTACCTGCATCCAAGGAAGTCTTGCACATGCTAGTTAAGAGCACCCCCGCTGGATCAACTGCATTCAAAATCTGGGCTCTTAAGCAACCTGTCAGCTTGGGTGAATTTCTAACCATCTCTGTACTTTAGTTTTCTCATCTGTAAAATAATAATATTAGTCACTAGCTCACAGAGCTGAATATAATATATATGTAAATATATATAAAGCTCATAGTTACACTAAAAAAAGTTATGTTATCAATTCTTCTATTGTATTTTCTTTTTTTAAAAGGAAAGGTGTAGGCAGGAATGAAGGCAAGAAGACAGGCTGCCAAGAAGAGAGCAGGAAGAAGCATTTTATTTTTATTTATATTGATTTATTTTATTTCATTTATTGATATTTATTTAGTTGTTCACACTACTGTTTCCCCTCACACCTGGGACCCAAACCCAGGGGTATGCCCACTGTACTTTCATTTTTTTAATTCTATTTTAATTGTAGTTCTTCTTTTCTTTATCATTCTATCTTTTCATCTCTACTTTTCTCTATGATTTCTTGATTTATAAATCTCAAACTCTGTGAAAGATATAAAATAACTCTCGAAATTGTCTTCAATCTGCAATATTTTATTTTCAAAGATGTGCTCTTCTTCTGAGTTTTCAGTATCATACTTACTCTTCCCTGTTTTATCATTTTTCTAAATGTCCTATTTAAGCTTTGAGCATTTATCTTTAAATAAAATGAAATGTATTAAATGATGTATTTGTCAAAAATTGGGTAAGTGAATTTCTCTTGCACACTCATTACTTAGATTCTGGATCTTTCTTACTTAGATCTACAGCTACAGAGCGGGTTGGAGTGTAGTTTGCAGTCAGTCAAACCATGTCAGTCCTGGCTTCCAACAGGAAGCTCTACTATTCTGAGGTGAAAGATTCTCCTTTCCCCCACGGCTGAGTTTCTGGCATACTGAACCAATCCAGTTAATTAAAAATCACTTCCCAAGGCCCCCTTGTGGTTCAGGTCGCTGAGATGTCAGTGGGAGGACCATGTTCAGCCCGAGGACAGTAATTCAAGACCCCAAAACGAACAACTAAGATATTTCATCTCATCTCCTTCCTTCCTTCCTTAAATTCTTCTTCCTTCTTTCCCTTTCTTCCTTTCTTTAAAAAAACCTCACTTTCCCAGCAGGCACTGCCACAAGCATCTGTCTTCCATTCTCCTCCCCAGCCACAACCCTTTACCTGCAGGAAACTATGCAGTAACATCATCCATCACATTACTATTCAGAGACCCCTTGTCTCGAACATCTGCCATGTGCCAGCACTATGTTAGGCATTCTCTGTCTCACACCCACACGTATTCCGTATAGTAAATATTATCGTCTTCATGCTACATATGAGGAAACTGAGGTTCTGAAAGAATAAATCACTTTCCTGAAGACTCTCAGCTGTACTTAAATGAAAAAGGTAAGATTTGAACCCAATTTCATCTGTTCATTCTTTCCTCCTACCAGGCAATGTGCCCCTGCCAGCACCCACTCCCCATCTTCTAACTCTGCCAGTCTCTAGTAGTCATTTGTGTAAATGAATATAAAAAGAGAGAGGTGGAATTTTGTCCTCTTAAGGACATCTATTGTCATCTTAAGAGTCATCAGTTGTTGGTGCACCCTGGTGGAGCGATGGTTAGGTCAATCACCTCCAAAGGAGCACAGGCCACATACCCCTGGGTTCAAGTCCTGAGATGTCAGTGGGGGAAACAATCAGTGTGAACAAATAAATAAAAGTAAATAAAATGTTTCTTCCTTGTCTCTTTTCCTGCCTATCTGCCTACTCACCTTCATTCCTGCTGTACCTTTCCTTTCAAACACACAAACAAAAAAGTTGAGAAAGTTCAGAGATTGCTAATCTAATACTAGCATTGCAATTTTCTCTCACTGGACCCAAATTAAAGGTCTGTGAAAATCAGTGAACTATATGGTGCATGCTTAGTTCCCACCACTCTTCTATGCATGAGCCTGTTCCACTGACTACAGATACCGGAGCCTGAGAGTTCACAGGGGTCAAATGGGAAAAGCTGGCTATGAGCACTGAGATACAATTTTTTTAAGGAAAGGTACAGGCAGGAATGAAGGTGAGTAGGCAGGCAGGTGGGAAGAGAGAGGAGAAAGATGCACTGTATTTATTTTATTCGGTTGTTCATCATTGGTTGTTTCCCCAGTCCTGGGTCTTAAACCGCCACCTCAGGATGTAGGTAGACAGCACCTGGTCTAAACAGTGAGGCCACCAGGGCGTGCCTGAACTGCAGTTTTGAAAATGCTCCATGCATTGGCTTAATGATGTCGGAAGACCAAAACCCTCCACAAATCCAAAGAATGGCCATTCAGAGCATGTCATTCAAGACGAAAGAGAAGGCCTCTTGCCACTCAGTTCTTTTCACAGTTGCTGGCATAATTCTCCTTAATTTATTTTTTTTTTATAATTTTCTATTTGAATCAAGACTTTGAAGAAAAATAACAAGTATCTATGTTCAACATTCTTTTTTCACATAATATCTTCCCTAGATAACTTTTCCTAGAGAAAATATTAATTTAATAAAATAAAAGAATACTGAGAGAGCAGAATATGATGTGGGATATAAATCAGTAGTTCATACTATTAAATAATGAGGATTGTTCCTCGATGAGCCAAAAGTAATGGACACAAGTACATTTTACTTCTTCCAAGTCACTTGGTGGAAATATTAGAGCTCACTCTCATGAAGTTTGACTTGATTCTTTCATAACTGAAGCATACTCTTCCATTTTCAGGGGTTATAAAATCCATTTATTTGCTCTTGCATTTAGTGATTTTGTGTACTTGCAACTACAAGTTACTAAAAATATTGACAGAATTTGTGCAGGGTTACAACAGGTGCTCAGAACTGAAACCCTGTGCCCAGAATTTGCTGTCAGTTTTGAAATCACCCGTCATCGCTGAGTCAGGTGTTTGTGTGGATGTCTGCTGGGAAGAAATGATCATTTGGTGCCAAGCTTAGCAGGTGGTGTCCTCCTATTCCAAAGTTGGGAGAGAGTTCTCTAAAAATATCTTTCTTCTTTATTCACACAGCCACCGTGTTATACTGGGAAGGGATGCATTACTATCAATAATAGAGTATACATTCATTCATTTACTCTTTTTGTACCATTCCTTGCTCCAAAAAAAGACTTGTGTTTATGTTAGATTTTAGGATGGAGCACCTTAGTTGATGCCTGGAACAGAGAACTCAGCAGATACTGAAAAAAAAGAATGACTCAGCAAAGCAACTCAGAATCTCTTTCCCAGGAATTAAATGACAAAATACTCAAAGTTCAAAGCAATTAGCTTGTTTGTATTTTAGCACATCTTTGTATATTTCTATTTGTTTTCATCATGTTCATCCTTATCCAGCTATTCAATAGTTGTCTATGGAAGCACAACAATTTTTGCCAACAGAGCCTCCCGGTTTCTGTTCTTCTGAGCTTTCTCTTGTATGTATTTCCATAGGCTCTTTCTCGCTCTCTCCTCGCACCTTTACTTTCTCCTCAGAGGACTTCTTTATCATTTTACAACAACCTGAATCCTTTAAGTCTCAGTTCAAAATTCCCCTCATGTGAATCTTTTCCCGGGAGCCTGCCATTCCTCCCATCTGCCTTCACCCCTTAGCTCACACACAAGGTCTGTGCTAGGCGCCCAAGTGAACTGCTTTAGAGTTCCCAAACTGCTTTTGATGCACTTACAGTTGATCTCTTCTTAATCATGAATGCCTTCAGGAGCACCTGTTCCTCCTTTGGACACACTGGCTTCCCCTGCCTCATCAGACAGGTTTTCCTATGTCATATGTAGTCAGAACTCAATGAATGCTTCACGGTTTTAGAGATCACACTTCACAAGTTCAGCTAAAACTCAAAGTAGTTTGGCTCTGAGCAGTTCTTTGAATACAGCGAGTTCTCTGATTCTCAGTCTTGACACTTGGCACTTCATAAGCACACATTTGTCTATAGTCACAAGTCACCCTTTGGAGATCTATTCTAGAGGCTGATCATCTTGAAGCCCATCCTAGCAGGGTCTCACAAGGAATCTTACGTCAAAGAAACATGTGTATATATTTTTCTTTCTGTCTAGAGTTTCCTTTGCTTGTCCAGTCTAACAATAGACTCTTCAAGGGAAAAGTGTAGCTTCATACACTATCTTTACTTCAGTAACAAAGTGTAACTTTTGTGGTGTATTATTATACAGGGTAGAAATTCAGGCTCTGCAATTATAATATTATAATTATAATATTAAAAAAACTCAGTAAGAGTTTTGTAAGGAAAGGTTCAGATTTTCTTCTAGTGCGTGAGAAGTCACTAATGTGCGGTCAGCAAGCTGGGGCTTTTTCAAGAGCCCTCGGCCTGCTGGCTGGAGAAGGGAGGGAAGTTTCACAGGGGGACGTTTATCATATAGTCCCAGTGAGTGTGAACCATCATAATCTTTCCTAAGAGCAGACCAATCTTACAGCTACGAGGAAATAACTATTAAGAAAATTAAGTGGATAATTACAGAGAGGCCATCAAAGGCATCTTTTTGCAATGCAGGCTTGGGAAAAGTCAATAGAAGTTGAATCAACAAATCCAGAAACCTGGGACATTCCTGGGTTGTTTGTGGGTGAGAAAGGAGACATGTGCATACGGAGCTAAGAGAGCAGGTAGGATTGTCCTGATGTGTCCTGATGTTTTGTCATATATCACTGCTTTCCATGGGCTCAGAAGAGTTCCCCAGGTGCTGGGAAAAGTCATCAGAAGTGCTCCTGGCTGTGTGTCCAGATTTCTCCTTGAGACATACCAGGCTGAGAAGGTTAATTAGATATTTTCATCTTCAGCGCCTGCTGGTAGTCCATCCTGAAACCACAGGGACTGAATATCTACAAGGACAGTTCATCGGTGGCCACAAAACTGGGCTCTCTGCGTTCTTCAACCAAGTTAACTAGTCAAGATTTGGTACAATCTATGGGGGAAAACTATTTTACAAAGGAGAGGAGTTGGAAAGTAATATTGACTGATCCCCTCTATGCCAAGCTCTGTTAGTTATTTTACTTTTTATATTCATTGTCTTGTTTATTTCTCCTGTCAAGCCAGGAGGATAATTAAAACCAGTCTTATTTTATAGAAGAGTAAACTGAAGTCCAGAAAAGGCAGGAACACACAGCCGTTGAGTGGCTGGGTCTGGATTTGATTTTATGGCTTATTTTTGAAGAAAGCAATATAGAGAATTTGGTTTTGATTTCTCCAAAGGAGAAGAGAAAAGTCTGTGATTTAAATAGCAAAGAATTATGCCTTAAAAATAACAGTTTTTGTAATTTGGTTTTGTAAAAGAAATACATGTTCAATGGAAAAAGTTTAAACAATACAGAAATGTCCAGTTGGGATGTTATTTAAACTTTCTGGCAATGTTCAACTCAGCTGGGAATCCCCAGGCGTGGGGTCCATGGGAGGTCTTACCGCACTTCTGCACGCTGTGTTCTCTCTTGCTGGAATTCCTAACCAGAGGCATACACACTCCCTTCTCTCCAGGAAATTCATAAACATCTCCTTCATCTGAGTTTCCCTCATAACCTCCCTTGCACCCATCTTCCCCCAACCAAAGAAAAGCATACCTCCCAACTCCCACAGACCTTGCTTAGGCCTCTAAAGTACTCCTACTATGATTTGCTATTTATCTCTCTCCTCTGCTGAAGTGTAAGCTCCAAGAAGGTAGGGCCCAGATCTTACTCATCATTATGCCATGAGCATAAATCCCATGGTATGTCTGCAGCATAAAGGCAGCCAGGAAAAACCTATCAACTCTGTTATTCTACAGAGAGACAGCATGGACTTGAGTCAGAGCTTTGGGGTTCAAAACCCAATTCTGCCCTCACTAGTTGTAACTTTGGAAAAGTTCACTCGCCTCTCTATACCTCTGTCTTCTCATCTGTAAAATGGAGGTAAGAGTAACACCCACCTCATAGGGAGATCATGAGGCAGTATATGTAAAGAATTTATAAGAGTAGCTGTAACTAAATAAATGCTTGTTGGAAAAATAAATATTAATCAAGTCCTAAACCCATGCTCCATTATTCAAGAGAGACGAAAATGCAGCTTACATTCAGTCATGAGCCAAAAAGAAAAGCATTTTTTCCTCCAATTATATTCGAGTATTTGTACAGTCAGTACAGATGAACTGTTAACATTGCTCCCTATACAGAAAACAGGGATTGATTTTAGAGATCACTGAATTTAGACTCATTTTATGGGTGAGGAAACCAAGATGAAGTGGTTTTCCGAGGGCATAAGGCTCATTCATGACTGTGTTTTATTTGCCAGTCCAATGCTCTTTCCATGCATTCTCACGTCTAACACCAGAAAGCTTGAGTCTTGTTAAAAATATTTCAAAAAAGTCTTAATCGAGCATAGGGCCAATGTTGATTAAGCACTGTTCTTATGCAAAACAGACATCTTTTTTTTTTTTTTTTTTTTTACCCAAGTTGGATTCTCCTTCTAATGAACTGCTGTGCCCTTCTCCTTGGATGAAATTACCATAAATTTCAGAAAATGACTTTAATTGCTTAATGAGTGGCAGGAGGAATTACAGAATGTTAAATTGCCTTAGTGTCATCTGGGGAGAATTTCTTGATTTTATGCTTCCAGTGGGGGAGTACTGATGATTGTTATGTTGCAACAAATGTGGGGAGACGGTGGAATCCGAGGCAAAATGGACACGCTTCTTTTTTAGTATTAAAAGTGACATCGCAAAGAAATTTCTCACTTCTGAAAAGTTTGCTTCAGACTACACTTTCATCCTCTGGAGTGAGGTTCACTCTCCTCTGACCTCAAAGTTACTTCAGTGGGACGTTTTAAGATGCAACGAAACAGTATTATAAGTTAAATTATTTCATGGGAATACACACAAAATACCCGGAAATGACAGTACTTAGGTCTGCCTGGGGACCTAGGAAAAGCATCCCAGGAGTTGGTGCCTTCCTAAATGGTTGTAATTAAGCCATTTTACTTTAAACATACAGTATTTCTAACATACAGAATACCATCTACACTGTTACTGACATACAGTGAATGCTAGCATTGTGCTTTCTCGAGTTAAAGTCACATTTTACCCAAACTTTCATTTATTTCTTTAGCAAACATTTCTACAGTACTCACTAGGTGAAGGCACTGTTCTGAACAAGCAGCTCTTTAAGCTACTCAAAAGCATTTTCATGTGAACCACGCTGCTGGCTCTATAAATAACTGATTCTCAAGCAAAAGAAATACTTTTTGATGGGAATGTTTTATTGTGTTTGTGTTCAGAATTGATCCCTTCAACTTTACCAGATTCTACTACCATCACACCAATATGCTTAGATAATAAAGATGTGTCCAAAAATAAATAAAAATACAAATTCATCCATTCAACAAGCATAGTCTGGACATCCACTGAGTCCAGGCTTTATTACAGACACCAGTTTCCAAAGCCAAAGAAGACATTCCCTGCCCTCCAGAAGGGTACACTCAGTGGGTCACAGTGTGTCAATCTATTTCTTTTTCCTTCTTTTGTTAACAGAACCTCTTTTCCTTTGGGGCTTTACATCACATGGCCCCAAACCCACCCCAAAGTGCCCTGCCTCTGTACCCAGTGATTTGTTTTAGAAGTTTAAACTGGTCTCAGGAAGTAGGGCTAATAAGAGTCCTAGTTTGGGGAGTGAAATTCATCTCTTTTTCTCTCCCTTATAATCCCAGACACTGAGAACCAAGCTTGTAAGCCTGGAGTAACTGTGGACACCTGGCTCCAAGTTGTCACATTACTGCCTATTATAAAAATGTTTGTTTCTTCTCTAGATTAAACCAGTTAATTGACACAGATGGTCACCTTAATTGCCAGGTAAAGTTAGAATGAACTATGTGTGACAGATGGTGTTTGAAAATTCTCTTACCTGAGGACTAGTTATGATGTATCTTGAGATCATGTATGGGACAGGGTGTGCCTGGTTAGTTATATAAAAGGCTGTATCAATTTCTTTCTGCCTTTGCAGTCTCTTATTGGATTGCCTGTGAGTGTGCCACCTTCAGTTTTAAAGCCTATTTAGTAATTAAACTATTTTCTTTCTCTTCTACCTTTGTGGAGAGGATTTCTAGGGTTGGCAAAAGATATTGTTTTTAATTACATTTTCTTTAGAGGATAAAGTCCAACTAAGTTCTGAATCTATATATGATGACCACTTGGAGGCTTTCCTTCAATTTTTAAATGTCATATTATTTCTTCCATACACACACACACACACACACACACACACACACACACACGCACACACAGAATCCTAACCCCAAGCTCAGTCTGCCTACTGCATAACCCAATCCTGACTCTTCCCAATTCACACACAAGAAAACCCACCTAGGCTTGCAGCAAAATCCAGAAGGCAGTAGCAACTGATCAGGTCAAGGAGTTGAACCACTCAAAACTCCAACAAGCAGTCTGGTCCTGGCAAGATACAAACGAACAAAACCAAAGCCAGCCTCTCTTGGGAGATGATTTGTGCTTCTCCACCTTCTTCCCTTTGGCAAACATAATGTGTGACTGGGAAAGAGCCATTTTCATAAATGTTTCATAAATCCTTCCTCCAGGCAGAACATCACTGGAGCATGAATGATGACCAGCATGGCTGGCAGACCTCTTTCGATGAGCACATCCTTTCTCATTTGCAGTCTGGGAGTGCCTCCTGTGGAACTGACCAGGTGAAAAGAGTTCAGTGTCAGAAACCATCAGTGGCTTCTGAGCCTACTGACCAACCAATCCCTTGCCTGAGAGTTTACCAGGCAATTTATTTATGTTCTTGTCTCAAAGCCAGGATGAATGAGGTTTTCTTTCTTTCCTGAGTGACTGCAAACATCAGGAAATCTTGCTGCTGACTTCCACTTACGATTCCCCCTTTCAAGTATTATTTCTGTTATTACCAACAAATTCTTCTTAATCCTTTTTAACATGGTCAAGGACTTCTGTGGTTGGTGAGCGATAATATTCATAACTGTTGCCAATCAGGAGAATCTGTTTGTGGCTATTTCCTCCTGCAGCTGTCACCACAGTGCTATCGGGGACAAGCAAGAAGAAAGAACATGATGTAAACTCAGACACATACCCTCTGACAGCCTCATTCATCTCTCCTGGAGTTTCTCTCCCTTACACATCCCTGCTTTGCAACATAAAACCATCCACGGAAGCCACTTAATTTATTAAAAGGCCCTCATAAAATACTTTCATAATACCTAGAAAAGTGGAAATTGCTGAAGTGGAAAAATGGAGTCGCCCTTAAAAGGAAATCCACAGTGAGAAGCAAAGCAACATGCATTCACCCTGAGAAGAGGGCACTTTGGAGGATTCTGCTTCTCCTTCTCCCACATAGTCACCTTCTTTTCCCTACTTCCTCCTACCCCCATCACCAGCCCTCATGCCTCACCCACTGTCACAGCCTTCATTCAAATCAACATTAGTTCTTAAAACTGTAGATCTTGTGGTTCCTAAAGAGGGGCACCCAGACCAGTCATGTCAGCATCACCTGAGAACTTTTTAGAAATGTAAATTCTCAGACCCCACCCCAGACCCTCTGGGGTAGGCTCCAGCAGTCTGCATTCTAACAAGCTCTCTTCGAGGGTCTGAGGTCTACTTGTTTGAGAAGTATTCTTTCATTGCAATAGTGTTCTGACTGATCTCTCTGCCTCCTGTTTTGATTCATTCCCAATTATTGTGTCATACCTCAATGATCTCACTAAATGTTAATGTGCTATGTCAGTTCCCTTCCTTACAAACTATCAGTGGTTGTCCTCTAGATAAAATTGTCCTCTAGACAAAATGCTGACTCTTAGGACAGCATGCAAGGCCCTTCTAATCCACAAGTTTCCTCTTCTGCTGTTGATGCCCCCCACCAAGTGCCCTGTGACCCAGGTATACCAGACAGCCTCTCAGAACATGCCTGAATATGCCACTGTGGATGGAGAAGACAGGGAAAGGTTGAGGAAGGTTTCATAGGCAGAGTTGGAAGCCACTTGCAGGTAGGTCCTGGCGGGAACAGAATTCATCAGGCACTTCTCTGCATATACAATTACTTAATATTGTAAGATCCAGTAACTTCTGCAGTCTGTGATCAGAGATCTTCTTTGTAGGGAGAGAAGTTCACGGCAATAGATACTCTAGTTTGTGGGACAGGAGGGCCAGCACCAATGACCCTATTCAGGATATGGCTTTCATTCACAAACTATTGTTAGTGATCCCCATGTGACAATAGGAAAGCAAAGATAAGACATATTTTAGAAGACCTCTACAATGTGTGGTAATTTTTTGGAGGCTTATTAAGGGGAAATCAAGGCTGAAAAATAGGAGGTAAAGCACCCTTAATAGCTTGTCAATATGAGACTGTACTGGTTACATGGTTTGGGGCAATGAATAACCTCTCTACACCTCAAGTTTCTCATTTGTAAATGGGGCTAGTAATAATACCTACCTTGTAGAATTATAGTGAACAGAAAATGAGATTTGGAATGTAGAATACTTAGCAAAGCTTAGCACAAAGTAAGCACTCAGAAGCATCATTGTTATTATTACCAAAATTGCAATTATTAATATTCTAAGAACCTGTTCATGAACACACTGTGTATTTTTTGGAGAGAAATTATCTTTCCATAATGGGAATATTCTGGAAATCCTGAAAGCATAACAAGCTCAAACTGCTTATATCAGTTAAGTCTTTGTACTTGTTCCTTTCCTAGTCACTCCAAATAGCAGGGCCACTGGAGGACTTCATTAGCAAAGTTATCCAATCCCCATAGAATTTGTTCCACAAATTTGAGAAAATCATGGGTAGAGCTTACTCCAAGCTTTATGTGATTCATCCAAGAATTCCAGCTATTGAGATGGAGATAAACTACATCCAACTCACAAAATGAAACTTCCTGTAGAAAAGTATCTCAAGAGCTTGATTTTCCCTTTGAGCAAGGCAGTATTACTCCTCATCACAACTTGTGGGCTGAGTTGTCACTAGCTAGCAGCTAGAGGTGCTTTAATAGGCAAAGGAAAAAAAGGAATTGTTCTCACTTCTACATATTGAAAATTCCTCTAATGCTTGGCAAGATGCCTAATTTGATAGTGTGTTTCCAGCACAATCAAAATCTTAAAAATACCACCCCTGTGCTAGTCTAACAGCATATCTGAGGAACAATTCTCACTAGTGACTAGTCACAGTAGGGATTCTAAGTTTCTCCCAAGCTTTCTAAGTTTACTTCATTCACTTTAGAATGTAAGGTCAGCATTTCGGCATCTCTGATTTTGCGACTGAGAAACCTAGGTAATAGATGTGAACTGAAACCACGAATTCATGTAAGTGGGGATATTATTGCTTTCAGTCAGAGTTATAGGAACTATAATGAAAGCAGTGGCCTAGATGCAATTTTGTCCCATCATCTCAGTAACTGCCTAGGGGTCTTAGCGATTAACAAATGTTTACTATGATTTCTATCTAGCCTTAATTGACTCAAAAACGCATTTAATTTCTCAGTGTAATTTGGATTGCCATAAGTAAACAAACAAAAAAAGTTATAACTGAGGGCTCTGGATTTGAGTGAAAGGGTTCGTGTACCTTCTCTTTGTCTATGGAAATATTTAACATTTATGGAATGCCAAGTCTGTTCTTGATACTAACACAAGGGGAAGGGAGCTGAGACACGCTGATGAGATGCTGGGTCTGCTCAGAAAGAATTCATGGACAGAGTCCTTTGGTTAGGATCACACAGCAAGTTTATTAAAAGCAGAAATAGATAGTTGTGGTGCCCTGCGAGGCTGTAAACGTTTCATCAAGAGAATATGTGTGTGTGTGTGTGTGTGTGTGTGTGTGTGTGTGTGTGTGTGTGCATGACCTGTGCTGCCTGCCTGTTGCTTTGTTTTTAAGAGCTGTCCTGTGAGGAGACTGGTGGTGATGTGTTTGATGAGAAAATGTTAGCCTTACAGAATAAGTTGTTTCTTAAAATGTTTGTCTAGTGTTGTGTGTTTGTACACACCCACACTGGGTCACCATGTCAAATGTGCTTGTCACTTTGAGTTGAGGACAAATTTGAAAGTAACTGCTCTAACCTCTCCTCCTTTTCAACCCTTTCCTCTGGGACCCCTGGGGTCCTCTTGCAATGAGAAATGGAATCCCCTTTTCCTCAGGATTTAATCTTCCTGGCAAAGACATTAGAACATAATCATCACAAAAAAAAAAAAAAAAAAAGAAATTAACTCTTCTTCTTTACTGATCCTGTCTGATTTGGGGAAGAGAAACCAAGAACCTTTCCACTTCTATCAAGCATGAAGCTCAGTGGCAGAAATTTAGTCTGATTCTCAAATACTGCACCATAGGCACCTTGGACATACAAGAAAGCCTAGCACATTTCTCAGAACAAGTGGTTTAATAACTCCAAGTATCAAACAAATTTCCTATGTGAGTGTGTCTGGCGATTGAGCTCAGTTACTACGACTTTACAGTGTTTATCCCATTCCCATTGCTTATTCCTTTACTTCCTCAAGTCCTTCTAGTCTAATAACTTCTAGGAATGTGAAAATGCTCATTTATAATTCTTTTTCATGTATTTTTAATGATAATTGCGTAAAACTAACATGCTTTAGTCTATTTGAATTAACACAACTCAGCCATAATTAGTCGTCAAAATAGTCATTTTCATAACAATTACTTCCTCTTTCTATCTGCTACTAGACCATTATCAAGGCATTAAGTTTGTATTGAATTTCCCAAGTTAAGTAGCATCTCTACTTAGTAACTTATGGAGCTGCCCTTTGATTTGCTAATCATGCCAGCTGATAGAAGAGTCATACAGCTCCATTTACAACCTGAAACAGACACAGTCATCCCAAGCCGATAGCACCATTATGTACACAAAACAAGATGAATAGCATAGTACATGAGGCCAAGTAGAATCCCTTCCAACGCACGATGAAAAAGACACCTGATTTACTGTGAATGCAAAAGACCATTGTCATCCTGTGATATACAGCTACAAAAGTAGCTGCTTCACTGCAGACTATGAGGGAATGTTTCGATCATGTTCGCCGAGTTTTTTTCCTGTTACCATAATAATTATTATTGACAGATTCATCTGGGGTAAGAAATGGTCTTTCAGAAAAACACTGAGGGATTGCAGCAGAGCGGGGGTATGGGAGCAGATGTGCATTATAAAGCAATATGTGGCATAATGAGAAAAGCATTCTTCCCTATCCTTTTAATTGCTGGCACTACCAAGTAATCAAGAACCACTGACCCCTCCCCACCCTCCAGCTAGCAGATATTTGTGTATTGTAATGTGCCACAGCCCAAACACAAGCTCAACTCTGTGATGCTGAAAGCCAGTGTTTCAGTAATATTAATCTGAACTCTACCTCTTCCCTCTACATTGCTTATAACACAAGTTGTGGATAAACACAAATTCCTCATGATAGGTAAACTGGTGCACTTTTTTGCAGAATTTTTAATGGAAACTTATGAACATTGTTTTCAAATATGGAAAGTGCTTTAAATAGGAGGTTAAATGCTAAAAGCAGAATGTATAACTGTCAGAATACTATGATTACAGTCATGTAAAAATGCAGTTGGATGTAGGGAAACAGAAGAAGGAAAAGGCAAGCTGTTATATCGACAGGAAGGGTGATATGCATTTTTTCCCTTTTGAAAATACCCTTTAATGTTCCCATGATATTCTTACAATACATTTTTAATATCAATATAAATATAATTTAAATAAATAATATGTAATATTATATATAAATATATTATTTATTATATTATATATAAAATATAATATAAATATAAAAATATAATATATTTTTTAAATCAAAACTCATCTTTTATGAAAAAAGTTAGTTACTACTGAGCATAAAATTAATAAAATAAAACCTGCATGTGATAAAGGCTAGAACTTTTTTTTTTTTCAGGTTAAAAATAGTGTTGGAATCTGCCAAGGAATCAGCTCACATTATTCAATGTCAGACACATTTACACTCATATGTATTAGTAATTCCTTTGGTTGACTTTTCCTTGCCATTGCCATGGCAACAGTTTCCACTGCCATCAGTACCTCTAGGGCCCAGCCTCCTTCACAGATTTTTAGGCCATTTCTCTTTTAACAAAGCAATTAATACTGGTAGCACATCTGTATCTGCAGCCTTGGTGACCTGCTCTGTTTCTCGGAACTGCTGAGCATTTGGTTTCCTTCCTATTGCTCTTCTTGTAGGTGCTTCTTTTCCTCCTGTGATGCCTCTTTTCACTAACTCTTACAAGCCCCTTTACTGTTTCTAATTATATCCTATTTGGATTAAAGTGAGATTTTTTTCGCACACATCCTCCATGTTTCCTTCTCAAGTGGCCCTCTCTCCATCATCAATCAAACAACACATTTTCATTAGTAATCACTTTGGACCATCACCACAGAAGAGATTCAAAATACCTTAGGAATAATCAAGATTTTAGAGTGATTCTGGACTGAGAGTTACATGATGATATTATCTGGACTTGCGCAATTCCAGGCAGGGTCAAAAAAGCACATAACCTCTTGCATTTTCTGAGAGTTGGAGTAATCAAATAAACCTTTCAAAAGAAAATTATGGATATTTACTACCTGTTTTCCACAGGTCAGATCAATTTTTTATAGTAATGACCAATGTGGGCAAGGTTGTTATAAGATAGACTTATTTTCATACTGCTGACTAGAGGAAAATATTACACACTTTTTGTTAAGCAATAACTACTATCAAAAGCCTTGTCGATGCTTACTCCCTTCGACACTGCAATTCTTGTAGGAATCTTTTCTAAGATAATAAACTAAAATGTAAGAGAAAAAGTATGCACATCATTTATTGCAAAGTTGTTTCTGAGATCTATCTAAATGTCTAACAACAGAAAATATGTGATAACCACAAGGTAAAAGATTATGCAAATGGCACATCTATAATGTCATAACAAGTGCATATGATATAATAGTGGAAATTTAAAATGCTAATTTAAAAAATAGATGTGAACATAATGTGTTTATAACTTTGTAAAAACAATAAACTAAACCCTAAGAACAGGAATCATATTTGCTCTATCTATCAAGTGAAAATTCTCTAAATATCACTTGTCTATTTAAGCTACCATAAAATTTATAAATATTTCTTGGGTGAGTCATTTGCTCAGTTGGACACTCAGATGGACAGATGACTATGTCCATTAAAAAGAATGGAAAATAATGCACCAAAGTTTTAAGAATGTGTGATAACTTTTGGTGTTTTCTAAGTAGTTCTTTAGTTAATTGTGTTTTCCATCTTATTCATTTGTGAAGAATTTGTGGAGGAGTTAATCTCCTTAGGTGTATGCTTTTCCCATGGAGACAATACAGAACAAATCTATACCCTTTCTATACAGAACTCTTCAAATATTAGGGGCCAGTTTGGTGATGTCAATCAGACTTTGTAACATGAATTCCTAACCTCAAATAAGGCATGTCTTCTTCATGCCATAGGATTCAATATTTTTAAAGTAGATAGGAAAGCTATATAATCTCTAGAACTCTATACACATAAAAAAAATTTTGCATTGGAATTATTTTATTATTTTATAAATTCTCTTTCTAACACATGAGTCAGACCATCTCCAGCTTTAAAAATCTTCACTAAAAATTCCACATCTTAGTAAAATCCAGCATCCTAGCTTGGTATTCAAGGCTTTCCAAAACCTGGTTCCAAAGTATATCTCTAATTTTGGGTCCCATCTCAAAACCCTGTGCACTAGCCTTGACAGATTTCATCTGCCATTTGCTATGTAGATACTACAGTGTCTCACCTCCCACAATGCTTATTAAACTGTGCTTACAATGTGCCCTTAACTTGAAGTGCCCTTTCCCTTCCCGCTTGTCAGAATCCAATAAACAAATTAAACACTATATTCTCTGGGTCATAAAAGTATAATTACCTTTATATTTCTAAATACTTCAGAAAAATCAAAGCACTGATAAATCATTGACCTTTTAATTAGGATCTAATGTGAGTAAGTCTAATTAAGGAGAGACAGTACTTTTGTCTAGCAGAGATTCACTCAACTCCATCCTGACTGGGGGATGGGAGAGAGTCACATATATGACCGAAAGAAATTTCTAGGATTGTGGATCCATGTAATAATACTTTTTAAGAGTTCCAGTATTGAAGTTTGTTTCTCTGGCAATGAGAAAAGAAGGAAAGAATAGCAAATTTGCTAGCATGGTCAATGGGCCAGGAATAGTATTGGAAGGGGGTAAATAAAAGAACAAAAAAGAATTTTTTGTTCAAAAATGAACACATTTGCTTCCACTTTCTAAGACATACTTGGAAAATTCACTAAGAGATGACATTTTTCAGTGTTTCTCTTTCATAATGGTTGCCTAATATTAGCCTTCACCCGGCCAATGAGCACACGCAGGAGATAAAACCACCAACCCAGAAAAACACCAACTGTCAGAAGAGACTGACACATGGCCGCCTCAGAGAAATCAGGTTCCAAAATCTTCCCCGAAGTAAAACGCTCTCTCCTCTCCCTCCCCCGTGGGTGACATTTCACAGCCCAACCATTTTCTATTGCCTTGTAATCATCTTTTTCTCAGTTTTTAGATTATTTATTATATTTCCATTTTGTAAATGTTCAAATTTCCATCCTCATCAATAAAGACTATATATTACACCCCATGCATGTGAAAATTCACTCAACTAGTTCTTTCCTGATAAAAGCAAAGTGCACTTTTCCTCGCTTTACATTTCAATAATTCCTTCAATAAGCTCTAACAGAATTACAACTATATTTCATCTTCCGATGCCTTTTCGCACTAATCCATTGGAGGATTGCCAGTTCAAACTATTTCAAGAGTTCAGATAATTGATTGATGCTGACTGGTGTTACTCCATCTTTCCAGAAGAATGAACAAAGAAAAATGGAACCAAATTCCATCTGAGAGAAAATTCTGGGACAGAAGGAAAAAGATTCCTGAATGTATTAGTCAAATGTTACAAGAGTTTCTGTGAAGGTTATAGAATACCAGTCATCATTGTTATTTTAAAAGGAGTTCATTCAATTTTTAAAGCCCAATCTCCTTGGGAAAAGTATTTGAATGAAAGATCTCTTAATACACTTTCCTTCACAAAATGTCTATGATTAACAAATATTATATCAGTAGACACTGCTAGCTTCCCTCTTTCTGTTCACAGACTCCTCATACTACTGGAAATGTCCATGCAGCCAGGTCAATGAGATGTAAGTAGAAGTGACTAGGAGGAGCTTCTGAGAAAGCTTTTCAAAAAATGAACCAAACTAAATTGGTATGCTCCTTTTACTCTTTGCTCTTTACCCTTTCCCATTCTTCTGACCGAAGAAAATCTCAGCACCTAGACGTGCAGCCATCTTAGAAATGTGATCAAGGAAGACACACACTAAACACAGCAGAGACGGAAGATAGAAGCTAACTTCTGCTCGTACTCCAGCTTTAGATGGCATTGCAAACAAAGGATGGATTAATGTTCATTAACTGTGGAGGAAGAGACCACAAACCAATGAAAGCAGGAAGTTTCTAGAAGCTAGAAAAACATAGGAAGACAAATTCTGCCCTAGAGTCTCGAGAGAAAATTCAGCCTTGCTAATTCCTTGATTTCAGTCTAATGAGACTCATTTTGGACTTCAAAACTCCAGAACTATAAAATAATAATGTGCATCATTTTTAGCAACTGTGTGGTCATTTGTTACACTGTAGTAAGACACAGGTACCACCCCATTCCTTTGTTCTTCCTCAGAGAAGCATCAAAAGCATTCACAGTATCTGTGGCTTTCAAAAACATTGTAATTCAGTACTACCAAATCTTCCTCCATAAATCTGACCTAACAGAGAGTCGAGATTTATATATACAAATTACAGCTGGTGAGGGGGTGGGAGGGAAAGTTTCAACCTCTTTACAAAATGCAGATGTATCTAAGCCTGTTGTTGTCGGAATGCATTATTTATTGAATTAGTCTTTTTCTCTTTGTGCTCCCTGTGTGTGATGAGGCACGATCTGATGATAGTAAGGATGTAGTGACAGAGCAGGACACCATTCACTTCATTAACTCATTCTTCCATCCAGATATGGTAACTGACTCCAGGGTCAGTCTAGGACCAGTTGCCAGGCCAGGCCCAAGAGTGGATAAAGCATATTCTAGCTTATACATCTAATAGATATCTCAAACCACACAGCCATTTTGGGAACCCTTAATTTCACACCTTGCTTCACACATCAGCATCTCCTCCTCATCCCCTAAAAAAACCACCACCATCTCTCACAGAAAATACTGCAGCTATCTCCAACTGTCTATTCCCTGCACAGCAACCAGAAGTACATTTTAATGCAAATTAGGCCATATTATATATTACCTCCTGCTTAAAAACCTATCGATGAGAAGAAAGATAGATACCAGATGACCTCACTCATAGGTGGAATGTAAAACAAAGAAACAGATGAAACAAAACCAACCCTTGAACATTTGCAATAGAACTGAGGTTACCAAGAGGGAATGAGGCAGGTGGGGGCAAATGGTGTTGGAGCCCACTGGACAATGGGGCAGAACACTTCATGATTTGGTGGAGGCATGCTGTATTGAAATGAATCTAAAGAGTGGGAAATACATAGGAAGTTATTTTAATGTGTAGAATAATTAATACAATAAAAAATTAAATTAAAAAACAGTAAAATAAACCATCAATGACATCTTGTTACATTTAGAATAAAAGTCAACATCCCCATGCTGGCTTTCAGAGAACTTCTTGCCTCCTCTCAATGCTTCATCCTTGTTCCACATCTAGTTTGCCATGTGCCTTCTTTTGACCATGACATTCCGCATTTTCCACTAGGACATTGCTACTACCTTTACCCTCTGCCTAAAATGCTCTTCTGAGATTTTCTTTTTCAGCCTTTAGGTCTTATCTGAAATATCACCTCTTCAGAGAGTTTTCTAGACTACCATATATAAAATTCCCTGAAACATCCATTTCAGCTCTTTGCATAGCATATATGCCCATTTGCTATCTTTCTTATTAGTTTATCCTGTTTCTCCCCAGGAGAATATAAAAGTTATGACAACAGGAGCCTTGTATTTTTCACTCTGTGCCTAAATCTTTGAAAATTGTCATGCACATAGTAGGTGTTCAATAAACATTTGTTGTATGAGTGAAACTTTGCCCCAAGACCTCATATATTTATGAGCTGCTCTCTTCTAGTCATCATTACAAGATGCCTCCACTTACCATTATTCTTAACAAGTAACACTGTGTTTGGCTTTCCTATTGGCTCTTTCTACCTCTTTTATTGGATATGAAGCTCTTAAAAATAAGGATTATAAGATGGGTGCCATGACTGTTACATTCCAGGAAGTCAATCACTGTATTTGAATGAATAGGTAGATGACTTAATCAATCAATCAGTCCATGAACCAATGTATGAATTAATAATGAGTAGTTCCCTGGTCTGCCCCTGAATCCTCACTGTATCCTCAAATACAGGCCACATAAAGATATATACCAGATATATTTGCTGGTAGCAAATTCAAACAAAAATAGATTTAGCTAAGGCTGCTTTCTATAAGGGGGTTACTTATCTGACTCTAGTTTTTCTCTTGATCAACTCAAGGTAGGATCCACCTGTATAGATTAACACCCTAAGGAATCTTGAAAGTATAAAAGGATTTATGGAGAATTTCTAAACCCTCATTTTTATAATGAAAGCAGGATATAGTTCACTAACTGGACTAATATACCAAAAGCCATAATTAAGACCAAGTGGATTTTGCTACCAGCTTCATTTCATTATGGAACTAATAATAGTAATAATATAATTGCATTCATAATTACATAGATAACATTATGGAAGACTGACTAGGCTCCAGAAACTTGGCTAAGAACTTGACATGAGGTGAGCAATCATCATTCCTATCTTATAGAACTGAGTTTGAGAAACTTCAGTTCACATAGTTGTTACAAAACAGATCCAAATACATAACTCTACATTTCTGTGTCCTGAGCCCACACACTTAACCACACCACTACCCTGAATTAACCAGCCAGACTGAATGCTGGTCAGACCATCTCAGATGCTTCTCTCTGACCATCTTCTAAATGGTTTAGTCTATGTGACTCTCAGCCCACCTCTGCTGTCCTCTGCTGAGATGTCTGGATGTCTTGTGTTGAGTTCATGTCTCTTATTAAAAAGATTTCCATCTCTGTGTAAGTACTGATTTCAAGGACTGATTTTATCATATTCTAAGTCCCTTCACATTTGGTTTCACTTCCTCCCACAGATTCTGGGTAATGCTGTGCCCTTGGGGTGCTGCAGCTCCCAGGCTCTCCACCCGGAGTGCCCTGTGGCTGAGCTCTAACCGCAGGGTTAGTGTATTTCCAAGTCCCTTTGACACGAAAAGCATATCTCTGCATGGAGTGAGAATTAAAATGACTCCCACGTTGGACAGAAACATGAAGGCAATGACTTGCCCTCTGAAGCACTATTTATCAACCCCACATAGAATGTTCAGTTCTTCACATCCAATTTTCTATGGTTTATTCCAGAATGCTTATAACAGGGAGCAGGATTTTTCAATGACATTTGGCAAATTTTAAAATTGAAAATACTTTAACGAAATTACCAGGTATTTTCATTTTTTCAGCATTTGCCCCTGCAGTTCCCCACAAAAGCCTCTGTTAGACCTTTTCACCAGATAATACTCCCTTGGCACTTAGATCCTCCAGTAACACATCTGTCTTCTATAATGTTCTGACTTTAGCATTCGGCCACTTACCATAAAGGAGGGGAGGATGACAGGGATAAAAAAAATGCAATGGGTAATTCAGCTACATTATCTTCCTACCAAAAACATATACATATACATATACATATATATATATATTTAAAGGCACACATTCTCTTCATCATAAGACATTACTTTGGGTTCATACTATGGAGATATTTGGAAGAAACTGGGAGAATTCTGGCCAAAGTGAAAAGGAAAAGGCACCAAAATAATCAGTCCTATTTTTAAGCAGATATTAGTATTTTTTAATGCCAAATATATTGAAAAGATTGAAGAACGCATCTACATTTTTAACTGCTAAAGCCTCCTGCCTCACCAAATACAAAAGGTAAACTTCCAAATGGAGGCTGTATAGCTTTAAGAAATTGAAAGCACTAGTATATTAGAAATAGAACCAATCAAAATGATCAAAAATAACTCATGTCTATGTTGCTTAGTGCACAAGACATGGCAAACATCCAAAAAGAAATATTAGGGCTTCACCACTGGCCAGCTCCTCACAGCTGTCAGAAGCCAGTTTCCTTATCAGTCCAGCAGGAGTGTAATTAAAGACAATAGCCAGAGCAGCTATATTGAAAAAACAAGTCATTTGTCTTCCCCTTCCCCCACCCCTTCTGCTTTCATAGTTAATCTGAACAAGGCATCACCTCCATTGTCAAGCTTTCTTCAAAAGGCAGAATAATAGGAAACATATATCTGTTTCCCACTGTGGATGGTGAAGGTTGAAGAAATACTTACTCTTATCTTGCTATTACATTATATAAAATGCCAGTCATTTAGGTCTGGAAATTCATAAGCTCCTGAGATAGGGCGAGTATTTAGAGAATAAGAAAAATTATCTTCATAGAGAAGAGAATCTGGGGAAATAGCTTCTATTTAGTGGTATTCAGCAAAATGCTTAACAAAAGGCTCTCCAGGGGGAAAACCATGATTTGGAACATTTCCCAATGTCTGTGGTATAAATACTCCCACCAAGGTTGACATTAACCTACCAGTGCGAGAGCACTGAACACAGAGATGGGAAGAGATGCACAGCTCGATGCCATTGTACAGGATTCCCACCACACAGAGATCGACACTAGATGTCAGTCATCTCAAGAAAATAGGTAAGAGTAAAATGCAGAAAAATCACCAGAAAGGGGTGAATCTTAAGTATGTGTTATCTTGGGTTTTAATGTAATTTATAGACATTTTAGATAATTTATGTTTAATGATAACTATCACTTTTCAGAATTCCGCAAACAATAATCTTTCACAAACCAGTGCAGGCGGACTCCAGGCCACCACTACCCATAGTATAACCCGGCTGCCATGTTATAGAAGTAATAATAGCCCTCTAGTTATAACAGTTTCCAAAAGAATGAAAAAACGACTATATTTATTTTTTCAACAATGGAATTTGGCCACTTTAATAATTTTTCCCATGGCCTAATCTTTCTAGAATGATCTCCATAAAGCTAGAAAAAAAGAGTAATTTGGGGATATATTTATCTATTGTTACTAAAACCATGAAAATCCTTGTATTTTGAATAATCTTGATTGTTGAGCATGTATGTCGTAACCCTTCCTTCTTTACCTGCATATAACTAATACTAAAAGGATATTTGGGGTAGGCACCAAAACAATAAATGCCATATTTCAAGTGACAAGCAAAGCTCCGCTGAGAACTTACCAAAGCAGTTACATAGAGTTCCACTTCTGGGAGACAGAATTATTATTATTATTATTATTATTATTATTATTATTATTATTATTATTATATCCAACTAAAATCCTTGACACTATGTATAACACAAACGAAAGAAAACTCTGAAAAGTGGAGAGAAGACAAAAAGACAAACCACAATGGTGTTAGTCCTGGCTTTTCTTTTTACCTTATAAATTCAAGAATAAGAGTCAGAAAAGCTAGCAACTCAGAAATACCAATGGACACAGACCCCAAAACTGTGCTCTCTAGACAAAGGACAGTGTGAGGTTGGAACTGTCTCATCTCTTGACTTCACTGATATCAGTATCCTGGTTGACATACGATACTGTATGTTAGGTTCCCCAGAAGATCTGGGGATTTTTTTATTCAGGAGTGTGGAAGGAGTCACCCAGAAATCCTTCTATTATCCAAAAAGGTTCATTTTTATTGGCATTTTGAAGCGGGCTGGCTCTCTAAAGAAATGCACCAGCCTCAGGGGAGGCACTCTTGGCTATTTTTATAGGACAGTGTGGGTAGTTGAAGATCTTAAGGAATGTAGGAGATTAAGAGGGCTTTCAGATTCAGGGCCTTATACTGCTGCAATTTCACTCAGAGTCAGGAGGAGTTGTCTTAGACTGTTGAGACAAAAAGTCTATTAAGAAATCCACTAAAATGTTAATACAAGACATCAGTCAAAACAACGAGGATCCTTACCAGATGAGACTGAGAAGAGGACCTAGGACCTGGATCTACCCAGAAAGACTAAGACAAAGGCCAATGGAGAATCCTGCCCAAAGTCCACACTCAAAGGAGCCCCCAGCATTAAATGGCATCATCCATGCCTTTTGGGGATCCCTTGTCCTATCACTATGTAATTTTGCAAGATAGCACCATTGGAGAAAACTAGGCGGATAGGACTCTGTGTTATTTCCTACAATGGCATTTGAATTACAACTATGTTAAAATAAAAATATAATTAAAAATAGAAGTTACATGCTTTGTACACTCTGCTATAACAGGACATAAAAGGGTAAGAAGTCAGAGATTAGATTTGGGAGGAAGCTGGTATACCAAGAGACCCAACCTTTCTCCCAGTTCAGTAAACTAAGGGGTATTTCCCCCATTCCTGCAAATCAAAATAGAGGGGCTTTTGGAAAACCCCTTGCAGAGTTTGATATTTGGTGTCTAGAAATGAAACACACAAGACTGAGTCACACCTGAAGGAAACTGGGTGTCTAGAGACTGTGGTAGAAAGCAATGAGAGGCAGCTGCTTGGAACTACCTACATTCCTGGAGTTTGTGGGACAAAGGATGGGTAACTACTTCCTGTGGGCCTGTGGGGACTATGTACAAGAACAAGCTCGCATGTTCTTCTGACCAAGAGTCAGCGGTGGGGCATAAAGACCTCAGCAGGAAGAAGCCAGGACACTCCTGCCTTTCTGGGAGTGAAGGTGCTCCCTTAAGCTTCCATTTGAATAGAAATGTCATCCACAGAATGCAGTCTTTTCTCTCAAAGAAGGTATCAGTAACATGAGGGAAGAGGAGCAGTGAGTGGAAAAAAACTCACAGCAGCCAATGCTGCACCTTTCACATGTGGAGTTTTCTTGTGTTGCCGCAAGATGGGCAGCATTCATTGCTGGTTCTCAGACTGAGCAATCTTGAGGAATTCTGCAAACTGGAGCTAACAGATCATTTCATTTTTAATCATCACATACACAGGTCAGGGTCTTCATTCCTGAAATGCATTTTGAAATTGCTTTATAATTAACATAATTACAATATAAGCAGTGAGAGTAAATTAAAATTAAACCATTCCATGGAATCATTTTTCCCTCAGCATTTATTCTCTGATGTTGTAGACGTCTATATTTTTTAGACTTTGTTTAGATTTCTCTGTTTACCTTCTCTACCCTCCTTGCACCCCTGCTCTGAAGCGTGAGCCCACCCCGCATTCCCTCCAAAAAGTAGAAATTCTTTTTAAAAAATGTCTTTAATAGTTTTATGATTTCTTTTATTTCCTATATGCATTTTAGGGTATTGAAATAGTACCTCATTCTGTGTGGCTTTACACCACACCCAATATCAGAGTTTTTACCAACACCTTGTTTCCTAGAAGAAAACTCTAATTATAAGTCATATTCCAGGGCAGAGATCATACCACATTTGCTCATCAGTGCAGTCACCACACATAAGCAAGTCCATATTCTGAGTGTGTGTTCTCTTGTCTTTTTCTTGGTTATGTGACCAAAGTGATGGTCTGACCCATGTCCTGGCCATATGCACTCTTTGGATGATAAAGCGAGTCTCAAGCTATCAAGGTGGGGAAAGGGTAGTTGTGAAAAATGACTATACATCTGACCCTGGAACAACACAAGTTTGAACGGCTCAGGTCCATTAATACAAGAATTTTTTTCAATAAATATAAAAATCATATTGCAATCATAGTGCTGCTTCTTTGTACTCAACACAGGAATTGGGGGGGGGGGGTTGGTGGGTATTTTTTATGCTTGGCCCCCAAATCTTGAACCTGCCTCCTTGGTCTCTGCGTGGTCTGCACCTCAGCCATCTGTTCCCTTGAGCAAGAGTGAACACCAACACATAAGCTACTACACTTACAAATAAATATGAATTTTTTCATGTTTTATTTCTTGTGTCTAATGTCACACAGAATACATAGAACAGTTTTATATATATATATATATATATAATATCCTGTGTTTTGTATTGTAATAGCTCTCTCTCTTAAGTGACAAATCCAAACGGTGCTCCTTTAGAAGTAGTGAAGACAGCTTTACTATGTGTGGGCCAGATGTAGAAACTGAGCCCTGAGATACTTTTGGGATACACTTTTATTGGTGAGGGAGAGGGGGAGGTGTGAATTAGAACAGGAATTACAAACAGAATTCAGTTATTATTCATTTGTGAATTCCTCACATGGATAACACACAGGATTCACATAACTGTAAAATGCACATAAGGTTTCGTTCTCAGAAAGGGGTCCCTCAGTAGCTTCCAGCCAGTCTAGACTTTCAGGCCCCTGGTGGCTGGGTGGCCACTGTTGGTCCTCAGCGGCTAGAAACTGGGGTGCAACTCCCTCCCTTCTACAGTATCACATAAGACACAAAGTATTTAGGTGGATTTCTGACTGCAGGGTCTGACCCTCAAATGCCATCTTGTTCAAAAGTCAATCATAGTTTAATATCTTGTTTCTTCTTCATGTTTTCTATGCCATCCTTAAAAAAAAAATTTTTTTTAATGCTTTTTTATTTTGTATCCAGTAACCATATCATTCAACATTCTTGGAGTTCAAATTCTACTATTTGTGTCTGCTGGCTTTTATTCAAGGTGGATTGTTTTCTGGTGCTCTTTGTGCTTTTAGATTAAGAGCTCATTTCAGTGCCAGCCTGGTGGACTGGGTAGAGGGGGTGTGTTTGCTTCTTTCAGATGCCTCCAGTCTCTTTCCAAGTTAGGACTGAGTTTTGTATTAATCTTTTGGTTGGAGTATTCCTGGATGTGAATTTAAATGCCCAGTAAGTGACTGCTGTGCATTACTTTTCCTACACAGCACAGGCTGAGACACGCAAGTTGCCTTCTCTCTCCTTCGCACATAGATGTGATGTGTCCGCTTTATTGGAGGTGAGGCTCCTCAAGGGCCCTGGCCTTAGATTAGGACATTTCTTAGATCAATCAGATCTAAGCCCCTTGGACAAAGGATGAGCAAACTGCCCTGGACCACTTAATATTTCAGTTTCCACTTACTCTTCCAGTCTTTAGTTTCTGTTTTTTTGATTCGTAAGAATTTCTTTCTCTTGATATTAGTGATCCTTTAAATGGTTAGCTGTTACATTTTATCTCATTTCCTTGCATACTATAGCAGGCAGATTTTGAGGTTATCTAATTTCCAAATTGCCAGAAAGAGAAGTCCAGTGTGAAAGAATTAACCCACTTTGGTATGAATGGTATAATCTCATAAATCAAAGCTTCTCAAACTTTTATATTTACAGACTCAGCTGAGGATCTAAATAAATGGCAAATTCTGATTCTGGGTCTTGGTCAGGGTCTAGGGTATTCATTTCTAGTAAGTTCTCAGGTGATTCCAATGCTGCCAATCTAGGATCAAAATGTTGAATAAAAAGCTTCCAAATGACCCATTTGTTAAGAGGGGTAATTTATCTGCAGATAATGGGATTATAATTGATTTGATCTATTTTTATACTTTCTCATATTTTGGGAACTTTTTTCCCAATAATCTGGCAAACACGTACAATGCTATTTCCATTTGAAGAAATAACCACTTTATGATTTAAGAAATATTCACTTTATGGGTTAAGAAACAACTACTTTATAGTTTAGGATCTCATTATCCTACAAGATTGACTTCACTCCTTCCAGCCTCCATTGCATTCATTTTGCTCATGACTATGCTGTGGCATAGAGAAGAACACATCTTCTCAGGAAAGGAAGAATTGGACCTTATTGTACCAGTGACAAGATATTCTATGCAGAATATAATCAAAAATACTTCTGGAGGATGAATCACTCTGGCCCTCTGATTTCAAACTCTAATTTGAAAGCTTATATATATATATAGATATACATATATAGATATATAGATATATAGATATATAACCAGGTTTTTCCCATCATTTACTCATTTGAGAAACATTAACATGCCAGGAGGGAGCTATGATAGTCTCTGTCCATCAGGAGCTTGAGAGGTATAGCTACCTGTATCGACTGTCAAATAGGTAACATCATAGTCATAATAATAAGAGCTAACACTTTTTGAAGTCATTGGGTGCCAAGCATGATGCATTACTTCACTTAATCTTTCAACAGCCCTTTAAGAGAGAGATACTACTATCTCATTTCCTAGATGAAAATTGCTGAGGCTTGTAGGGAGGTTCATCATTTCCCTGTGGTCATTCCACCAGTAAATTGTAGAACCAGAAGGTAATAGAGTATCATCCTGACTCCAGAAACCAAACTCACCCACTAGACTCTTTTACAGAAACATGCACATTTCAAAGCATGCAGGTTTGAGGATGAAGCAAAAAACAACAAGGAGAGGGACTGGACTGTGATCTGGGGATTCCTCATTCACGTGCACATAAAATAAGGGCTGAGAATAAATTACCGGCTGCAGAAACTGGCCTCAGAGAAGAATCATCCGTGGTCTCTTCTGAAGCAAGCTTTAATTCCCAGTTTCACAGACTACAAAGGCTGAGGCTACTGCTCTCCTTCCCCCATCTGAATATACTCAGGACTTTTAAGAGTCCAGGTGCAGGAAGCTGAGGGCAAAAAATAAACTGGAGATGCTGTGGGAGGGGACAAAGTGAAAGCACAGAAGCCAGAGCAGTCACACCAAAGTTTACGGACGCGCTGAAGCCACCATCTCATGTACATCCTTTATCAGGATGGAGAAGTCGGGATTTTTACTACATTCTGCAGTATTTGAAAATGCTGCTGCACAGAAAGGTCACAGCTCTGTCAAATGTGTATTTTCTGGATTTGAAGCAGAAGACAAATTCGGAAGATTTGTCAAGTAGAAAACAATGGCTAAAGGGTTTGTGAAATAAGTTCCTCTCAGGATCCCCACAAGAGAAAGCCTTAGTTCAGGGATAAAAGTTTGGACATCAGGGCAGTGTTTTGTCCCTGGAGTCAGCCAGCTGAGCAAAGGAATGCAGTCATTCGGATCGATAATGAAAGCCCACGGACGAGTCTGACTTGTGGGATGTGTCCCACGTGTAGTACGTGACCAGGATGAACCCTCTGCACAAAGGAACAAAGGAATGGTGCTGGTTGGAGAAGCCCACCAATAACTTCGAAGGATAACTTCCCCTTGCCCAAGCAGGACCTGAAACCTGGCCTGACAACCCTCTCTCCAGCCTCCTTCCTCACCATGTGGGTTTTTTCATTAAAAGCCCAGGCCTCCAGCAAGGTCTGGACCTCCCTTGGTTGCTTCCATTCCTTTACCCTCTAATGAAATCTCTGCTTGCTCACTCACCTAACTCTGTCGTGGGTTCCCTGAGTGACGCGAACCCCACAGTTCCCGAGCGGTACTTTTAAATCATTAACTAGAGAGATCATCAGGGCCAACAAATGTCAAGAATACATGTGCCCACTTATGAGCAAATGAACCTGCTTCTAAAGAAAAGATATTTTCAAAAGTTCAGGCTAAATGGGAGAGAGTAACACAGCCTTGAAAATCTCATTTTAACTGCTTATACCACTGTTTGCTTCCTATGAAGATTCTGCCTTAGACGATTAAGAGAAAAATCCATTTAGATTCTTTAATATTAATCCATGATCTTGAGGTTGGTGCGTTTTATATAATTGTTATATAATGGGATTATAACCTGAGAATGATTCATCTCAGAACATCAGACAAGGTGCTAAAGAAGTCATGGTCAGCGTCAATTCTGATTGATGGCTTCTCCAGGGTCACTGTGTTACAAAACTCCCCACTGATCCCTCACCACAGCTGGTGACAAGGGAGAGAGACAAAAGCAAGCTAGAGGGATGAAACAGTCTTACTCATAGCAAAGGAGTTACATCATCTTTCTATAGAAAGAATAATATAGTATTAGGTCATGGCTGACATTTAATAGGGAATTCATTCAAATGACTTACTATTTCATGCTCTGCTTTTTTATGTGGTTCTCCTCTTAATGGCCAACAGAAAATTTGCACATTTCCTATTTACAGGTAAAATAACAGGAGATTCTCTTTCCACCACTATGTCTCTCTCGAAGGATGAAGAATAAGTAGGTGAATATACCAGAGAACACACAGGCCTCTGGCCTTATCTGCCTGTCTTATCACTGCCACCATAGGCCTTCTCCCATGTCTGTGAGCCCATTTTGCCTGATTTCCTTTCCACTTCAGAGCTACTCTTACTTGGACTGTTTCTCAGGGAGCCTACCTGCTTTGTGCTGTGGTATCAATTCAGTCTTCTTGGTCTTCCCCCTTGCATTGGGTGTTATCTCCCAAAATAAACCTAAGGAACATTCCTGAGAGTGGTGCTGTTTATCACTATGGGGAAACAAGCAGGAATTAACCACAGTAACAAATACATGTAAATCACAAAGTGAAAGCCTCCTGAGGTCACTGAGAAATTGTCCTAGGCACAATTCTGGGAATAGAGAAGAATCAATATATATTTCCAGAAAGAAGAAACATACTAGCCTTCAGTAGCTTTTGGTTTAAGTTTACAAAGTAAAGTTTACAAACCCAAGCTGCCTTCAAAAAAGAAGTGATAAGGGTGTGGGGAGGGAACTCATATACGTATATGAAATATCTTGATTATATTTAAAGGCCCCTTTCTGTAGCTCAGGCCACTAAGGCACAGACTATGGAATCTGTGAACTCGAGTTTGAGACAGATGGCCTGGGATGGGACAGAGCAGGGAGGGCGGAAGAAAAGAGTGATTGTATTAAGTGAAAGTTACGTGTAGAATAGAAATGTTTTATGTACAAAAAGGGAAAATATACTGACTTGTAAATACCTAAGCAGCCCCAGAATGGATGATACAGAATGAAGAGTTTGCATCCATGAAAGGGAACAGGGCAGTTGGGGACCCTTGGCAATAAGATTATTGTACCTTTTCTATCTCTCTAAGTTCTCTCCTTCACTCTCTCAGTCCCTTTACACGTGAATGTATTCACTACTCAATACATTCAGTTAAATACATGATAGGCATATTTTAACAGGAGAATCTGAAGAGACCAACCAATTCTCCAGCCTCTGAAACAGATGACTCTTCTCTCGCTCTCACTGTCAGTCTTATTCATTCATTCATCCATTACAGGATTGTTGTGAAGTGTAAATACCTTTGTGAAGTATAAGAAAAATACAGTAGACTAAATAACTTAGTTCCTTTTTTTCTATATTCCTTTCCCCCTCCCTACTATAACTATATAGTCTTTGTAACAACAAATTTTGAAGAAAGCTCTTGAATAATAGTCAATACCCTGTTGATTGTTAAATTGAACTTTAAAACATTTTTGAAAGACTTTGTGGAAGTACACCCTTTGTCCCATGACTACCCCTCTTTATGAGTGCCACCGGCAACGCTTAACCACCTAAATGAACTCTCTTGAAGATGAAGTCGAAAACCTTGCACGTCTTCTTTCAGACAACCAGCTCCTTTCATCAAACATGTTCAGAAGAAAGTAAGCATGCTCGAGTTTAGTAAGAACAATTTGACTCAAAGGAGAATCAGTTGCTGTAAATATTGCTCAAATTCTATTGCAGCTCTGAAAACATTCTTGCCAAGTAACCAAAAACTGATATGCATTGTTAACATGAAAAACAAGAATTCAGTTCTGCCATAGAAAATGAAACAAGAGCCCAAGTCTTGCATTTCTGCTGGAATGGAGAATGTATTTGCAGCTCATAAAGGAACCACATTAGAATCGTTGTCAGTTGTATGAGAGCTCATATTCTTGTTGCAACTATTTGCTCCCAACCCAGCAAGAAAATTACACGTCTTTGTTGTAAGCCACAACTCCTGCAGGCGGAATGCATCTCCCTGCCCACTGTCAGACTTGGTCATGGACTTGATTGGTCAATGAATGTCAGCAGCAATGACAAGTATCCAAGCAGGAGCTTATCAAAGAGGCCTGCTCTTGCTTTTTAATCTCTGCCAAAAGAGCAACATATACAAAATGGGATGCTCCTTTAGCCTGGATTCCAAAATGAAGACCACCCAAAAGAGCCACATGGAACAACCGCAGCCCACAGCTGCAACCAGAGGCCACTTGTCACAATGTGGGGGAGATCTTCAGTCCATCACAGAGGATGGGCATGACACAAAGAAAAATGACTTTGTTGTTATTTGACACTGAAATGTGACTGTTGTTTGCTATCACAGATTAGATATTTAATACGACAAATAAATCATCATGCACTCATGTAACAATGGGAAGGTCAGTTTCTGTGTTCTAGGAAAAAGAATTTAACATGTGTAGAACATTTGCTCTAGGCCAACTGCTGTTCTAGGAGTTTTGTGAAATTGCCCACCAATCTGATGCCTGAAATAACCTCCCAAATCTCATCTATAAAACAAAAAGCCAGGGTTCTACGACTTCTTATAAATTTTCAGAGCTGGCATTCTATATGAGTGCTTTATTGCAGCCTTTCATAGTGAGATTCTCAACTTACAGTGACCATAAATGAGTGGACATCTGGTCATGATTAATTCCTATTTTTTTTTAATAATAAGCTGATGATTTAAATGTACCAATTATTATTGGTACCTTTTTCAGAGAAGACTATCCTCTAGTTCACTAATATTTGGAACTTTGTATTCCAGAAAATAAATCCATTTTTATTTGCTATTTTTATCAGCTTATATTACCTACATAGCAAAAATCTTGAGATTCTTTCCTTTTTTAAGGGAAATCTGCAATTAAAATTTAGCTTCTTCCTACAGTGTCATGAATTTCATTAAGATACCTTTCAATCTAATGATGTTAATATGAACCTGATTAGTAATTTATCTTTTCCAAAAATTTACAAGTGCTAATAGAGATTCCATCAAAAGATTTCAAGTCATCAGAGTCTGGTATTATTAAAGATCAATACCATCACCACTCATGACACATATGCATTGTTCTGGGAATGGAAATACATCTGGAGCTTGATAAATGGACTTCCAATAAAAAAGAGCAGAAATCATCTATCTAGGCTGAAAGAGAGCTTTTAAAGACAGGAAATGTCAAGTGTGATATTCTGAAGCAAAATTATCCTATGCCTCTTCTAATTTGAAAAAATCTGTAGAAATATAATATATACCTCTTCTAGTGATGATACTTTTAACATTTTATTTGACATTTAACTATGCCTCTATTGACTAGAACAAGAAACCTATAAATATTCAATTTTTTAAAACATTTTAGGCAAAGAATGATAAGATGTTGGACCAGAATTAGAAACATGATATGAGGGGAAAAAATATGGAGGATATATTTTTACAAAATACATTATTAAAATTCAAAACTATGAACACTCACTAAACATGCGCACTGTTACACTATAGCAGTTTAAAATGTTACCGTTAACGTCCTCGACAGCAGCCCCAAGTAAGAGAGGAGGTGCTGGTTCACAAGCTAGCTCCCCATTCACACGGGGCAGGGAGACACAGAAGAAAGAGGCAGGACACTCCAGATTGGCAGGTGGCAGATTTTCAAATGAGCAAGGGAACTTAAAGACTGGTCTTGGGCGGCGGCAAGACCAACAGGTCCCCAGCTGCCTGCCAGAACCTCTGCGGCTTATATAGAGGTCTTACCTGAGTCTAGTCATGTTTTCCATCTACTGGTCTCAGTAACACCTTACTCTCAAGGACACACCCTTGAAATGGCTGCTAGTATGAGAACAGTGGGTGGGACACACATCAAGGACAGGGGAGGGGAAGCCCCCCAATGCCCAAGTCAATTCCCAGGTCCCCTGGTGATCAGGTCCTCTTGACCTCTTAGGGGGCTGCTCTATCATATTTTCATTATCTAGAACAAGTCAAAGTGGTAGGACATGTAGTATTTTAATAAATCAAAGCTGCATGTTGTCATGTCTAGGTTAATCCCTCAAAAGATGGCAAGAGAACAGGGAAAATGGAATACAAACCAGTTGATTAATCAAAAAGAAGTTAAGAAGCAAAAAGGAAGAACACAGACAAATAGGACAAACGAGTATTAAGATGACAGGTTTAAATCCAAATATATCAATAATACATTGAATATGAATAGATCAAATACATAATTAAAAGAAAACTGTCTAATAAAAGAAAAATGTCTGATAAAAGAAAACTGACTGTCTGATTAGAAATAAACAATTCAACCCGTAGAAGAGATAACTATAAATAAATGAGGCTGAGAATAAAAAAGAATGGAGAGTTTTTATATGCCATGTGAATACTAACTAAAAGAAAGCTGGAGTATCTTTGCTATTCCAAGACTAAACAGACTTCAAGGCAAAAAACATTATTAAATATAAAGAAGGAGAATTTATGAATATAAAAGAGTAGTTCTAGAGAGAAAATACAGTAAATCTAAATTTGTATGCTCTAAGAACACTACTTCAAGACATATATAGCAAAAGACTAGGAGAAATGGAATAGAATAGAAAAATTCACATTATTGTTAGACATTTTAATCCACTCATCTCAGTAATTGATAGGAAAAGCCATCTTACCACCAGTAAGTATACAGATGAAAAAGATGAACAAACAACATTATGGATATGGTTAGTGCACCCAGCTATTGTCAAATACACATTCTTTTCAAATACCACAGAATATTTACCAAATTATCCAAAATCTGAACTAAAAATCAAGTTTCAACAAATTTCAAAACATTTTAATAATACAAGTTTTGTCCAGAGTAACCACAGTGGAAATAAAGTAATAAAACCAAAAACATATCCATGTCTTTGGAAATTAACCAATACCCTTCAAATAGCTCATGAGTTAAAGAAGATAATATTTCTTCTTTAAAATGAGAAAAACTTGAATGATAATAATATTTTATTAAAACCACTTATATGTGTATATATGTATATATACACAGATATACATACATCTCCACGTCTGCAGATTACAAAAAAAACCCTTTTAGGACATTTGTGGTCTTAAATATACATATTAGAAAAAGAGAAAAACTAAAAATCAATTATCTCAATACTCATCCTAAGTGAGAGAGAGGAAACAATGTCATTAAACTCAAAGAAAGGAGGAAAGGAAATAAGAAAGACAGGATCAGAAATTATTTTTTTAAAAAGCCATGTGAAAGAATCAACAAAGCAAAAAGTTGGTCCTTGAATGTGTGTGTATAACATACATAATATATGTATATACGCATATTGTGTGTACATACACATACATAATATGTGTATATGTGTGTCTGCATATGGATAATATATGTATATTTGTATATGTGTGTGTATATATATGAAGAGATCATACATTTCACCACCAACAAAGCAAACAATAGGCAGAAAACTGAATAGACATATTTCTAGAGCAGACACACAGATGGCCTGCAGACACATGAAAAAAAAAATGCTCTGCGCCATCCACCATCAGAAAAATGCAAATAAAAACCACAAGTAGGTGCACCCTGGTGGAGCAGCGGTTGGGTCAACCACCTCCAAAGGAGCACAGGCCACATACCCTTGGGTTCCAGTCCCGCATCTCAGAAGAAACAACCAGTGTGAACAACAACATGAAAATAAAATAAAACATGCTTTGCTCCTCTCTCTTTCTGCCTGCCTGCCTACTTGCCTGCCTGCAGCTTTCCTTAAAAAATTTTCCTTAAAAAAATAAACACACATACAATGAGATGTTACCTCACACCAGTAAGAACAGCCTATATCAATAAGACTAGAAACAACAAGTGTTGGAGAGGATCTGGAGGGGAAAAAAAACCCCTCCTATGTTATTGGTGGGAATATAAATAAGTGCTCTTTGGAAAACAGTATGTGGAGACCTTAAAAAAATAACAACAGATCTACCATTTCATTCAGCAATCCCGCTTCTAGGCATATACCCAGCAAATATGAAAACAACGAATTTAAAAACTAAATTGACTAAAAAATACTGGCACCCTTTTGTTCACAGCAACACAATTCACAAAAGCCAAAACATGGAAACAACCCAGATGCCCAACAACAGATGGCGGGATAAAGAAGCTGTGGTGTATGTACTCAAAGGAATTCTGTGCAGCTGTTTAAAAAGATGAAACTATACCTTTTGTAACAACCTGGGTGAAACTGAAGTTGACCATGCTTAAGTGACATAAACCTGAAAGAAAAAGAGAAGTATTGAATGGTTTCATTCATATATGGGATATAAGAAACAACCAAAGAATAGACAAATCTCAGTAAAATTCACAGGACATAGGACTGTAGCTATCAAGGCGGAGGGAGAAGGAAAGGAGCTAGCAAGGCGGTGGTAAAGGGCACTGGAAATCTGGGGCGGGTGTGGTGTGACAGACACACAGGCTGAAGTGCAAATTCAGTATCCTAAGAAGTGTGTATCATTGCGAAATAATAAAATAAATATATAAATATCTTCAGTGTCATTGATTCAGAGGTCACTGATTCAATGATTATAATAATTACTTATTATAGTACATTAAGTTGGGATTTCATTCAAACTTCACTAGTTCTTAACTATGAGATCTTTGATAAAGGACTGACCTCATAGGCGGGATATCACATTTACTAGTTTAATGCCTTGGGTTTATTAAATATTTGCTAACGATAGCAATGAGTATGTTTAGTGACCATATAATAGCCTACTTTTTCCCTTTCAAAAATGCTACAAGAAAATCTTTGCTTATCTACCTTTGTGCATCCCCCTCATTTCCACGAGACAAAATCCTGGAAGAGAAATTGACAGATCAAAAGAGATTCATGATGCAGAGAGCTTAAGCTTCCATAAACAGGATGAAAATGCCCATTTGCCTACACCCTTACCCACTTAAATATTGTCCTTTCTTTATTTTTGCCAATTTGGTAGGACAAAGTAGCAGAATAGCATTATGCTTCTTTTGGATTTAATGCATTATTTAATAATCATAAATATTTATCTTATCAGATCTATTGACATCTGTAATTTTCCTTTCATAAATTGTCTTCCAAATATTTTAACCAGAGTAGGTGAAGGGGAGGAAAATGTATATTAATCACAGAGGCTGGTGGTCAAAAAGTTCCCAGGGCAAATCTAATCCGAAAATTTTGGCTGGTCTTCCCTTTCTGGGGACTCAAAATTGTTTGTATATGCGCCTTCTTCTTGACAACACTGCTTTCATCCATGTCTCCTGGATGCTTATCTTTTTCATACTGATTTATAAGAGCTCTTTATAGAGTTGTTTGTTGTTCACCTTTTAATTCTGCTTAGGTTTACTTACTTCATTCTCATTTTATAATGAGAGTACTAAGGCCATGGGTTTGTCTCTGAGGGTAGTTTTGATTATATCTTACGAATCTTAGGGAGTTTTCTTAATTTTGTATCTACAATTTATTTCTCATGGTATTTGGATGTCGAGTACATAAGTGCAGAAGAGAACACAAAATCAGGATAGTACATTACCAACTCACATTAGCTATTGGTTTTCATTCTTTATTATAGAATGTTAAACAAAACACATAAAACCATACCCTGAGAATAACTTAACAAGAGTAGTAGGATATTTTTTCCCCAATTCAAAGGTTGAAGAAAAAATATGGGAGCAGGGAGAGAACATAAATTCCTAAAGTCAAAAAGCATAATTATTCACTGTCAGAAGTGATACACAGTTGAAATTATATTTCTTCTATTACCGCATAATATTTCCACATACCAGATGTAATCAAAAGTGCTTAGGCCTCAGAAATAAGACAATTCCAATGCCAGGCTGTGGGCAGGCACCAGCTGTAGCTGAGTCTTTAGTGATCTCAAGTGTAAAACATGTCACCACAACAAACATCCTTGGGGTCCGTTTTATTGGGACTAGAAATTACTTCCATAATTAACAATGTATGTGACATTGTTTATACGGTAGTGTTGACAGTCTGGAAATTGTTGACATTTCCAAAAGAGCCATCTAATAGGAGATTTTGCAATTATTTGAATTGAGGGCAGCCAATGACTTCTTGTCGAATTAAACTCCTGCTAACTGCCTACAGAGATAGGACATGAGGAGGCCCAGAAGACGATCTGTAGGGATGCAAATTTTAATGAATCGGTATGAAGGCACTGACTAAACCAAGCTATTTACTTCACTTTACATGGCATGTTTTCAGATGAAAGTTGCATGTAAAATCTCATGTGAATACAAGGGCGACCCTAATTTTGCTTAAGTGTTCATAAAGTGAATACCCTCGCTGATGAGTAGGTATAAAATCAAGTCCCAGCCATCAAATTGTGCTCCAGACAATGGGATACAGTAAAAAGGGCTCTGAGAGTTTTGTAAAAGCAAAGTCACAAGAGATAGGCCAAACAGACAATTGCAGAAGAGTTGTTGATTCTAGCCTCTATCATGGCACAAAAGTGACCTAGTTCCATCCAAGCATAACTGTAAGAATCTGAGCATTGGCTCTTTTTAGATGTCATAGCTGCAGAGGATTTCTTGACATCAGCATTACCCAAACTGACTTCCCATAGTATCCTTACATTCAGGTACTATCGGTCTGGGAAATGCCATTTGGAATATATTTTGTAAGAGAATTCACAGCAGTCCATAGGCTACATTGCTAAAGGGTACAACACTGTGTCAGACAGTAACAATCATGTTATTTGTATGTATACCCAAAACACAAATACATGTAAAGTATATTTATAGAGTATGTATTTCATTATGATATATACATATATATAGTTCATCTTCATATTTACAAATTTGTTTATTTGCTAAAGTTGATGTGTACCTCGATATCAGTTCCCAAGGCACTTTCATAGTCATTCATGGATGTACGAAGAGCAGGGGAAATTCTGAGTTGCTCATATTACCAACTGAGTTTTATTATATTATCAAACGAGCCTTCTGCCTTCATGTTTCATCTCTCTTATTGTAAACAAACGTCCTTTTCATGGCTTTTCTAGTGCCAAATTTTTTTACATTTGTGTTCTTTTTGATGATATTTCACATGGACTCCCAAACATAGTGCAGAAATACCGTCTACTGTTTCTAAGTTCAAGGAGTCTGGGATATGCCTTCCAGAGAAAACACATTCGATAAACTTCATTCAAACATGAGTTATAGTGCTCCTAGCTATGAATTCAATATGATTGCATCAACAATTATATTAAATAAAGTATCTTTAAACTCACATAAAACAAGCTTTTATTGATCAGTTGACAAAACCTACTCCTGTATTTCCCCTGGAAGCAATGACATGGTATTCACAAAGTAAATGCTTAAGGCTACTTTATAGAATGTAACTAGCGGTAAATAATAAGAATGGACTATAACCACTTCCAACATGGCTTCTTAGATTTCTTGCCTTTGCATTATGCCAGTGCCACCTTAAGTGAACATTCAAGGTGCCCTCTGTTGAGGCCCACATAGAAAGAAACCCATTTGCCAGACCCTGTTTCTTAGCATCATGACTAGACCACACCGGAAGTGGGTTCTCCAGCTCCAGTTAAGCCTTTGAGTCTTCCAGCTGAAGCCCCAAAAATCACCGAAGAGAGAAGTCATCACTGCTGGTCCTGTCTGAAACCCTAACAACAGAACCCAGGAGATTAACTCTGGTTTTAAAAACCAAGTTCTGTGACTTCTAATGCAGCAATAACTAACTCATATATGAGAACTAGGTACTCGTATAGTTGAGGAGAGTTTAAGTTATTCAATCCTGGACCTAATAAGAAAAACAATGGGGACTTGAATCCAGGTTTGCAGATTTGAAGTTCCAACTCTCATTCTGTCACACTACTCCTGACATAAGGTGCATGACATTAAAAAAAAAAAAATTATATATACATTAAAGAGTCACAGAAATTTTAGGAACTTAATTTTTTTTAAGCTAGAGAAATAAGCCTGAATAAGAGCCCTCTCTGGTAACCAATCATTTATGCCGTCAATGAACAGATATTGCATTATTTTATGTTCAGGATATAAAGCGTTATGCAGATATAGACAATGTCCTGATATTCTGGAAGTTTGTGGTCTAGCAGGGAAGGTTACAAGAAGAGAAGGGAGATGAGATGGGAAAATTAGGTAAATGGATCAATTAAATGGTGAAGGGAGACCTGGATGGGTGTTGGTTTACTTAAAGTGTTATGTGCATGTGTTGACTTATGATACACACCTTAAGCTTATAGAATGTTATGAGGCAATATTCCTTCAATGTTCATTGATTACAAACGTGAATAAATGTTCTGTAGGAGGAGACATCATTTTCTAGCAAAGAAGCACCCTGCTTAGATGGAGGGTGATTGATTGGGGGAGCATTCAGACTAGAAAATATGATTTGTGCAAAAGCTTGCAGGAGGGCGTGACAGGCCACAGAAACTGAAAGAGGAGCATTGCACCTAACACAAAAGAAAACAAAAATGGTTCAAAATAAAACTGAAGAGACAAGCAGAGGGTCAACTATCCAAGATTTTACAAGCCAAGCAGAAAATGTTTTTATTCTGAGGACAATGGGAAATCATGGATGAGGGGTGATTCGATCATTTGCCTTCAAAAGATCACTCTGGGTGCGCCCTGGTGGAGCAGTGATTTAGTCAGTTGCCTTCCCTGGTGCAGTTCACAAACATCCAAGGATCCTGGTTCATGCCTCAGGGCTGGCAGGAACAACCAAGATGAACAGCTAAATAAAAATAAAAAATGTTTCTTCCTCCTCTCCTCCTGCCTGCCTGCCTCCGCTTGCTTTCATTCCTGCCCACACCTTTCCTTGAAAAACCTAAAAGTCAATCTGGCTACAGTGTAGAGAAAGCAGAAGCGGGGAGGACAGAATCAATGTGGGAGGAACATTTAAACTCTTACAACCTCCCTCAAAGCGGGGAGGACAGAATCAATGTGGGAGGAACATTTAAACTCTTACAACCTCCCTCAAGTGAGCCTAACAAATATACAGCTACAAATATGCAGATTGCACCTTACACCAAGAAAATGATGAGAAAAATCAGCATGGCCATAATCAAAAAAGTTTCATATGTCTTAGTCTAAAGGCTATAAACCATGGGAGCATTGCAACTTCCTTTCTTTTCAAATATATGTCTAAATTCCTTTCAGATACATACTGAATCTTCTTTAATTATGACTTCCCTTATTTTCAAATGTATATTTGCGTCTCCATTCAAATGTATCCTTCTTCTTGTCATTATTCCCCCATTCACAGAAAATCTGCTGAAGTCACTTTTTAAATGTATATTAAGTATTCTGAATACAAAGACTTCTCTCCTCTGTGGTTCCCAAAACAATCTCTGGATCAGATAGAGGTGGCAGAGAATCTTGAGTTATACCCATGAATCAAAGGTAAGCCAGAGAATTCAGAATTTAAGACATCTACCATTTGGCTATGGAGCTGCCTCTCATCTTTCCCACATGCAGACTTTTTTTTTCATGGATAATATCTTCATCACATTGTCAGCTAAGTCAAATACACTCATCCACTGTCAGCCAGTTCTTCTCTTGGGATCGGCTACTTTGATGTTCCAAGACTGCTTTCACCACCTCTTGGTGCCTCAGCTAAGAAAGCCCATCTCAGTTCTGCCTGGAAACCCACAATGGCTACTTGTGAGCACTTAGGGTACAGCTGACACTCTTGGATGCTCAGCGAGACTGTCCTGCATGTGACTTGGACTTCCAGCTCTGGTACAGGCTGTTCCATAGTCTGTCTCCCGTGTCGGTCCCTGGCCCGCTCCGTCCAGCCCCTGGCGGCTCACATAAGAGTATCAGGCCTCTCCAGCTTGACTCTCACATTTGCAGACCTTTAGGTAAGTGAGCAACGTATTTCAAAAGAGGAGTGAGGAAGGAGATGTGAAGGAAGAGAAGAAGCTGAAACAGGACAAGGGGAACGAGAAGGTGTCTCCTACCTATGTGACCTTGATTGATCCTCATTCTATCGATGATTGTAAATAGACATTTTTAATACAGGCAAGGAAATGTGAACATGGACTGTGCATCAGATCATACAGGGACATTCAGTTTGCTGTGATAATACCATGGTGGTATATAAAACAAAAATATGTAAAAGTCCTTATCAATTAGAGATGGTTACTGAAGCATTTAAATGACAAGATGTGTTCCCAAGGATCTGGGTTCATGTCCTGGGTCCGGGGCGGGGAACAACCAATGAGAACAACTAAATAAAAGTAAAATGCTTCTTCCTTCTCTCTCTCTCCTTGCCTGCCTGTCTGCTCACCTTCATTCCTGCTTTTCTTTAAAAAAAAAAAAATTGCTGTCTAAAATTTGCTTTATAAGTTTCCAGAAAAGGGAAGAGATAGGTGAAATGCAATTGAGATCGAACGTTCATAATTGTTGAATCTGGGTTATGAGACATAGGGATTTAACTTTTAACTTTTATGTGCTCTTGAAAATTGAGGCAAAGGTGACAGAAGCCAAATTGTAGGCTAAGGAGTGACAGGGAAACACTTCGTTTGCTGTCTTAAAGTCTTCAGTACATTTCTGTTAAATGCTAAGCCTTGTTTTACCTGGTATTCAGGAAACTGAGAGTGAATTGTGTTCAGAGTTGGGAGGTGATATTATGCAGCCTCATTTATCAGGCAACAGTGGTTCAGGCAGCACAGGAGGTGGCCATTAGCACAGCACACAGTGTCCCTCGTGGAGCATCAAGCCCCAGCCAGGAGCCTGCCATCCTGAAGGGACACACAAAAGTGATAAGCAACAAGCAAGATGGATTGGTGAAATGAAATGATTCCTCTGAAGCCCCACAAACAACTTGGGGGTGGGAGAAACCTGAGAAAGGACTGCAGATCCTGTGCTCAGCAGAATGAATAAACCACTCAGCATCCGGACTTGAAGAAGAAAGACCGGGCACACCCTGGTGGCCTAGTGGCCCATTACATCTGGAATCAATCCCACATACACCCCAAGGTCCCAGGTTCAAGACCCAGGCCGGAGGGAACAACCACTGTGAACAGCTAAATAAAAATAAAGTGCTGTTATAAAAGAAAAAAGAAAGAAAGGCCAGGCTTTGAGGCTGAACAATGAGAGAACAAACAACACAGAGATATCACACACATACGAATAAAACGCTGGCACCTAGCATTCGCCTTGAGCCGAAGACTAGTCTAGCTCCTCACAACCACTCAGTTAATCTTCTAAGTGAGGATTAAATTACTTAGAAATTACTATTTATAAATGCAGAAACTAAAGGATGAAGAGATTCTGTAATTTGGCCAATTCAGCTAGTGAGCAGAAGAGCTGGAATTCTAACCCAGACGATCTGGCTCTAAAATGTAGGCTCTGAATCTCTCTTCTATTCTGCCCTTCACAACACACCATGCACACACACACACACACACACACACACACACACACACACACACACTCATGCACACTACATACATGCGTGCACCACACACACACCCTTAGGGAAAATAACAGATGAACATTCATTAGTATGTTTAGGGGTAAATTTTTTTGTTCCTTTGAACATAACTGATTTCTAGGTTTTGTGACTGAAACATATATTATTTACATCCCTATTTTTAAAATTCATAAATATATACATTTTAAATGAGGTCTTTCCCTTCCTTCTTAAAAAAAAATTCTCAGTGCATTCTTGTAGAGTAGTGGTTTGGTCAGCTGCCTCCAGCCAAAGCGCAGCCCGCATACATCCCGAGGACCCATGTTTGGGTATTGGGCCCAGGAGAACAACCAAGATGAACAAATACATAAAACTTTAAAAAACATGTTTCTTTCTCTTGTCTCTTCCTGCCTGTTTGCAGACTACACTTTATTCCTACCTGTATCTTTCCTTTAAAAAAAAATCTCAAAACATGAATGTGAGATTTTGACTAGTTTAAGTAAAAGTCCCTTTTAGAAGCATTTTTTAACTCATGCTCAAGAAAATATTTCCCCTGATAATAAAAAAGGCCTCTGAGGTAGAAAACATCACTGTTAACCTGCAGAAACAGCAGGAAAACCCTCACCTGGGGTCACAAAAACCAGGACTCATTGTCAGGGGTAGATTCTCCCATATCTCTTTCTAGCACAAAAACTCAGAGGGGTTGGACTGGTTGTTGGTTAGTGTTTGGTTCATTTGTTATTTTTGGTTTGGGTTTGGCCTTTTTTTTTTTTAATATATCTTGTATAGCACATTTAGTTTCATAACAAAATTGCGTAGAAATGAGAGTTCTCATAAATCCCCAGATTCCCACACATGCACAGTCCCCCTCACTATCGGCTTTCTCCACCAGGGTGGTACATTTGTTACAACCGATGAGCCTCTAGCAACATATCATTATCACCCGGGGTCCATATTTCACACTAGAGTTCACGCTTGGTGTTGTACATTCTAAGAGTTTGACAAATGTCCAATGATATGTATCTACCGCACTCATACAGAGGGGTTCTCTTCCCCCAAAATCCTGTGCTCAGCCTGCTTGGCCCTCCCTCCACCAAACCCCTGGCCACCACTAATCCAGTCACTGTCCTCACAGTTCTGCCTTTTACAGAACATTATATAATGAGAATCCTACAGGATATAGCCTTTTCAATGGACTTCTTTCACTTAGCAATGTGCATTAAAGTTTCTGTCAGGTTTTTTTCATGGCTTAATAACTTGTTTCTTTATAGAACGGAATAATATTCCACTGTCTGGATGAACTACAGTTTATTTATCCATCCACCTATTGAAGGACATCTTGTTTTCTGCCAAGTTTTGGCAGTTATACATAGAGTTGCTATCAACTTCCATGTATAGGTTCTTGTGTGGACATAAGCTTTTGATTCATTTGGGTAAATAGCAATGATATTAGCAAATTCAATGATAAGAGTATATTCAGTTTTGTAAGAAACTGCCAACCTGTCTTCCAAAGTGACTGTACTATCTTGCTTTTCTGCCAGCAATGAATGAGAATTCCTGTTGTTCCAGGTTAGTTGGTTTTATAGAAATAAAATAATTCTACATTATTACACTGTATCTTCCCTTCTTCTCTTAACATAAAGCACAGACACCTCATCAGTCAGTGATAAAGATCACATTCCTTTAACCTACTATTGTGTGCATAAATACATGTGTCATTTTATATAGTTAGGTAGTATATATGTTCTTCTTTTCCAAATGCTGGCTCTTACATTTTGTCATCAGCAAATTAAGACCTCAATACCTCAGTCTCCTCATCTACAAAATAAAGATAATTGTGTGAGAATTTTTTGAGTTAAGGTGTGTAATGTGTTTATAAAGGGCATTCTAAACACTAGTTAATGTTAGATTATAGGAAAAAAATCATTAAAATCATTAGAAAAGACCAAAGACATAAATGCCCCATACACCACACCCTTTTAGGCGATATCAGCTTTTCATTGTCATTGAGCTGTTTTACAGTTGGTAAGTTGTAGAAAATGAAGAATAATGTAAAATTATTCTTGCCCATAAAAATGCAAATTAACTGTCTAGTGAAATACAATTCATTATTGCTACTTGGGTGGACCTGTTTTGCATCTATTTATAAATTCAGTCCAGCATTCCTTATTTGCCTCTAAGGTTCTGTGACTATCCCTTTTGAAAGAATAGTAACATCTTACTGTTACTTTCATTAACTAAAGAGCTAAATAAAATCATTGACATCTGTTCATTTTATAATTGTATGACTCATGATTCCATATTTTTAAGTAGCATTCAACACTATAACTATAGTAATTTATCAAGAAAAGCTATTGAATGAGTGTACTTTTTTCTACATGAAAATAGTATATATATTTGCATATATGCAAGGACACAGATATATATCTATAAACATATATGACAATATGTGATACACATATATCTGTTAAAAGTGCTTGAAGTAACTGGCATACTGAAGCATAAATGAACAGTAAGAAAACTAGAATAGAAAAGAACTGAATGAAGTTAAATACTGATATCCCCTTCATATAATTATGGTTAGAGGTTACAAAGAGAAAAAATAATGTCTTGAAAATAACAGATAGTTTTAAAGATAAATTTAGCAACAATAATCGGAACAGGATTCTGGGAAGACATGATGCAAGTAGGTGATTTTGACACCCTTCCATGGTAGATGGAAAATCCTCTTCTAGAATGACTTTGGAATATAAAGGATTTCCCCTACAGGCCTGAAAAACTTTCTGCAAAAAAGACATAGAGAAGAGGGTGGCCAGCCTAGCTACTTTCCCCACCGCTGCTCAGAAGCTGTGAATTTTACCCTCTGGCAGCTCCTCTCTGCAGACCTTCCCACAGGGTCAGAGCAATGATCTGTGAGAACTAAAGGGAACTAATGGGCCAACTGGTCTCTTATTGGTGTACATGCAAGAATAACTAGCTCCATTCAGAGTCACCTGTTTTGTAAGTACGAAAACTCGAAGGAATATCTACTATTTTACCCAAAATGTTTTGTCAGGAAGAGAATCTATAGACCAAGCAATCAACTGTTTAAAACTTGCAAAATGAATTAACATGGCTTTGAACAGCAGTGTCTGAGCACTTACAGACTCATAAATAAACCTCACCAAGCACGCCAAGTTATTTCTTGTAAGAAAAATAAATGGCTTCCAGGTCTTTGGTTGGTCTCTGGACAAATGAAGTAACTGTCTGGACTTACCAGTTCTGCTATGGAAAAGCATGCTAAGAAATTACAAGGAGTTTACATCATACATATCCATATTTCCTCCTTAAAAATAAAAGGTAGAAGACACTTAAATACACAATTCCTGAAATGAAGTAATAAATACAAATCTGATTTATGTGGGGACAAACTCTAAAAAATCGTAAGGAATTTATCTCATTTCCATTCATTTTGATTTCTAGAAGGAAAGACGAGTATTTCCACCCAAAATGTCAAATCACTGCTTTTTTTGGGAAAAGGTAGTTAAATGCTAACCAGGTATGAAATCTTCTTTATAAAGTTTACATCTTTCCAGAACAGACAACCCCCAATTTTGTCTTAAAGGGTGAGACAGTAAAGATTTTTAGCAAACCACATGATCTATATCACAACTACCCATAAAACTGTACAATAGACTGACAACATGTCAACAAATGGACATGGCAGTGCTCCAATTAAATGTATTTACAAGAGAGCCACATGTGGTCCAGGGCCATAATTTGCTGACCCCTTGCTCCAGAATTTTCCTGTAAAACTCACAGTTAATGCAGAACAAAGTCTGAGGAGAGAGGCTGTAAATATAATCAATATTCCCTAATATACCTCAGTTCCCATGTGATTCAGAGCTCAGGATTTGTGTGCCCTCCTTAGAAATGTTTTCTAAATAATATAATAGACCCCCAGCAAGCAGAAGAAAATCTCTCATTTGTCCTGCTTGTTAGTATTCCAGATTGTTCCTCAGAGTCAGTGAAGAAGTGAAGATGCAGAGGACATTTTCAAAGAAATCTTCTATAGCATGTAACTCAATGTCACTTCAATGGGATTCTCTTCTATCAGAGAACTGTTATAACCTGAAGCACCACTTCTTTTCCAAAGGCAATCAAGCTCCGAGTACCATAGCCTGCCATCTGGTGGCACCTTGAAAAATGGACAGGAGACTCCTTTGACCAAGACAACTGGGACCAATTGGCCTACCAGCTTTCCAACGATTCCTGGAATATCCTTTTTTTTAACTTTCCTCAGCCCCCGGGTTTTGAGCCCAAGTCCTGCAATTTTGCATGGCCTGCACCTTAGCTGATGAGTCAGAAAGGAGCATCTCAAATACCATGCTGGCTACTGGGGACATACAAAGCCAGGTCACCTGCCCTTAGGAGCTTGCAATCTGTAGGAGAGGAGACAGATGGTTATCAACAAAATCCCACAGGCATGCAAAATGACAACCATGGTCTGAAGGTGCTTTATGTAGAGCTCTGAAATAGTGAATAAAAGGGATTCAACCTAGGTGGGGAAGGTAGAGGAAGCTTTCCTGAAGGTGGAATGATTACGGCCTGGTGGTGAGGAGGAACTTACCAGATGGAAAAGTGAGGGAAGGTGATTTTAGAGAAAGAGGACAGTGTTGGTAAAAATTCTGCAACACAAGCAAAACGAGGGGGACTCTGGCATGAGACAAGTCCAGGCTGGTGAAGGGGGCCAGACTGTGCAGAGTCTCAGACATCATGCAAATGATGGAGGCAGGGAGGGTCTTATCTTTTGAGCAGAGTGAAACCTAAATTAGCTTTAAGCAAGGAGGAGTGACAACATCAGATCAGCATTTCAGAAAGATCATGCTGTAGCAGACAGGGTCCAATCAGGAGATAAACGACACAGCCATTTGAACAGGGAAAGTTTAGCATCAAGAATTATTAACTAGTAAACAGGAGACGGGAGCCATGAGGGCCTGGTCTGTAAGAGAACTCGACAAGCACAAGCACAGCAGATATAAAGACAGTCACTGTCCTAACAGCGGGCTCCCACTGGGGCTGAGACCCAGAACCTCTTGGAGAAGAAACTACTGGGCTCCCAAGCACAAAATACCTCCCCACTAGGGTGCAGGAGGTGGGGGATTGGAGGCAGTCATCAAAAGGTAGGTAACTCTCTGGAAGGATCTGCTATGAAATCACCTGAGAGGCACCTCAAGAAGCTTCTAGTGCTGGGTGCTGCAGACCACGGTGGCATAAAGAAGCCGGGCTCAGGGGTGCTGTAGACATGTGCCTGGCAAAAACCCTGCAGGAGCCTGGAGAACGCGCCTGGTGGTTTCTCCTATGTCCCTCCAGCGCCCTCTACTGACAAATATTAGCATCATGCAGCCGGCAGAGGAAAAGCTCAACGCACAGTGCGTTTGAAACCAGGAGGCCACACACTGATAACCAGTACACTTTGGCCTATTTGTGAAGAAACCAATTCAAAGAGGATTGAGTGGCCAAAACTAGACCAGTTAGGAGATACATAAGCAGTCCAGGAGAGAGAGAAGAAAGCGTAACAACTTCCGGGTGTTGGATACTAGCACGTTCCCCCATGGGCTGTGGGACAGTCATCAGGGGGCATGGTTTATGTCCCTGTGCTCACTAGACTTGCAGAGGAGTTGCCTGAAATGCATGACAAAGAGAGCAAGGAGGGCCAGCTATCACGGGTCCTAAGACCAGAGGTTGGCAGCACCAGGTGCACTGAGCTGATTCTTTGTATGCAAAAGGCACAGAAGCAGTTCCCAAGAGACACCCCTGATGGGGTTAACAAATACACCATGCGTCATCCCAGCTACACCAGTCCAGCCAGGCCTGCAAGAGCAGCAGCTTGAGGATCTCCAAAGTTGCTAGAGAAAGTGAGTATGATGCCTGACAGCCCACTCCTATTTTTAAAAGTCAATTAAGTGAATAGCCTTTTTTAAAGACATCGTTCCTCAAATCTGGCCGTCTAGTGCTTCACAGGGGTCTTCACTTTACCCACTGTGTCAAGATCATGAGGTGGGGAAGCGGCTCCAAGTGAAGGAAATAAAATGGTACAGCTGGTCTCTAAGAAAGATTTACCTCCCATTTCTCCAAAACATGAGCATCACCGGGTAGTAGTGTGACAGGCAGAGTAAGAGCCAGGAGCTAAAAGAACTTCCTCTTTGTTAGGATGATTGGCTTTAGAGAATTCTTAGTTACCTTACTAATAGAGCTCCTGTTCTAGCCACCTTCCTTTCCCATCTCCTTCAGAATCAGCAGTAGCCAACAGTTCCCATTCCCTCATTTAGCACAGAAAATTACGTTCCCAAGGGGAAAGAAGATGGGTGAAACATCGCTGCTTCTGCAGGCCATCTTCAGTTGGCCCCTTGCAGCCATATGCCTATCATTAAAACATCAAGGGCCTCCAGCTGTAAGTGTGGTCTCCCTAATACTTTTCTGAAGAGGATATACAGATGCATGATGTTCCAACCAAAAGATAAAAAGATGTTCCTATTCACTGGCCATGAGGGAAATGCAAATTAAAACAACAATGAGATAGCACTTTACACCTGAAAGACTGACTCATCCAAAAGTCTGGAAACAACAAGTGCTGGTGAGGATGTGGAGAAAAAGAAATACTTTTTCACTGCTGGGAGTGCAAATAGATACAACTCCTATGAAAAGCAGTTTGGCGATTCCTCAAAAACTGACAGTGGAAACCCCATATGATCCTGTCCTCCCACTTCTGGGCATCTCCCCAAAAGATACGAAAGCACCATCCACAGAGATTTATGCGTCTCCGTGTTTACTGCAGCCCGATTCATAATAGCTAAGAACTGGAAAGTACCAAAGTGCCCAACATCAGATGACTGGATAAAGAAGATGTGGTACATACATACAATGGAATACTACAGAGCCCTCAGAAGAGATGAAATCCTAGCATTTGAATTAACATGGATAGAACTAGAGGGAATTATGCTAAGTGAAATAAGTCAAAAGAAAAAAGATAGATAGAGATGACCTCACTCATAGGTAGAATGTGAATAGACAAAACAAAGGAACAGATGAAACATAACCAACCCTGAAACATTTGCAAGAGAACTGAGGTGACCAACAGGGAAGGGGGCGGGCGGGGGGCAAATGGTGGCGGAGCCCACTGGACAATGGGGAATAACACTTGGTGATTTGGTGGAGGGCAGGGTGTGTTGCCACATATCTAAGGAGTGGGGGACCTATGCATAGGAAGTTATTTGAATATATAGAATAATTACAACAATAAAAATAAAAAGGCTGGTCTCCCTGGCTGCTCTGCTCAGGGAGGCAGAAGTGGGTGTCAAACGTCAGCAGCAGGTTGCTCAAGGAGATTCCAAGTCTACTGCTCAGGCACCAGTGTTCCTCATGCTTGCTCATATGTCGCATGTTCAAAATATGGTGTTGAAACTCCTCCTCTGGGAGATGATTTTAGTGTTAAATGAAACTAAGTCACCTAGGTCAGTCAGTCATTCTGTGCCTGGTGGGTCAGAATCACTTGGCTTCGTCAAAGCTTTTATCTGCTTCCTCCAAGGTATCCATTTATTCTAAAGTCTAGAACTACATTAGCCATGGAGTCAAGAAAAACTAGGTTCGGAATAGCTGTTCAACAGCCAAAGCCTCCAGAGACATCAGATTCTGAGGTGGTCTCATGGAGTATTTCCTCTTAAACTAGGCTCTGCCATTGCTGGCCATTATGAAAGGGCAAGAGCAGAGACAGGGAGGGAGTTGAATGGAAGACTCCCTTGGAGAGTCCTGCTGACCGTCCAACAAAATGTGGTGCATGTGAGAGGCCTGTCTCAGAGCTCACACTCAGTGATCAGACCTCTCCAGAACCATTCACGAGGAGTAGATTTCTGTCTGAACCCCATGTCTGAAACCTGGGAAACACTGGTACCTTCCAGAGGTAGCAATTCTCAGAGTTGCGTCTTTCAGTTGCAGAGCACTTTTCAGAGTCCTCCTGCAAAGCCTTTCCTGCAGCTAGTCCCTGCCAGCACTCTCTTGACTTCTGACAGGACAGCTCTGGCCCCGTCTTCTGAGGGCTCCTCACCTCTGACAAAAGATCTGACTACTCTGTCAAGCAGCCCCTATGCCAGCTCCCTACCACAGACCCACCCAGCCCAGAGAAAATTCACTCCCCATTACCCTTCTCTTGCTGTAAGTACAACTTGGTCCTACATCAAAATCAACCCGAGGGAAAGGAACTGAATTTGTCCCATCTGCAGAGCTTTGAATTGTTACAAAAACAAACGACAAAAAAAAAAACAGACAGACCTAAAATGGAGGTGTTTAAATCAATCCTACCAAGACTTAATACCTAACCTAATTTCTATTTCAACCCCTCTGTGGTTTCAACACTCCCCAAGAATGCAGTCCTAGCTAGTTAGTATGGAATCTGGTCAGCACCAACGACTTACTCTTTTCCATTCCCCAAAGGAAAAGAGAAAATCTGTCACCAAACCCCTTATCCACTCTCCATAGGAAGGCTACCTCCATCTCAAATAATTCACTCTTCCCTTAGCTTGCCATTTTATACCTATAAAAACCTTTCATTTAAATAGCTGTCACAGCACATTTCCACTCGCTAGATGGAATGCTGCCGAGCCATGAATCATTTCATATAATAAAGCAAATTAGATCTTCGAAATCAATTTGGTTGGATTTTTGTTGCTTAACAAAATTAACAGTTCAAAAGGCAAATGTTATTTCAACTAGAATGAGACATACAAAAAAAAACAAAAACAAAAAACCCACACACACAATTTAAATTTCTGGATTTCGTGGCTACATACGCCATCGCATGAACATATTATTTTAATTAACGAATTCTCTATTGTAGATGGTTAGGTTGAGACCAAATTATATTATTATTATTATTATTATTATTATTATTATTATTATTATTATTATTATTATTATTAACACAGATTTCTAGAAATCAAATTGCAGAATCACCCGGGACTCAGTCCAGTGTTAACCAACTGAACCAACCAGCACACGTGGCAGCCCCCGGCACCTGCCCGCTGGAGCAGCTCCCCGCACCGTCATGCCTGCAGTGCGCATGTGTCCCCCAGTCATCGGTTTGTTATTTTTTTGCTTGGTGGTGTTGCTTTCCCTTTAAGTTCTTTGTCCTGTCTCCTGGACGCCTCCTTCGAGAAAAGCAGTCTTCACTCTGCTTCCTTTTGCAACCAGTTTCAAGATGGTCAGGAGTGGCTTCTGGAACCACCCAGTCCTGGAGAGCAAGTCCCTCCACCTGCTTACCTGGGGACTGGGCGGGGCTCCGCAGAGGTGGGGAGCCTATGAGAGCCGAGGCCTCGCCCCCTTGCACAGCCGCTCCAGGCTGGTTGGGTGAGTGTCTGTTTGAGGATTCATGGGTTAAAGAAAGCACTGGAAGTTCCTGATATTTAAAGAGCATTAAAAAAAGGGGGGGCTGGGGTGGGGGGGAGCTATTATTACCTGCCTCCACATCCACTGGTCTTCTCCCGCTGAGTAGTTGTTTGACTACCTCACCAAGGCAGTCTTCCACTGTCTCAAGGACTTGTGGCCAGTTGGTCACCCTGCGGCCTTCACTTGATCTTTTTCTAACTGAACCTTCTCCGCCACCCATTTATCCCATCATTTATACAAAAATATCCTCGCGTTCTCTTGTTCTTCACTGCCGTATCTCTCTCTCTTGTGGATCATCCAGTCTCATGAAAACTAAAAAGTTATCACATCAGGCGGGCGCTTCTTCGTCCCTCCCACCCTCTACTTCCCTGGAATCTGACTTCTATCCACTCCACTAAACTTCTCCTAGTAAGGTCTTCAGAGTCGTCATTAAGTCCAGTGAATACCTCTCCGTGCTGCTTTCCCTACAGCACCTGACACGCCCGCCTGTAATCACTGTTAAGTTCTTCTGCTGCTCCTTGCCACGCTCTTCACGCTCCTCGTTTTCCTACCTCTCTGGTCACCTTATCTGTCCAGAGCTCGTCTTGCTTGCCCAGCCGCCCTCGGCTGGTTTCCAGGACGCAGGAGTCTTCTGTTAGGTTCACGCTCCACTTACGGGCCATCCCTTTCGTGGCATTTTTGGTAGACTGATGACTTCTAAATTCATACCACTGGCCCACATCGGTGTAGAAGACTCGCTGTCCCATAGGCACCTCAACCTTAGCAGTTTCCAAAGTTTTCCCTCCCAGCAAACCTGCTTTGATTTCTGTACATCATCTTCCTTGGTCCTCAACATCACGTGCTATCGCTACCTCGAATGGCACTTCCGGTTCCTCTAAACAAAAGCATCTATTACTGATGGCTTCTAAGTTCTAGCATGTTACTTAGGTGTTTTGTGTAAATTACCTGACTTAAAACATCTTTGTGTAATGGGTGCTACTTAGAAACGGAGATAAATGCAAATTGCCCGTTGTTGAAACCAGTAATGGCAGAAAAGGACGAGAAGCCCGATGTTGAATAAAGCTAAAACTCTTGACTGAAACAACGAGGTAGCACACGTAAGGTTTGGGAGACACCCAATCTCATCAAACTTTCAGCATTTCTTCACTAACGTGAACTTCCTCCCTGCTCAACAAGTCAGACACCCGTGGTAAATTAGTGCCAACTTGACTCAAGGCTTGGAACACACACACCCTTAGACACCACACAAAGAACCACAGGTTATCTTTCCAGGGCCACACCTAGGACCAAAGCACTTTTCTTCTGGCTGATCCCTCCTGGCCCTGACTTAATCTCTCCCTACCAGGATATCATTTTGATGTCCCAAACTTCTGACAGCTAAATCCACCCGTTTTAATAGATATTTGATAGAGGAAATGCAAACTTACCTAAATATGGGCCAAAAAAGCAAAAAGGCAAGTTTATTGCAATCGTGTCCTAATAAATGCATGGTTGTTTTATCATGTTTTGATGTTCTATTCTTCTAATCAAGAGCACAAATTATGAAAATATCCACTAGATGTCAGTCTCGAGCTACAATGGGATGTTTACACGATGAAGAATGGAGCCTGGAATGGAAAACATTGCTTGGAGTTGGGGTGATTTATTTTGCAGAATGAACTAAATAGCTGTAGTCGCTTTTGTATGAACATAGTGGTCTTATTTTTTAATGAGTGTAAATATTTAGATCAATAAATTAGATATCACTCTTCTGCTCAACAACCTCCAGTGTGTCCCATTTTCATTCAGAAAAACCCAAGTCCTTAGCACAGCCTACAATAACACACTTCTCCCATTTGATCCTCACCCACTTCAGCCACACTGTCCCCTGAACACACCTGAAATTTTTTTCCATAAATGCCTTCCAAGTTGACTCACATTAGATTCAGCATCGTGGCCACTTACCAAAGAGACACCCACCCATAATGCCATACCCCCTTCACGCTGACATATTTTCATAGTGATCACTGCCTGACATATTTATGTATTACTAGTCTTTCTGGAATATTAGGCCTCTGAAGACAGGGACCTCGTCTTGTTCTCTGTTTTATTCCCAGAGCCCAGAACAGGCTTATAGAATAGACTCATTAAATACCAAACACAAAAATGACTTTAACAATCATGGCTTCCCATTGTAAAATGACTTTTATTTAAGAAGCTATTGACAGGGCACAACTCTGTGGCTCAGGAGGCTCAAGGACCCAAATCCAGAGTGGGAGAAAACAGAATAAACAAATTGAAATGCTACATCTCTCTCTCCCTTCTGTCCTTCCTGTAGAACAACAACAAAAATAAACATGGTGTGTGCAGTCATCGCTAAGAACTTCATTTATTATCCTGCCTCCAAAGAGAAGACTGCTCCATTCTCAGACCCATTCTGGAAGCTGTCTTTGCAGAGTAGAAGCTTATCTTTGTAGATACTCTGATTTCCTCCTCCTACACGTGACATCCATTTTCTTTTGCTTTTTCCTCAATGACAGCAGAAACCATCCAGCTCCCCTTCTCCACATTCCTCAACATACATTATTAATAGGATTCCAGGCTTTGATCTTTCAGTTTTTTAGGTTTGTTTTTACTAGAAGACTCATGATTAAGTTTCGTAATTATCATGTCCATTCTCCTCAGTCCTACACCAGGTGCCCCGGCCCAAAAAAAAAAAAAAAAAAAATCCTCATTCTTTCTTCATAAGATTACGAGAGACAGTCAAGAAAATCAATCCACTTTGTGTCTAAGGCTCAGTTTCCATCAAGCCATAGGAGTAACTTATATATAGTGTCCTTTAAAGGGCCCTTATCAATTATTCAGACTCTTTCCAGCCCCTCCCTCAAAACAGATACCATCCTGGAGAAGGGAGAAAAAGAGAGATGCTAAAGATTTTCACTGGAAGTTGATTTTTTTAAGAATGTGGAAGACTAACTAGTAAATCTCAAGTTCTTTTACTCTTCCACACAGGTTTGCCTGTAATGCTTGTGGATTTCTTTTCATATGAAAAAGATGTGTGTTTCAAGTGGAGAATATTTCAGGGTACTCTCCTTGTGGATCTATAACCTATGGGTTATTTGGTTATTTTCTCTCCTGTTGAAGAAATTTAGTTCTATTTCTCTACCATTGACAAGCATATAAATGTTTCCCTCTGAAATCATCTCCATAGCTTTGAACTAGAGCCAAGCACATGCCATGCAGGTCTGTTCATTTATTTTTTCTCCTTCTGAAAATGTTCCATATAAATGTGGCCACTTGAAAGATGCTAATACAACTAAAGTGACAAATTCACAGTAATGGATTTTATTCTACCCTCAAACAACTTATCTCTGTATTCAGTTTGTTGAGAATTTAAAGCTTATTTAGGTAAAGAGCCGTAACAAGACTCTGATAATTTATAAATATTGGCCCATGAGATTACTGAGAACTTAGCTGCTTTATGATATCATGCTATGGACTTCAACTAGGAATTACACCTTAGTGAACTCACAGCAAGAGAATGAATCAAATCCTCCAGCCTGTGGAATTCACTGTAATTTAAGACTGGGACAACAATGTTTAGTGTTTCTCTTAAAGTGAATTTTTATCAGGAAGGTTTGGAAAACTGTGTCAGTAGAGAGAATTCTTGCCTTTTCCTAATAGTCACAGCTGAAAATTCTTAAAATGAGAGCTTCGAAATTGTTCAGAATAGCCTGTTAGAAGTTAAAAAAAACTTCCTTATCCATATACTCTTTCCTTCAAAGAAAATATCCATTCTTTCCTTTGGTCAAATTGCCTTAATTTTCCCAAGCAAACCCACAATTTCCCTTATCTGTATCTACTTCACCTAACAAGGGTTTCTCCAACCCTCTCCTCTGGGCTAGAATCTGTAACATCCAAATGGCCTGTCCTCCTGGATCCTCACTAAGGATTAGCACCTCAGGACAAAGCGCACAACACAGGCCTCCATGGAAAAGGAGCTACTGTTACTTGGCTGTGTTTAACTGCACATTAGGCCTCAACAGCACAAACCAGGCCGTGGCTTCCAACTGGACCCTCCATTTCCGTTTGGTGGGTTTTCTGGTTCACAGGCCAGGGCAGGGTCACTCAGAGGGGAGGTCTTCTATTCCTGCTAAGACTAAGCCCCGGGCTTACGTGAGGCGGGCCCGTGAGGCGGGCCTCTGTGCTTCCCTGCTGCTGAGCGCATGGTCTCTGCTTCTGCTTCCCAAACTTGACTCTGCTGCCTCACCAGATCACGCAGGGCCCCAGGGAAATAGGAGGTGCTATCTCCTGATGTAGATCTAGGCCATATTCTCTGACAGATTTCAGCAGATGCTTTCCATTGGGGGAATTCCCTGGACATCTGCCCAGCCAGTAATAAAAATCGTATCTTGTTCTCCATTTTGCTAATGATCTTCTATGAACTCTCCCACCAGCCAGAACCCTGGAGAAATGACTTGCCTCAAAATCCTTCTTGAGGCTGCACCCTGGTGTCTCTGGTGTTAAGTTTGAAGCTGGGTCATAGTTCACATAAAGGACCTGAGTTTGCCATCTGCGATCGAGGGAAAACCACCAAAGTGAACAAATAAATGTGTTTCTTCCTGCCTGCCTGCCTGCCTACTTGCCTTCATCCCTGTTTCCTTCCTCTGGGAAAAAAAAAAAAAAAAAAAAAAAAACCTCCTTCTTGAACCCCTAATCTATTTGTGATGCCATAATTCAGATCTAATGCCCAAAGGACAAGATTTGAAGCCAAACTATGCACGAGATTGTAACCAATGGACATAGCAGCTACATGAACGCAAGCAAGTGGCCTTGGCCAACTGACCAGGTTACAGCTTTTACTGAGCGTCAGCTGCAATATCCCGTAGAGCGTTGGCTGAAAGCCTCGGGTACCAAACAACAACCGAGTTTTTAAAAAAAATATCCATTCTATGAATCAGGAGTAGCTTTTCTTTGGACTACACAATGCATAAGCAGAAACTGACCTTGAACAAAGATACAGATGGGAGAGAAGCTCTGCCAATGGCCACGGACCTGAAAGGCAATTTCATTTCTCAAGGACTTTGGCGTCCTGCTGGAGAGGGCAAGGTACTTGCCTGAGCTAAGAAAGAATCTCTTCCAACCCAGCTTTTCTTCACTGGCTGAGAGCCACGTGGCTAGGGGAGGTGTGTGTCAGTGTGAGAGCTCTATGAGTACAGGTATAGTTCCTCTTTGTTTCTGGGGCTGTGCAGAGGAGCCAGTGACCAAGGCCATCAGAGTAGAGTAGGAACATGAGAGTGCTGTCTCGGAATCCACAGAGGATATAGCTCATTTCTACCTCAGTGAATGACAGAGCCACGTGCCCAAGTCGGAAACCTGGCTCTCCATCTGCTCCCCATCGCACCCACGCGGACGTTTACCTGGCTCATGGCTCTGTGGATACTTTAGGTCAGGTGCTGCTCCCTCACCTAGAACGCAAGGGCCCTACTAACTGGCGTGTCGCCTCTGGTGTGCTGACAGGCATTCCCCAGCACGCTCTGGTGTGAATTCCCTCAACGGTTTCTTAAGGCTTTTGACAGAGACTCAAACCATCTTAGTACAATCTCTCTAGTTGCATCTTGTCCTAAATTCTCTCAGTCTTATTTAACTGACCCTTGATTGTTCTCCAAATACCAACCTGAGCATTACTATCCCTAGTTTTCCCTGGCAGCCCCTCTCCAGGCTGTTAAGACACTGTTCCTCTCCGCTCCTGTATTATCCTTTCTTATATCTGGGGCTTTTATTATACTGTGCAATGATGTCTGTCTCCTCCACCAGGGAAACATTCCTTAAGTGCAGGGACCATGTCCTTCATTGCTGAATTCATGATGCCTAATAGTGGTGAGCACAAGGGAGGCACTCCAAGTGTGGTGACCCAACGGGGAGTAAAATGTGGTTTCTGCTCTTCAGAGTCACCTAGCAGATCACTATACAAACTAGAACACAATGCAGAGGATATGACAGGAGTAGATCCAAATGCCATGTATCTTCCACGTCTATAGTTCTGTGATCTTGTACAGAGTGCTAGTTCCACTGCTGAAGTTTTGCTTGTCTGTCTCCCAGAACACCATGAGCCCAAGACAGAGGTTGGGAAGAGGAAAGGAAGGCAGGGAGAGATAAAACGAGTCTACTATTAATCTTTGACTCCTCGGTGCCTCACATACAATCTGGCATAAAAGGTGCTATATATATTGAATAGGAGTCATTCATCATGCCCTTCTTAAGGGTGGGAGGTGACCAAGGAAAGCGAAATGAGGAAAGTGGCATTATCACTGAATTGAACGTCAGCCCCCAGAATGAAAGGGAGACAATTAGCGAGCACAAAGGCTGAATCAAGCAGCAGCGCTGTCTGGAAGGACTTGACAAGCACTGCTGACTTAAGATGCCCAAAGTAAATCTAAGGGTACTCTACACTCCATTCTATCTTCTTGGGGATTCTTGGATGTCCTGAGATACTCATCCTGAAAAGAGTTATCCTAGACTTACCCACTTCTGAAATACACTGAGGGTGTCTGACCCATAAGGACAGATTTGCATCTATGAGCATTACAGACCTTAGAACAACAACGACACACACAACTTAGCACTGAGGTCTCTTCAGTTTTTTCTCACTACAGATCAGGTACTAGCATGGCTCAAGTTTAAGCAGAAATAAAGATGAGACCATAGAGGTCAGTTCCCCTGGACTTGACTCAAATAGGCCAGAGTCATTTATTTTAGTATGGCAATCTATAATTTTCTTTACAAAGTTTCAATAAAAACAGCTGTAGAAAACATGTGTCAAAAGGAAAAGGGTAAAAAAAAAAAAAAAAAAAAAAAAAAAAAAAAAAAAAAAAAAAAAAAAAAAAAAAAAAAAAAAAAAAAAAAAAACACAACAAAAGACAGGTGCACCCTAGTGGAGCAGTAGTTAGGTCAGTCGCCTCTGAAGGAGCAAGCCACATACCCCTGGGTTCAAGTCCCAGGCCTGTGGGGAACAACCAGGGTGAACAATTAAGTGGAAATAAAGTGTTTCTTAACATAAAATAAAAACAAAGCAGCAAAAACCACCAGCAATTTCATGCAATGAAGGTGCAGTTAATTATTTTGTGGAATATTTTACATAACATGACCTATGATTTTTAGCTGACAGAACCATATGAATATCAGGCCTTGTTCTAAACTCAGCACTTAAACGTGCATGGAAATCAAAGAATGAAGTCAAAATGAAAATACTTTTTTGTTTGTATTTTTAATTCATGAAAACTCTTCAAAGGCCTTCCACACACCACAAATCCACTCTCGGCAAGCTGAATTTCCCTGGGCCTCAGCACTATTTCATATTTAGCTACTTCTCTACATAAAAGCCAAAACCAGTCCTCCATATATTCTCAGGAGGAAATCCCTTGACCACCAATGTGTGCAGGAGACAGACATACATTTCCCCATCTGCTGTCCATTCTGAAGAAGAGGTGGAGAGTGGGCTCCGAGCCCTCTGTGGCATTGTACTGTTTCATAGGGAAAAATAGGGATAAATCTTGCTTATGGTTTTATTTAAATAAACTGTTTAAAATTTGATGTGTGTAATTTCAAAAACATAGAAGAGTAAAAATAAGACGAAAATCTGCTGTTGACTGAAAATTTTAACATAAGGAATGGTGACAACAATAGTACTTGCATTAAAGGGAAACGTATGATTTGCAGCCCACTATGAATAGTCTTTACATGGAGAAAATAGGGGGAAAAACTACGAATGGAGAATTGAAAAATACCCTAAATATGAGAAGAAATGTTGAGAGAAGCAACATGGAGGGACACATTCTAGTATTAAAATGTCCCACCATCAACTTCTGGAAATGTGAAATCAGTGTGTACCACGATGACGACCTGACCAGATTAAACTCCTTCCTCATCAAAATTCAAATATATCTCTACAGGAAGTGTTCCTCAGCACGTCACTCCTGCTTATATCATGAGTCAGTAGGCAAACGGACTAGGCAGACAAAATTTCCTTGACAGTAATAGCTGAGGAAAAATATTTTAGTCCAACTGGTGTTTATTCTGCATAGGGCTAGAAAAAAAAGCTTACAACTTCTCTACATTCTTCTTAACCTAGAAACATATTTATTGTAAGAAAGGTTACTCCATCAAATCGATGGCATGTTGTTTGAATTCATCATAGTAAAAATACTTATAAATAGGACACTGGCAAACTATGTAATGATGTATTTTTAAAATTCAAATTTATTGTAGCTGTAAGGAAATATATGATTTGGCATCCAAGCTCTTTCTAAATTATAATATTTTTAAATTTTTCTTTTCAAAGCATTGTTCAATGTTGTGTATGTTGTATTCACCTTACTCTTCAATATAAAAAGATAATGAGATGAACAATTTATGCTTCTATGCATCTGTGCAGAGTGAAGAGGAAATGAAGCTGAATCACACCTCAAAACCCAAATTCTCGGTGACGGAGTCAAGTATTTTAAAGCTAACCCGTGTGTGTGCACATGTGCGCACATGTACATGGCCCACCCAAAACTGATCTGAAAGTTTACTGTTGGTCCAAGTTCTTCAAATCCAGCAATTCCTTCCCTATACAAAGTTGAAGATTTAAATATACAGAAGTGAAGAATCAGTATAACTCTCCTTAATAGTAAAATCTACTTCTAGATTGGTTAGGTCTAAAGCTAACACGTATCGAATATGGCTTCCTTCCACAGCAGCTATGACAAACTCCTATGAATACTGTCTTGGACAATTGGGCCCTGAGGGGTTCACTCTGGAAAAGAGAAACATCTGAGATCATTTCCAACACCACTGCATCAGAGATGACTTTAGAAAGGCCTCTCGAAGACACAGTCACAGCTTTGTGTTTCACACGGTTCAAACACTGCTATAGTTCCACCATCGACCTAATGAAAGAAAATTAGAAGGATTTTCCAAGAGATAATTTTAAGACCCAACTCAAACTCAGGTTTTAGTCTTTGACAAAAAAAGATGTCACCCAAACATTTATTTCTCATCCCCAAGTCTGTGAAATGGCTTCTGAAGACCAACTTAAGTGTCTATCCAACCGAGGTCCTCATTGCATGGCATGCATATGTTTTTCACAGGTATAATTACTTTGACTCTGTTTCTGAGGAACCAGTGGGGCTTGTATTCTCTGTCTGCGCTTCCTGTTCCCCCAGAATGTTTACCATTTCCTTTGATCTTCCAACAGACCTCTGAGTTGGGCACAACAGGCCAACCCTCTCCACTTTACTGAGGAGATTATCAGCAGATGACTAAGTACCTCAAAGTAAGTAAAGCTGTGATGTTGGAATCAAATGTTGACATCCAGGGTTAAAGCGAAAGCATCAAAAAGGGGTGCGGCTGCTAATTTAGTAATGAATTTGTTGACTTGAACATACAGACAATCAAACCCACACAATTTGTTTCCTTTTGAAGTTGGCCACATCAGAGAAAACCAACACTTCCCTGCAAACAAGGGCCACAAATAAGGATTTCATTGGCTTTAGACTACCAAAAACAGAATTGGCCCTCATGAGGAAACTTTTTCTGATGGGCAAGAAAAAGAAACTTAAAAACCCACAGCTGTTATCAAAGTGAAATAAGAGAAAAGGTTGCTAGAATCTTATATATCCAAGGGAAGAAAAAAAAATTCCCAAGGAAGTTACAGGGAAATATATACAATATTTGTGTTACCATCAAGAAGTTAGACAAATACAGTGAAACAGTCATACTATTTATTTTCCTATATTACATATACATGGAAATGACTATACTATTTAAACTAGAATTACACAATGAAAGAAATTCTATACTTATATTTAATTCCTCTTTATAATGATTGCTTTAAATCTAGCAAAAGAGATTTGTCATCCTCTACTTTCACCTGGGATTTAAAAGTAACTTTTAAAGGCTCTGGGGTGGCGATTTCCCCTCCTCCTCTGGGAGGGTACACCGCCCTAGCCTCCTCGCCATCTGTTTCCCTGAGCTCCTCAGTGTAGATCTCCCCAAGGGGCCCCAGAGACTCACTCCTGGCAATGATGTCCACGCCCATCTCCCTGAGCTCTTCTGGACCTTCAGCCACAGTCTGGTCTTTAGCTTTCCGAAGGCTACGCATCTTAAAAGCTTCCTTTGAGGGGGCTGCATTAGAAATTGATTTCTTAAATCTTTCCCCTGACTGTTTCAGCCTCTCTCCCGACTGTTTCAGCCTCTCTCCCGACTGCCTGAGTCGTTCCCTCCTCTCCGGGGTCACTATGGTGGTTCTAATTCTGTTCACTTTCTTGTCAAAATTCTGCCGTGTCTTCTGCATGTTTTCCTTGGAAAATGCTTTTTTGATATTATCGATGTGCTCCTTGCCTGACTTTCTAAGCCTGTCAGATCTGCTTTCTTCAACATAATACTCTTCATCGGAAGACAGCTCTATCGGAGGATCAAACACATCCTCATCCTCCTCCTGATCCTCGGTTAGGTTTCTGTCTTCAACAATGGACAGAGATGTCGGACACTGAATCTTCTCCTGATGGAAAAGAGAGAAAGTGTGTTAGAGATCAGATCTTTAACCTTCTGGTCAAGCCTTGAAATCTCCTCTAGGCGTGCCCTAGTCAAGGATGGGTGGGGTGCAGTCCGATACCGCCAAAGGTCCGGGACTCGCATTCTGGGGCTGGGGGAAACCACCAAGATGAACGACTAAATAAAATAAGATTCTTCCTTCTTCCCTTCTTCCTTCTCTTTCTGCTTACCTGCACCTTTCCAAAAAAAAAAAAAGGCAATTCTAAATGATGGACAGAATTTCCACCCAGATGCAACCAAGCGCCTTAAACTTAACACGTTTAGAACTCAAGGCCTATCTAACATCCTCTCCATATCTGTTTGCCTGGGCCCTCTCAGTACCTGTGCCTATCCAGGTGTCACCAAAGACAGAAACCTCAGGATCATCTTCCCAATAATTTCTTCTCCTTCTCAATTATCCAGCTGGTCAGCTCTCATCAATCACCCTGCTTCTCAGTGCCTGCCTCCTCCTCTGCCCTCCTTGTCTTGTCATCGCAGGACTGAACTTGGGGAACACCTGTACCTCCAAAGCATCAAGTATTTCCTGAAATATATTTCCAAAGCATAGCTCTGCTGACATTATTTCCCTACCTTAAAACTTTTTCAAGTTCCTCAATATACTCAAAAGTTAAGGTTTTGATTCCTTAATATGCTGAGAAGTCTTCATTTAAGCTAAATCTATTTTCCCACTTCTCTAGTCAGTAATACACAACCATCCTTAATACTTCAAGCATCTTTTCATCCCTCCTCATTTTTATGTATGTGATTCTTGATCCCTTAAATACCTTCTCACCTCTTTCATCTGTGAACAAAATCTTTCTTCAAGGATCAATTCCCATGCCCCCAACTTCCCCCAGAGGCTAATTCTGTCTCCAATTTATATCAAAATGACATGTATGTATCTGTAATTATAGCATTTATCATAGTTTGAATTGAATCAGAAGTCTACTCATTTATATATGGCTCCCTGAGGGCTTTACCAGACCAAAAACTCCATGAAGAGAGAGATGGCTTATTTATGTTTCGTGCCCAGCATCTATCAGAGTGCCTTGTACATAGTAGGTTTACTCAGTAAATGACTATCGGATCAAATAAGAGGCTTATACCTTCATTCAATAAATATAGTTACTAAAAATCTACCATCCACCAATGTTCTAGGAACGGAGAACTTCCTGTGAAGAAAACAGAGTAGAAAAGCTTATATACTTAGAAACAATGAACAAGTTAAATATACAGTATGTTAGTGGCTGGAGAGATGTTTGGAAAGGGCCCACTAATAAGGTGACATCCTAGCCTAGACCTGAAGGTGATGCATGTATCTGGGAGAGAAGGAGAAACAGGAAGGGGGCAGTGTGGCTGGAGAAGAGTGATCAAGAAACAAAAGAGGAAGAGAAGGTGAGTAGTGGTGAGGTGTGGAGGTCACATGGGACTGTGTCCCTCTCCAAGAACAAGGGCCATGGCTCTTGTTCTGAGTATGAGAGGAAGCCTTTGAAAGAGTGTTGAGGGAACAGTGATATCATTTGACCCATGTTGTAATAAAGATCACTTTGTGGAAAGCAGGCAATAGGGGACAAATTAAGATTCAGGGAGAGCAGTGGGAGACCACTGAGATAAGTCAGGAAAGAGATGGATCAGGACCTTCACAGAGGTAGTGGTAAGAAGGGGTTTGATTCTCCATCCACTCTGAAAGCAGAAGTCAATAGAATTTACTGGTAGGCTTGGATGTGGACTTTTGGAGAGTGCCAAAGATTCTCTAGTACCTGGCCTGAACAAGCATTGGACAGACATGTCATTAACAGAGATGGGAAAGACAGGAGGAGGCAGAGTGTGAAGGAAGGGTAGGAAATGAACATGGTACTTGGAGATGCCCATTGGACATCCAAGCGGAGAGACTGAGTAAGTAGCTGAGCTATTTAAGAGTAAGGAGAGAGGTCTTGACTAGAGAGATAAATTTAGGAATCATTAGTGTAGAGATGAAATTCAAAATTATGAAGCCAGATGAAAGCAATTGCCAAGAGATTGAGTGGACAGATCTATACTCTGCTATTAAAAACTCCTTGGGGTCAAGGCATATTTCAGAATCTGAGTATTTCAGAATTGGGGAAAATAATATGACATACTATAAAACATTCCCAGCGATATCTTGGGAGGAAATACTTCTGCGACAAAAAATCTGAATATTGACTCTAGGGTGAGATAAAGATTATAAACAGCCTTGTACTATGTAGGTCAGATTTTGCCATCAAATAAGTTCAGGTCAAACTCAGGTCTTGCTGACAAATAAGTTTTGGAAAAGATTGTATTTTTTAGACATTTTTGGATCTGGGTATAATATATAGATAGATATAGATAGACAGACAGACAGACAGAAAGAAAGAACTTGGACTTGTTAGGAAGAGATTAAAAAGAACTAAGAAGAAGAAATATCAACCAATGAAATCCACAAGAGTGGCACACCCCAGAAGTCAAGGGAGAAAGGAGTTTCAAGAAGAGAGGGAGGGGCCAACTCTGTCAAATATGTCAAAAGGATATGTGAGGGTAAGAATAGGATTTAGGAGACTGGCAGACCTTGGTAACCCTGAGAACCAATTCAAAAATACAGCTGGCTAAATGGACTCAAACTCACTTTTTACAGATGGATTTCTAAAACCAAAATGACAAAACGTTGAAGTTTTTTTGGTTTTGGTTTTTTTCAAGAGAGGTGCAGGCAGGAATGAAGGTGAATAGACAGGAAAGGAGAGGAAGAAGAAGCACTTTATTTTATTTAGTTGTTCACATTGGTTGTTGCCTCCAGTCCCAGGTCTTAAACCTGGGACCTGGGAATGTATGGGGGGCTGTTCACAGGGTGCACTGGACTGCTAGACCACCAGGGCATATCTAAAATTGTGATATTTTTAACAGAACCCATGAGTTAAAATTTCTAAAAAAAACTGAGCTACTTGAAACCCAGATTACATGTGCTCACTTTAAAAGAAGCTATATATATATATATATATATATGAAATACATATTCTAAAATCTATCAGCCTGATAGTCAAGAAGTTATTCCTGGAATGTTACTTCTTCAGGTACTTGTTTAAAGTTAAATTCCTTGGCTATAATATTGTAGAGCCTAGAAACTTAAAAAAAAAAAAAAAAAGGGCAGGGTGGGTATCTCACAGCTCTCTGATGAGTCAATTAAAAGCAGCAAAATTACTCCTCTTCTTTCCTGACACCTGCTACAGGGAGTAGCTTTAGCAACATCAAGGGGGTTGGTATGGCCTGAGAAGGTATAATTAGAAAAGGAAGGAGCAAAAAGAAAACAAAATCACTGCTTTATATGGGGGGGGGGGTCAGAATCCCACTGTGAAGAAATCAGATATAGTTTAAACTCAGAAATCACATAACCATCTTCAAATTGCACAATAAATTATACAAAATAAGGCTTAAAAGCAAAACAGCAGAGAAAATACGTTAGGTAGGTCTACTTGTTGCAATTTATATGAGTCAGAGATACTCTTGAGTTAATGGTGAATACACTATAATAATAATTGGAAGACACAATTATTATATATCCTTTTATGCAAAAGTCCCAGGCAACAAAATGATTTTTTTAATACAACAGATACTATGGGTTAATGCTTTCTTGATTATCAAGTAATATATTTAGGGGAATTTTGAATATATGGACATCTGGGACTTATCATTAGGAAACAGTCAAGTATCTCACTTGGTATCTACAGGCAGGTGGTTAATAAGCAAAATTGTTAGAAGAAACAGTAAGACCCCCTCGTTTACCTGGTGAGAAGGTTATCAAAGTGAAAGTATGTTAAAAATAAGCCATAATTGTATGAGAAACAACAGATTTTTTTAAAATGCCGATGTCCACAATTAGGTAAAAGTTCGGCCATACACAACTGAAGGAGATAAAATACCAGCAATGACAGTCACCAAAATAAACATCCAAGGGAAATGTTTTGAGGAAAAACTCAAATGGAAATAAACTGTAGTTGAACTACTCAGCTTCCAGTTAATTTTAGTAGAAGAGACCTCAATATAACCACTTATACATATTAAATATGAGAATGAATTATAAGAACTAATTTTAACTGCTAAGAATAACCATGTGAATATTGTATAGTGTTCTAACATCTAATGCATCAAGTTCTCCAGTTATAAAAGACAGCAACTGCTATGGACAAACTACCACTCATCCTGAACAACTTAATTTCACAGGCTTTTCATAGCATTATATCCTAGAAGAAAAGAGATCGGACTGAAACTAGTGCCTCTGGGTTGCCTTTTCATGTTACCTTTGTTTGTTCATAATAAGGGCTCAAAGAAAGGGAAAAATCTAGAAACAGTCAACTTTTTAAAAAAGTATGTCAATACAAGAGTCAATTAGAACTTTTCAAAAACTTCTTGGCTCCAGCCTCTGTAAACCTTGATTGGTACCTGGTCCATTCTTTGCACAGAGATATCAAGGAGGAACACTGGATCCCAAGATGATTTCCCAGCATGCCTCATAGTACAATAAACCCACTGTTGCTAATGTCCTTCAGGGTGAATCAAAGAACAAACACTCCACTCTGCAACACTAACTCTATGTGCCCATGACATATATTAACGCTAGAACTGACCTCTGAGTTAAAGATGACTAAAATTGATTTTCTTTTAACTTTAAATCTAGAGAAGAGCTTCCGGGGACTTGGGAGGACAGGGAAGTGGTTAAGGCCTTCAAATGGCAGAGTCTAACCTGACTACCTTTAAAATACACAACTCTTTCTCTCCCCTACCTAGTCTTCCTCCTAAACGACCAGTAGGCTCTTAAAAACAGATCCAAAATACTGCTCGGCCACCCCAGTGTAACTTTATCTATCATCAGAGGGCTACAGAGAATTGACTAATGTGTAGAGAATGCAGTGGGAAGTCAGAGCCCACATCCCCAGTATCTTACAATTATCTGCCTACATAATCCAACTGTGTTCCTATTTCATTTTCTTTCTTTTTTTTTTTTTTTTCTTCTGGGCTTTCATTCCTATGTATATGAGCATACATCCCTTTTGAAGATAAAATGTGATAACACTGAACATCCCTGCACACATTCCCGATTCTGTGCTTAGAGCAAATTCTTTGACATGACATTTTGGGGTCAACTGGTTTGTGAATTGTTAAGGTTCTTAATACATATTACTAAAACCACCCTCCAAAAATGCGATGCTAATCAACAGTCACCAGCAGGATAACAGAGCACTTCTTTTGTTCTGCGCTTAAGCTCTGAGTGTATGTGATAGGAACTACAAATTTATAACAGGTAAAAAGTGAAATTCTGCTTATTTATTTTGTCTTTTAAGTAAGCTGTCCGATAATGACTTCCTTATATTTTTACCACAGGAGTAAAGTTCATCGTTTTCCTTTTAAGCTGCCGGAGTTCAACTTTTTCCTTTTGTAAGATATATTATAGATGGCACGCCTTTGCTGTAGATACATTCCTCTTTCACAAAACATGACATGCACAAATATAGGAACATAGATCAATACAGAAAAACCATTATATTAAATTATCTAAGTAAAAAGACTTTGTAATTACATACAAGGATTCATTTATGTGGCTTCTTTTTCTGTATAATTAGGAGAAAAAGAAAAAAAGAAGAACAATTGCCAGACTGTTCACTAAGAAACTGACAGATTTTCTTATTATTCTAATTTATATATTATTACACATGAAAATTTCAAAAGTCAAATTACATTTTTTATATTTTCCTGTTTTGGGCTTTTCCAGATATCTCTATAATAATAAGGGAAAACCCACATTATGAGGCTGCTGATCTTGCAAGTCTTTTTATATATAACAAAAAAGTGTTTAAACGGAGAGGTTTCGTAGGTCACTTCTAGTGCTAGCATTCTCAGTCTATTAGAGGGCACCACGCTGATACAGTTAATATGCCAAGAGTCTTACCAATATTAAGTTTCAAAGGCAAGAAACAGTCTCAGTTATCATCCACAGTCCATACTGCTTGAAATGATTGAGAAGCTGAGAATAACGACGATAGTACATTTGTTAACATAGAAATAGTTTTATCCTGAGAACTTTGCTGATACTACATGAACATATAAAACACTTACATGTGACCCTGGGAACCTCTGCTAGGACTTGGGAATTAAAGGATGCAAGAAACCACACGTAGCAATCGAGCTAAACAGGTGGCAAGCTTACCTGGAATATCACTACACGGAATTTGTTTTTCTTTATTATTTCCTCTTGTTTGGCTTCAACTTTTTTAACTCGGACTTGTTGGTTCTCCACACGCGTCTTCACATCTCTGATGTGAGCACTGACTTTCCGGGTTTTCTCAAACAACTTGTTGATGACATAGGAGGTGTTGCTGTGTGACTGCGAAAACTTCAACATGTCGATCTGCACGGACTTGAGGGCGTTTCCCATCTGCCTGTGTCTCTCCTCTATTCTCTTCTGACTTGCCTGCACACTGTCCACGATGGCAGCTACTTTGTCCAGCACGGTCACAATCGTAAGGGCAGCGTCTTGGTCTTCATCTTCTGGAACACTGGACAGGCGATTCTGGTGGAGCTTATCAGTGTTTGAAGCAGACCCACTATGGTCCATTTTTATTTATTTCTCAGTGAAAGATGTCCTACCACAATCAATGCTGGCTCTTCGAGCAAAAAGTTAGCTTGATAACAGTCAACAGCGTTGTTTAAAGGGCTGGAACTCTTACTCCTGGAGACTGGTCAAATATTTACAACTATAAATACCCATACGTGACTGCTCTGCAACATGAACCCTTGCAGAGCACTGGGGACAGTTCCAAACATGCTTGCTGACTGACTAAGGGACTCAAATGAGACTGTGTGGTATAAGAGGAAAACTTTTTTTTGTAAGTTCACTAAAGCCACCATGTTATTAATACTAAGCCTACATGCCAAATGACCAAAATAGCAAACCCCAAATGTTGAGTGAAGCTTTTGCCTTTTGTTAATTTCAAGCCACATTTGCAAAGGCACAGAGGAATTCTGAACTAAGCTCCCTTTCTATTACTCTCACACATTAAATGTACTGGTAGATCAATATCAAAGAACATAGTAAATAAACACACCAAAACAGAGGTCATATAGTGAAAACATTATATTATAATAACATGCTTTTCCAAACCAATTAAAATTAATATTTCATTTTAAACATCTTCTTAAATTCTACATGCATACTTCTGAATATCTAAACTTACATGTTAAACAGCTGAATACATTCTACTCACACTTCAGATCTTTAAACACCAACAATCTATTAATTAGCTATTATTACTACAGGACAAATTTGGATAGAGGTGTCAGATAGTTTTTAGGCTCACTTTAAGAGCACCAATCATTAACAATCTTTTTTTGCATTTTACTCACAAACATTGATACAATTTATGTTAAAACAAATATTTATTCAGAAATGAATGTGTATTAAAGTAGTTGAACTGGTAACAGTAGGCTTTTTCCAATCTGTTTGTTAAACAGCCTGTTTTCACAATACTTAAGTCTACTTTTCAGTGATCTTTTCCATCATTTCTACAAGATACTTTTTGAAATTATCAGAATTATTTTTTCAAAGAGAGACATAATCAAATTTCAGTCCATACAATTTATAAATATTTTACATCTAACACACACAACTTTATAGTTCATGCGATAGGCGGTGTCTAAAAAATCAGTTACTAAAGCTCAGAAACATTTAAATGTCTATTTAAACACAGTGTCTTCTAGAATTATTATTATTTTTTTGTAAGAAAGTAATCTGTAAACATCTTTACCTTTAGTTCATGCTTGGTCATTTGCTGTGGTCACTGTGGAAGAAGTGGGTATGACTTTATAACCTTTATAACCATTTGTGAAGTGGTCCATCTTTGCAAAAATATTACATTCCATGGGTAAAGAACAAGTCTTATAATTACCATGTGGTACAAATTTGTGAAATCAATTTCTGTATTTAAAAACATAAAACAAAGACTACTAAACAGTCCAAAACTGTTGCAGCTGAATATTCTAAATACGAGTCAACAGTACTACACTAAAAATGTCCAAAAATAAGGCCTCTGAAATAAATATTTCCATTCTTTAAAAAAAGACATAATAAATGTATATCACATGGTTAGTGTACATATAAAAGTCATCGGTTTAAACCATTCTGGATGATGTATCTGAAGTAAAATGACCCAGGTTTTGCTTCTGTCGTCGTCCTCTATTGTTTTTAGGACATTTTCTGTTAGTTAAGAGAAAAGGAAAAAGAAAGATATCGCTATGTTTAGGATATTTCAAAATGTTTCCAAAGTAATACACAACTCACACATAAAGTGGTCTTGTATATGATCACGCGAAAGAGGAAACCAGATAGCATTTGATGCAAAACCAGGTGAGGACCCAACACATCATTCTGCTATCTTCCTACAAGGTTGGGGACTGAGAAGGTTAGACATACAGTGTAGGTATGGACACAAGCAAAACTCATTTCCAAGTCTATACTATTGCATATGAATCCCTGGGAAGACTCCTGCCCTTCCTCTGGCCTGGCAACCCCCCACCACAGTGACTGCTAACATATAAACCTGGCACAGTTCAAAGGGTCCTGCTCTGAATGCTTTCCCTGAATATTATGACACCCCCAAAATGACCAAAACCACTTATATGAAAGGAGAAATCAAAAGCATGCTTTTAACCTCAGACAGGAATACATAGGAAATGCGATTTATAAACGACGACTCATTCCACACCCTACTTGAGCAAAACCACAGACCCAATTAAGAACAGCCATGCTGGGAACAGGGTATTCCCCAATTCTGTTCTTTTCACCGAACATGTTTCTCCTCACTGTTGTAATTGTTCCCATGCCAGCCCACTAGAATGCGGGCTCATAAGCTCCCACAGTGCACCAGGAGGAAAGAGGCTGGGCTGCCTTCTGGTCATTTTGAGTCTGGGCTCTGTGGATAACTAATTATGCAACCTCAGTTTTCATATATGTAAAATATTAAATGAAGAGCTGGACTAACTAACCTCTAAAATCTAATCTAATGAGAAAAGTTCTGCTAATAATGAGTACCCCATTCTAAAGTTCCATATTTTTATTCAAAGAGCACTGCTTTGCTTGACTTAAAAGCCTTCATGATAACACTTGTTTCATGTATTGTTTTTGCAAATGTTATCTCACTAATCCTCCTCCTATAAACACTTTGAGATGGTAGAATCATCTCCATTTCATAAACAAGGAAAATTGGTTGAGAGGTCAATCAACCCTCTGTCACTAACTCACCATGGCCTTGGAAAAGCTCCAATTTCATGGGGCTATGGTTTTTTCATCTATAAGATAAGGGGGCTTGGCCAGGATTAGTTCGACATCCTGCAAATCTTGCATTCTAGAGTCTAAAATGATGAAAGAATAGTCCATGTACAAAAGAGTATTTTATTCCTGCAGTCTTGATAAGCAGGTCAGTGGGAACGTCCTTTTAAAGGAAGATTCCTCACATGGAATATCCACCATGGGTTAAATGAACAGCTGTCCCACTGTGTGGGAGAGGCACTCCTTAAAAATTCCATGGAGACAAGGCCAAGTACATGATGATAATATTCTAAAACTAACATAGCAAGATAGCCTAGGGGAGAATTTACCACAACAAAAAGACAGGCCTTAAAAAGAGATTTGTGATCAATTCAATGATATGACCTCAGTCTTGGAGACAGTGTTCAGCGAAGACACTATGACATAGTTCAAAATGTACCGTGATGTCTAAGAGCTGTGAAGGCAGCAAAGGGACATGGGACAGAAACTAGAGGATCCTAACTTAAAAACTCCCTGCCAGGTAATTTTAATTTAGTAGCTGAGGATTATAGCACAGTGAGAACCAAGCACAGAGCCACATAAAAGTATGGAACAGGATTTACAAAACAACTTAACTATCTCAATGACCTTTAGGTAGGCATTTCCTATGCCAGGGCTTCAGTTTCTTCACTTCTCTAGAATGGAGGGGCTGAACTCAAAGTTGCTTCCTGCTGACTCTGATATCCTTCAATTTTCTTTAAGCTCCCAAATCTCAAATTCCTCCCTTACCTTTATCTTATTTCTTTTCTAACCTTAGAAATCATTTATTGCTCCACTCCTCCTTTACTCTATGTTCTAAATGGTTCCCGTGTCTCACTCCTGCATATTCTCCATCCTCCAATTAATTCTGCATGACACTCAGATTAATGTTTTTTGAAAAAAAAAAAAAAAGGTTTACAACAAGTTCCTCCCTTGCTTAAAACCCTGAACTTGAACTGCTATAAAATCAAGTCTGAACCTTGCTCCCCAGCAGCAATGATACTTGGCAAATATATTTCCCAAGAGGACACAACATAGACCCTTCTCTTAGTGGTTCAGTGGAAAGAAGAATGATTTAGGAATTAGGCAGCAATGAATCCAAATCCAGGCACACGGAATGGATGACCACAGACAAATTACTTACCCTTTGAGCCTATATTAAATGGCCACGAGCAGTCCTACTGCTACATTTTTTTTCCCTATCTTCTCTTTCTCTTGTCATGCTTTTTATATCATTATGTCCATACTTAATCTACTACTCGATTTTATACTTAGTAGTCTTGTCTATGGATGGATCCTTTGCTCTATGGAATAAAGTCCACCGACTTTAGTGCCTCAATTTTATGAAAAATATGTTACTCAGAGAACATTTCTTTTATCATTTCTAGATTTATTATTTCAGCTTCAGATGGCTGAAAATACAAGGTCTGACTATCTGGACCTTGGATAGAAGAGTCATACATCCATTATGATCTGTCGATATTTCAACTTTCTGTGCTCCAACCCTAACCCCAGAATAAGACAGAAACGTACAGAGGATGTAGATGGGACTTCGGAACCCAACTAAAAGAGGTAGAGACAGGCACAAAGAAAAGGCATATTGTCTAAAGATAATATGAACTTGATTTGCTTTGACTTTTTCCACGTTCAGTTCCATTCCGACTAATTTTCATTCATCTTGGAAAACACCCACTTTATGCCAATTTCACTCCAAATGTGTCCTTTAATTTATGGTTTTAGCTCTGATCATTTAAAAATGTATTTTCACTGCAATTCAGAAAATAAGCTAATGTTGACGATGACATAAGAAAAGCAGTTTTCTTTAACTTCTGATTTCTTTCTTATGATGGATTAAGTACATTCTTAGAGCATAAAATGCCTTGCAGTTTTGCAGGGTTTAAAATTTTTCTTAATGCCTCTTTGGTATATATGCAGATCGTTCTAAATATTCTGCAGCTATCACTGTCCCTGAAGGCAGTGCTCAAAAATGGGACACAGTTCTCAGACCCCTTAATTCCCTTTATACATTGAGTATTGTCATGTTCCCTCGGCCTACAGTGCAGATATACCTGTAACCTCAGAAACAAGCTCTTGCCTAGAGTCGGAAGAAGCAAGACAAGGAGTGGTCAGACCCACACAGAAACCTCTGGGAACTGATCCTAGGATTTTTTCCTCATAGACTGGTAGACTTAAAAATCCCTTATCATTTTGCAAATGCTTCAAAATTTTACTGTTCACAGCTACCCACCTCTAATTTAAAGCTAGTATTTTTTTTTTAATTAAGGTAACTTTGATTTATAGAATAAAAGTTTAGAGGCAACGCTTCACTATTTGTAAAATATATGGTAACACCCAGGCCCACCACCAAATCTCCAATAGTCTTCCACCACTGTCCACTGGACCCCCACCACCCCTTGCTTCCACCCTCCACCTCCTTCCCCTCTGGCAACTTCACTTCTGTTGTCAATGTCCAAGGGCTAGTTTTTGTTTTCTCTGTTGATTTGTAAAGCATTTCTTAAGTTATTACCTACCTTGTTATGCACATGACAATTGCTACTATAATGGCGATCTGTACAGCTCCAATAATTGCTGCAATAAGAACATGAGTGAGCTTTTGCCTACTTGGCACTACATAGAGAATACTAAAGTCTGTCTTTTCACAGTGCTGTCCAGTGTAACCAGATTCACATCTGAAAAAGAAAGGAAAAGTATTCTCTGAGAACTATAAATTTCACTAATTCCAGGTTTTTAAATCAAAAGATATAAAATGATAAAAATTTAAAAAGAAATGGAAAAGTAAGTGCTTCCTCCCACCATCTGAGAAAAAAATTGCCATTTCTGAATTTCCTTGCATTCTTTTTGGATATCCCTTTTGCAGAGTGCTTCTTTTACCTATCATGATATCACATTATTGATTTTAAAATTGCTAAATAGTCTTGATTTCCTTCATTTAACTATAGAAACATAATATACCATTCAGAGACTATAACTAACATGTATTCCTTATTCTGAGACATCGGTCATTTTCCATTTTTCACAATTATAAATTAGGTAGAGTGAACATCTTGGGGAATGTGCACTTTACTACAGATTATTAGAAAATGTATAGATTATTCTTAGATTATTCCTCAGGATAAATACTTGGAAATGAGATTATTGAAGAAATACATATGAACATTTGCAGTTCTTTGAACATAGCACCAAATTAGAGTCAAGATATTTTCAGTGCATGTAATATAATCACTTACGACGCAAGGGGGAGACAAAAAATCAGTTCTCAATGACAGCAACAACCAAGCAGTCAAGTAGGTGCTAATCTCAGAAATTATCTAAATCCAATTAAAATAAATAGAAGGGCAACAACATCAGCTGATGACAATAATTTGACAAGAGGAACAGTTTAAATATTTAACAGGAAATTCACATTTTTTAAGCTGACAGAGTGAAATGTATAAATTAGCCATCCTTCAGTTGCAACTGATTAATAAAACATCTGAAGTGCAACAATGTGTATTTATTAATGTCTCACACTTCATTACAAAAAAATATTTTGTAATACAGCACACATAACAACAACAAAGAAATCTGGGAGCTGGTAAAGAGGGAAGTCAGGGGTCACGTGAGTCCATGAAGCCCATCCCTGAGGTCTCCTGGATATCTGCCAGCAGGTTTTACATTGGGCTCTAGGCTTCCTAGCAGACAAAAAAACCCAGTAAGGTGGATATATAGATCATGGATAAGAACTGAAAGCCCAGAAATAAGTAAATATGTAAGCAAAAATATAAGAACTGGGGGGTGAGTTCCAAAAAGATAGGAAATGAGGAACTGAAGACAGACTAAAGAAAAGTCTTTTTAAAAAAAATTTTTTTTTTAAAAGTTAAGGTACAGGCAGGGATGAAGGCGAGCGGGCAACAAGCAGGAAGAGAGAAGAGGAAGCAGCACTATTTATTTCGTCGTTCATCCTTGTTTCCCAAAACCCCAGGAGATGAATCCACCAGATCCTTGGGATACATGTGGCCTGTGCTCAGCCGGAGATGGTGGACTGCACTGCTACGCCATCAGGGCGTGCTTATATACAGCTCTTTTTAAAAAAAAAAAAAAAAAAATATTACTGGAAGGAATGAAGGCAAGTAGGTAGCAGGCAGGAAAAGAGGAAGAGGAAACATCTTTATTTTATTTTTATTTAGTTGTCCAAACTGGTTGTCCACCCTCTCACCACCACCCAACCCCTGCCCCAGACCTGGGACTGTGGCCTACACTCCTTTGGAGATGACCAACCTAACCACTGCTCCATCAAAGTGTGTCTAGACAACTCTTTTGACTTCTTCTATAAAGGAAAGAAGTAGGAGAGAACTGGGAGAGTAGCTAATAGCAATGAGAACAAGGTATTTTTTCCCCCAAGGTAGAAGAGAAATATATATGTATAATAAAAATATATAATCTATTTACACAAAGATATATGATATGAGAAAAAGGGGAAGAATTGCTGGTAGGTGATAGTGAAAGTCTAGGAAAGTTCTCTCCATGTTGCTTCAGTTTTCTCAGTGAATATGGAAACAAGATATCAGCTATGAGTGAGGATGAAAGAAGCGCTGAAATCTGAAGAGAAGAATAGAGGAATCATGTAGGAGAGAAAAAGGAGAGGACTACAGTTTTAGAATGACTGCTTGGAAGCATGGAGGGCTTACTTTGCAGGATAAAAGGCAGTGCTTTTCAACAAGTGCCATGTGAAATCTGAGAACAGATATGTCCTGTCAAGTGAGTATGCTGAGGCAGAAAGGGACTCTAACAATTGACCATAGAATTTAAGATGAATAGAAGAGATGAGTGTGCGCAAGGGGTGAGAGACACTGAAAAGGAGAGAAGATCAATACATTGGCGGCTTAGTGATATGGAAGGAGTTCTGGGTGGAACTAGAATAAATATTTGAGAGTTGGAATGATTCCCAAACAAGGTCTTCAACCTACATCTGCCTCCTGAGGTCTAATATCAAAATATATGCAATGGCCTGCAAGACATCCCTAAATGGATGCCCCAGATCTGATCACAGCTTCTTAAATCCTAAAATGATTTCTCACTGCCTTTAAAATAAAGAACAAGCCCCTGGGAGGGCATACATGTTCCTCTTGGTCTCACCATTTCTCCAGCAATGTGCACTAACCCCCTTCAGACAGTCATTTTCATGCTGCGTTTGAATTGCTTATTATTTATCAGATTGCATGCTTTCCAAAGGCATAATCAAATTAGAGACCCCAGGTCTCTAATGGAAAGCAAGCAATAAATAAATAAATAAGTAAACGAACAAGCTAAAGGTAAGACAATGAAAAGTTTAACCTAATAATAGGACACAAGCTAAAGCTTGTGCAATTCCCTCCTGCTTACTGCCACCCAAACACACCCTCCTACCACAGGAAGTGCATGTGAGGCTATGGCCTGATTCTTACACTGAAAATATTTAGACAAAAGAAAAAAGTTCAACTGCTTTTTAGAAGTTATAATATAGAGAAAAAAGTTTCTTTACCATTTAAAAACACCACTGATCTGAAAAAGATGGAAAAGTTGATAATATTCACATGCCATTGAAATATATATATTTACCTATAAATATCTATATAAATCTATATGTACACATATAGATAGATAGACAGATAGACAGAGAGATCTACTGAATAGCTACTGGACTAGATCCTATGCAAGGCCCTATGAATATAGTGGTTAGTAAAAGAGTCTTTAGCTTAATGGAGCTTGTAGCCCAATAATGTCAATAGCTATTAATGAAATACTATGTATCAGGTATTGGCAAAGAACTTAACATATTATTCATTTAATTTTAACATTAGTAGATATACTATTATTATTTTAGAAATGAGGACAAGGTTTAGAAATTTTAAGTAACTTCCAAAAGGGACAGCCAATAATGGAACTTACCACTCTAGCATTCGATGCTCTTACTGTTAATCAGTAAAATACAAGACATCATCGTCTCACTTTCCTCACTTAGGTATCTTGAGATACCCCACCCTAAGAGGATGACACAATCTGAGCTTCCGTCACGATACACATGCACTGTGGGACTAAGATGCAGAATTTGCTGCATGATTTTGTTTTAAAACTAGCCTTTTCTCTTTTGTAGAGCTGCATTTTTTAAAATATTCAATGAGGGGTAAGGGTGAGGCTAGCTCCTTAAAAAAACAAAGGTTTATAATTAGGAAAAAGCTTAACAAAGAATTATATAGCCTTTAACAGCTTATAGTGTTTTGTTTCACTTTTCTTGTTTGCAAAAAAAAAGGGAGGAGGAAAAAAAAGAGTCAGGAGAAGAAAGCTAAAGGAGTAGAGTTTACTTCTTGGGGAGAAAGATTCACTGGCTTCTAGGCTGACAAAATGACAAAATAAGTATAATATTTTTCTAAGTTTTGATGATTTGACTAAGAAAAGAAAAAAGGATTTTGGCCAAACTGCCAGAGGCAAGAGCGAGCAGAATGCTAGCACTCCCCACTTGTCTACAGAAACATCACAGGTAACTAAACCAACCTGAGGACCACGATGAGATCTCAGCAGCAACAGCAGTAAAAAGTACTCTAAGTAGACAAGACACTAAGAGCATTAGTTGAGTACCAAGCACTCTGAGAACCAGTTTGGTTTCTGCTCTATTTCCACCTTGTTGCTGACCTTCAACAAATCACATAACCTCTCTGGGATCAGACGATTGCAGATTGACAGCCTTTCCATTTCCATTTCTCACTTCACACTTGGTTCTACATCCCCATCCCCTTATTTTTAGAAATCTATTTTAATATCTATTCTGAGTTGCACGTGCTCTTAACACATCATTCTTCAACCACCTTGTTATAGACTGCCTAAAAGCCAAAATAGTGTTTGAATAACATATATTTATTTTTCTAATACATAATTCACAACATGATATTAAAAACGGTAAGCTCATAATCTCAGTGCTAAAATACAACATCTGTTTTTGGTTTCGCATATTACTTGACAATTTTTTTCCAAATAATGCAGCTAATTTGTTTTCTGAATCAACTGCAGAAAAATATTTTTTGGTAATACTTAGTCCACATTTTATTGCTTTTTATAGAATAGTGACCAGTGATGGAAAAAATGCCTCACCTCTGATCTGGAGGCTCTGACTTACCTACAAGAAGCCTTCTGAGTAGAATAGATGAATTCACATTTTCCATGAATGCAATAACCATTGAGGTTTTCAGGGCAAGGCATGTGGCTCCCAACATAAACACCTTCTCCTTGATCACTAGCATCTAAAAAGTAAAAATCAAACTGAATTGAAAAATATGGACTTTTCAAAGATTCTGAGGCAGCAGATAAATTCATCCCTACTCTACGAGATAAAATGGGGAACAAAAATCATCACGTGGAGGGCTGCGTAAGACCACAATCCCCCATATGCCACAAACACAGGAGAGACTGCCTGAATTCAAAGCATTTAAAAATATTTGCACCATGAGCTGCTGTTATTTAAAAGCAACCTGTCATGAAAAGGAAACATCTTTACTAAAGAAATAAATGCACCTTTGAGAAGAAAGTTCAACCCTCTCTGAGAGAGATGGCATTTATGTAGCACTGGTCTTTGAAGAACTGATTTTCTCTAATCATTCACTCAGGGGTTATGAAGCTGAGGTCAAAAAAGATTGTAATGACAAAGAGCAACTTAGGGGATTCTAAAATTTGGGGGTGGAAGCTTTATTCGGGGGATGGAAATGATCAAACGGATTTTTTTTCTAAATGAAAATAGCTTCGCTGTTCTTTCTGGTTTTTCTTAGTATATGCTACTGCCTTTAAATTTAAATAACATAGAGGATAAAAAATTTTAAATCATCCAAGATCTCGCTATCCAAAGAGAATATAAACGTTGATGAGTATCTATTCAGACTTCAACAAATTGATCTGAACTGAATTGGAGCTGAAGAAGATGGAAGTGTGGTGAGTAATGACATTATCACAAATAGGAAGAAAGTTAGGAAGTAAAGATACAAACGGGCAAGAATGAAGAAGATATGGAGACCCAGTCTGCAAAGCCAACAGATTGATTCACTGATTTTCTATTTCTATTTCTATTTCTCTCTCTCTCCCCTCTCTCCCTCTCTCATTATTCACATTCGCATGCCCAAACATTTTTTAATGGATTTTTTTCTTATTTTTTTCCTCCAGGCACATACACGAATACATTAATTCTCAGCTCTATGGACCCAGAGTTCAGCAATATTTTCAGGCCTGCCCATGTGTAGGGAAAATTTCCAGGCTTCCTGTCATTTCTATCTTACAGTTCCAGCTTACAGATTCTGTGCATTATTAGTTATGTGACCTTAAATATTCTACTCTCTCTAAGCCTCAGATTTCATAATGGGAAAGTGAGGCTGTAACAGGACCTATGCTTCATGCACTTTTGAGAGGATTCTCTAAGATAAATAATCCACAAACAAGACCACGGAAACAAGCAGTGATCTGCACAGCACATCAAGTAACAGCAAAGACTTACCTCCCTCAAATACAAACACAGGTGTCAATACAAGCTGAAGAATGTTAGAGTAAGAAAATTAAGAAGGAATGAAATAGGAGGCTGTATGTACAAGTATGGGAAAGGGGGAAAGAAGGGCAAAGGCGAGGCTGGAATAGAAGTAAAGTGTGAAAAAAATGAAGATAAAGAAACAATGAAAAATGCAGATTTTAAAACTCAGTAGAAGGATAACTAAAGCAGAGAGGTCATGCTATATACCTAGTAAGCCCAAAGCACTGCCATTTACCTCAAAATTTATGTATTTACATTAAATTAACTTATAACTTAGAAGGCAAACTGAACTAGAAGTCAAGAAATTCAACATATAAACTCTCAAGCTTAAGGATATCTGTGCTACACTGTGACCTTTGCTCTTTCTGAGCTGAATATGATGAGCACGCTTCACAGAAGTTAATACGAGACGTGTAAGCGATCTTCTGTTTTCTAGTAACCACATTTTTAAACGTACAAACAGGTAAACTCATTTTCAGATAAATTTATTAACCTAGTTTACAAAAAAAATTTCAATCTATAAACAATATAAAAATGGTTATTTTACACTTTTGTTTCTTTAATAAGTCCCTACAATCTGGTAAGCACTTTACAATCCAGCATGTCCCATTCTGATGAGCTACAGTTCACAGAGTAAACGGCTTATTCATATATCATCTGTTAACCATCTTCTGTATGTCAGGCAGTCTGCTAGGTGCTATGGATACAAAATCAACACACATCCTGTCCTCAAAAGGCTTTTAAGGTCTTCACCAGTTACCAAGTACTTCTACCATGACAAGAGAAACCAAGCCCTCCTTTGGGTGGCTATAATCCTGAGTACCTCCTCCTCCTAGCATTCATGATTTTTTTTTTTTTAAGGAGAGGTGCAGGCAGGAATAAAGGCGAGTAGGCAGACAGGCAGGAAGAGAGAGGAGGAAGAAGCATCTTTATTTTATTTTTACTGAGTTGTTCACACTGGTTGCTTTCCCCTGGGCCCGGAACTCGAACCTAGGAGCATATAGCCTCTGCCTTTTGAGGTGATTGACCTAATGGCTGCTGCTCCATCCACCAGGGCACACCTCATGATCTTTATCTTGAGATAAAAACCTCAAGAGTCATAACTGATTTTTTTTTAAATCAGTCTACCATGAGACCATGAGCTCCATGAAAATTTAGATATTATCCATTTCTGTTAACTAGCACTTTAAACAGTACTTATTTGCTTTCAGACGAAAAATACTATTGGCAATTGCAATAAAGTCCCAAGTGACTTGTGGAATCCAACTGTCTCCCATGGCAACTGAATCTACGACACTAGTGCTCAGAGAAATATCAAGACTACAGAATTTAATCTGAAGATTCATCAAGGTCATAGCCGGAGGGTAGGTTATATCTTCTGAAAGAAGAGCAAAAAAAGAAAAGAAAACAAGGAGGTAGAACAGAATTCTAGAACAGGTGTGAATACAAGAGAATGAAGACAGGACTTAGGATCAGAAAGTGTGAACTCTAGTCCTTGCTCTGCCATTCGACATGAGACACAAGCACTCACATAGTTTTAGCTTTTTCTTCTCCAAAAAGAGGATAACACGGCTGTGACTAGGCTTAAACAGTAACACAAATATGTGAAAACTGCCAGCACAGAGGAGAGCACGCAATTATTAACTGTTGAATGAATGACTATCCAACTGATGTCACTCGTGGGTGGTATTAAACATTCTGTAGATAGGTAGTGATGGTGAGACCTCTGAGCACAACTACCAACAATGAAACTAGAAAACAAAATATTAACCATTTGATAATGAATTCAATGAGAGCATTTAATATTTAGATTAATCACAGAGAGTAAAGGTTATGGCTCCCACTGACAGATGGATCACTGAGGCTCAGAGATCTGACCCCGGAGGGCAAGCGCCGAACCATCATACAATTATTCCACCAAGCTACCTGGGAGACAAGCAGGGATTGGACAAAGAGGGAAGTCCTCCCATCTGCTCTCTCAGTGAAGCTAATTAGGTAACTTCAAAAAGGAAAGACTGAAACGCCTTGGAGATATAATAAAGCACAGTTTCAGAAGCCCCAGCAGAGATGTAGCCTCACACAGCAAGAGCTGGGCACAGAATGGTCCTATCTAAACAATGCCCTCAGGCAAGTGGTGACAGGCTCCCTGAATAACAGCTGCAATTGCTCGTCTCTCAACAATGTGTGAGTGTGCCACATAAAAAGTAGACTTGTCATCCAGTGGTCCTTCCACCCACAGAAGCACTCAGAAGTAAATCCACGATCAGTGTTCTCAAATACAAAGGAGAGTAACGTTCTAAGCAATGATGTTACAGGAAAACCCAGGGCCACATGGCCTACCTGCAAAGGCGCTGGCTATCTGTGCTGGCCTGTCCACACACCACCTAAACGAAAGCATGAGGAGCTGCCATTCACAACTGAGACAGGCACCTGGTGCGTCAAAGGCAGAGGCCACAACCACAGCCAGACTGCATCACAGCCCTAGAGTTCATAATTTCTATAAACCCCAAGAGGACAAAATCCAGCTATACTCTTTCTTGCTTCCCCTAAACTAGCCTGCACCCCAAGCTTCATCACTAACATATGCCCCACACATCCGCTCTAGCCCCACTCTTGTCAACCCCAAAGAATGATCTACCGAGGTATTACTACTCCCACTAAGCTCCAACACCCGCACTCTCATTTCTAGACCCCACTGTTCTCCACACCAATCCTAACTCTCCCTCTCCTGGTTGTCTACTGTTCTCAATGCAACAGCTTTTCTAGGTTCTATGCATTTCTTTAGAGCACAGTCTTTGAAGATGGCTATCATGTGTTAGTTATCTTTCCATCTACCAACAGTGTCTGGCAAAATTACCAGTGTAAAATAGGCACATAATAAATTATATCTGATTATTGTAGTATCTATTCTTATTTGTAAAGAATTTTCAGTATCTCAAAAGTGACCTAGGCACTAAATTATCACTGTGATTTTATCAAAGGGAAACAAGTATTTGGGGTATACACAATTCCCCAAATTGCTTTAAGTATGAGCTTCAACCTACTAAAAATAACATACTTATTCTGGTCATGTGCTCTCAGTATAAATAAAACTGGAGATGATCTGTTATGTTTCCTGTGGGAATATAGGAGGTTTTCTATTTTAAACACAGTACTTTGTTATTAGTTTTGTTTTTTTTGGGGGGGTGTTTTATTTTATTTTAAGGATAGGTGCAGGCAAGAATGAAAGCAAGTAGGCAGGCAGGGAGCAGAGGCAGAAGCATTTTATTTTATTTTATTTTATTGTCCATCTTGGTTGATCACTCCAGCCCCAGGGAAGCAAACATGGTTCTTTGGAATACATGTGGGTTGCACCCACTTGGAGGTAGCTGACCAAAACACTAAACCACCAGGTAGATCATACATCTAAAAAAAAAATGTCCATTTAGTGTGACCAAACAAATGGGGAGAAGACACATTTGTGATGGAAATTATACAGAAGTCCTGAACTAGTCATCCAAAGACCTAGACTTGCTTCTGAACTAGTCATCCAAAGATCTAGACCTGCTTCAGTTAATTAGATATAGCTTCACTGGGCCTCAATATTCCCATTGGTCTTTGCCCCCTTGGAATGGCTGTAAGAATCAAACAAAAAAAGTGGATGTGAAAACAAGAATCGAAAGAACACTGAGCCTGAAGTCAAGGGACCGAGAATCCAATCTCTGCTCTCACCTTTACTACATGTAAGACCTTTTACAGGCACGCCCTGGTGGAGTAGTGGCCACTTAATCACCTCTGAAGAATACAGGCCACATAGCCAGGGGTTCCAGTTCTGGATCCCAGGGGGCAGAGGGGACAACCAGTGTAAACACCTAAAGGGAAACAAAATAAAAATGCTGCCTCCTCCTCTCTCTTCCTGCCTTCCTTTCTGCTTGTATCTTTCCATTAAAAAAAAAATAAAAAACTTTTTACAAATAAATCCTTGGGGCTACATCCATTCTGTTGACAAGTGTGGAGTACCTATGTATGTGCCAGACAGTCTGCCACATATTAGGGAAATAAAAGTGAATGTGAACATGACAGATATCATCCCTCATCCTCACAGACCTCATAGTACAGATGGCTTGTATTTGTAGCTTCCTTGTAGCTTGTAGCTGATAGCTTCCTACAAGGGGTGACTATAGCAATTGTTTCTTCGGCCATGCCCACACCTGAACCCCACCTGGAAATCCTACCATGAGTTTCTTAGGAATCTTTGGTAGATAAGGCCAGAGTTACTGCAATTGCACAATATTTGTAAAAATAGAGTAAAGAAAAAGGTTCATTATAATTAAAGCAGGTTAAGAGCTTGGATAGGAAAGAAAGTATGAGAGGTGCCTCATTTAGATTTAAGAGTCAAGGAATCTTTCCCAAGAGGAACGATTTCTAAGTTGAGATTTGAAAAGATGAACAGAAAGTAAGCAAAGAAATAAGCAGTTCCAGGCAGAGAGAACAAGGTTCAAGACCTAAGCACAGAGGGCAAATGTTAACAGCAGATTCCAGAGAAGTGAAGAGGATTGTAAAAGCATATATGATGGATCTTTGCGGATAATTTCTTATGAGTGCATCTGAATCTACAATTATCAGAAAACAAATTTCAATCTAAAAAAAAAAGTATATTATGATACACACTGGTGGCCTAGCAGTTAAGTTCACTGCCACTGGCTGGCACAGTTCATATACATCCCAAGGACCTGGGTTGGCAACCCGGGTTCAGAAGAACAACAGGTTGAACAATAAAACAACATAAAGTGCTTCTGCCTCCTCACTCTTCCTGCCTGTACCTTTCTTTTTTGGAAAAAAAAAAAAAAAAAAAAGCATATTATGAGAGTACTCTAAACAGAAAAGCACTTAAGCTATTTCAGTTATTATTACTAATAATTAATTGCATAATGTTTAAACTACAAAGAGCAAAGTTGGAAGGGCTGGTATAATGGAAATAGAACAGTAAGGATAGCTAAACAGCATATTTCAATAGTTGGCCAATATTTAGAAAATCATGATGATTCAGTACCTTTCACATCTGGTCGATATTGCAGTCCATCATCTTTCTTTCCCAACAAGCTATTGTCATCTGTGTCTATAAAAGAAAACAATTTCAAATTTCGATACAGTTGATGTTCAAGTCACCATGAAACTTCCAAATGTTCCAAAGGCCCCAGAAGTCCTTTCCAATTCTATCCCCTTATTCTGCTCACATTTTCCACCAGTCTCTCCATCTATTATGTCACTTCTATCTCAGGTCTCAAAGTATCCCAGCTATAGATGTGCTTTGCATTATGAACAGTCTAATTTCATTTAGACTCCAGTTCAAATGTCATCTCCTTAAAAAGCCTTCCTTGTGAAAAATAAAATCACACACCCTGAAGAGAAAGTATTAACACTTTCTCCAAGGTACAAGGAATCTCAGGATTTACCTTCTCTCCTACCACTGTTTCCCTGGAAACATAGCAGATTAAGATAAATGTGGAATCTCAACTATGCAGTCAGATAAAATTTACTATAAAAATGACCCCTGACTGGTGAACTGAATATAGACTGTGAAGTCTATAAATAAGTGTCTGTTGGGAAGCACGAGCCTTGGATGCCCAAAACATAATGAGGGGATAGGGAAAGAATAGTTGGCATAGATGTAAAAATTACAGAGGGTACCAACCACTCCAAAGAATTCTAAATCTGAATGAATTTCAATTAACAAAAATTTTAAGCCTTTAAGCCCAAAATTGAAATTCCAGGTAGTACCATTCAACCAGGCAGCCATTCCTCAGAAAAAGTATTTTTTCTCTCCTACTCTTTCAACCTAGGCTCTAAATGCTACCTGATGAAAGAAAAACGAACCATGCTTACTCAAGATCAAAGCTAAGTAAACTGTCTAGCTACAATGGGTGCCTATCAGCAATTGCTGCTTCTTCAGACCAACACCTGACCCCCACCTGCAAGTTCTCTCATGAGCTTCTTGGGCATTCTTTGGTAGCTTAGGCCAGAGTTACTGAAATCAATCAGACCATATTCCACTGTTACCATTATAAAGTACCTAATTTTAGCTTTTAAATGATTTCCTGTATTGCAGATAAAAACAAAGCCCAAAAAGGGAGGTGGAGGGGAAGAGGTAGGGCATTTAGATCAGTCCAGCACAGTCCACATACATCCCATGAAAAGTGGGTTTGCTAGAGGGGTGGAGGAAGAGCAACCAAGAGGAACAACTAAACAAAAGTGGATAAAATGTGTCTTCCTCCTCTCCCTGTTCCTTCCCTACTCGTGTTTATTCTGCCTGTACCTTTCCTTTAAAAAAAACAAAGCATGGTCTGTGTCTTGAGAAGATAAAAATAAAATTAAAATTAAGAAAAGCAAATTAGTAACAGAACGAAGAAATTCTAAAATAGTATCAAAGATTTCTCATTAAAAAAATTTGAAAAAACACTATTAAAATGTACATATAAGAAGATTATGACACATAGCAGTGAACATAGGTCTCTAGAGAAGTAAAGTGGAATTCACCTGTGCAGTGACCAAGATGCCGTATATCAATCTGCTCTTGCTTTATACAAGACGCTTCTCGAACGAAACAGGGATTGTTGTAAGAACTGCCATCAGAAGCACACACAGGATTAAAACTGTATCCACTGCAATCTATATTACATACACACCTGTTGGAAAAGATAAAAAATTACATGTTTTACAACAAAAGCATTTTACAATAATGCTCCAATAGTAAAAAAAAAAAAAAAAAAAGCAACTTTTTTCTGCCTTCCGTAACAGGAAGAAATATTGTTTTAAGTCATTTATAAAGTTTAAGCAAAGTGAATGCTCAGCTAGCAACTGCTTCCAGGGGACCATTTAGAGACCATTTTATCCAGATATTATTAATTCATTGGTTTCTTTAAAATTTTCACATATATGTGAAATAATCAGAAGCTATCAAGTGGCAATAACATTAATTTAAAAACAATATAGTGGAAGGGACACAGAATTAGGAATCGAAAATTCTACTACATGCGCCCTGAGACTGCATTACAGAGAAAGCCAAGGAAGACCTAGGTTTGGTCACTCCTCTTGAGAACAGTAAAATCTATTTGAAAATATGAAAATAAGAGTCTCTGTTTCCATCAACATGGTGGAATAGGAGCCTGGACTAACTCATCTGCTAAAAACAACAAAAATATATGGGGTAAATATTTTAAACCATTTTCTTAAATGCATTCATAAGTTGGCAGTCAGGTTAATTCCTCTGGAGCACCCAGGCCACATACCCCTGGGTTCGAGTCCTCGGTTTGGGGTGAAAACAACCAGTGTGAACAACTAAAATGGAAATGAAGTAAAATGCTTCTTCCTCTCCTCTCTCTTCCTGTCTGCCTGCCTGCTTGCCGTCATTCCTACCTGTACCTTTCCTTACAAAACAAACACAAAAAACTACATTCATAAGTTGACAAGAAAGCAAGGAACATGCAAGACAAAAGTTTAAAGGTCAAATGAAAAAGGTCAACTGAGTTTACTAAAACTGGTTTTTACCCTGAAGGCATTTTCTAAACTAGGTAAATTGAATTTTCAACTTTTTTTGGTTTTGCAGACTGCTGGGAACAAGAGATAAAATTAACCTAAATTGGGAAGTCTGGAGAAACTAGAAAAGCCAGTCCCTCAAAGAACTACAGCCTCATCATGAGATAGAATTTACCTCATAGGTAGTCATAATCCAAGGGGATTATCTAAAATTGCAGGGAAAAGACATGGAATTGACTAGAGGGAAGAAAAACATCTCTGAGAATTCAAAACCACAAGCCAGTTGTCTCATGGGCAATTACAATTTTAAATACCACTTGGTTGTTCTGAAAAAATCTCAAACCCAAAATTTATTTTAAGGAGTAGAAGACTTAAAGAAGACTGATAGGGGCCCTAGGCAACTGACAGAAGCAAATGCAATCGCCACTGGAGAAAGCCAACTTTATTATCCTAGACTCAAACGTTTTCCAAGATTCAGTTATACAACTCCAAGAAAATGTACTCCCTCTCCTTCTCTCTCTGACACACACACACACACCCACACACACCCAAACAAGGAAAGAAAACTCCATGACCAGAGCAAACCAATTTTTAAAAGAACCAAATATCCAAACAGAACTTCTAATAAAAAACCCATTACTAGAAATAAAAAATGAAACAGGACATTTACTAGATTAAAGCAAAGGTGGGTTAGAGAATTAGAAGACAGGTTGGAAGAAATTACCTAGATTACAGCAGAGTCAGAGACAGACTATATGAAAACAAGAATAAGAGGCTTAGAGGACAGAATCAGAGTTGTAAAAAAATGTGACTGAGTTCCAGATGGAGTTACAGAAATGATGCAAGAACATTAGTTTCAGCAATGTCTCTTAAGACTTTCTAAAACGAAAGAAAAAAAGGTACTGATCTAAATATTCAAGAAGCCGAATACATTCCAAGACACTGAAATTTCACAGTGGAATGTTCTAAGAGTAAAAGGGTATTTTAAAGGCAGCCAGACAGAGGAGAAAGATTTCCTTAAAAAAAAGCAAGAATAAAAGTAACAGGTGTCTTCAAAAGCAATACTGAAGTCAAGTTGTTTATTTATAGCCAAGACCGTGAAATAATACCTGCAATATGTTGAGATAAAATAGAATTCTATAACAAGGATATCTTTCAGAGTGAGAATAAAATAAAATAATCTGGAAGAAGTAAAAACTTGTCACCTTCTGTCAGTAAAGGAAATTAGAAAGTCAGTAGACCCTACATAAGGAAAATCTGAGACACAAACACAAATGGAGAGCAAAAGCAAAAGATAATGTTGACAAAGTACTGGCAACATATATAAGACAACAACAATCCTCTGTGCAGTTCAATTTTTTAAATGGGAAATTAAAATACATGATAATAATAGCATACAAATAGCCCTAAATCTCCATACCATACCCGGAATGGAAGAAACCTGGTATAGTTACATTTAATGTCAGACATAAAAGATTTCAGGGCATTATGAGAATTACGAGACTTTGAGAAGGAAAGACAATCCCCTTCATAATAAAACAAAACAAAACAAAACATTTTATTCACCAAGAAAGTATGATTCTAAACATTTTAAGAGAGCCTCAAAATCCATAAAGCAAAAATTGACAAAACCACAATAAGAAATAGCCAAATACTGCATAGTTGATTTTAACATGACTCTCCTCTATGTAACTGATATATGAAGCAGATAAAATATCAGTAAAACAGACACATTTACAGGCAAAATGACATAATGCTGGGATCAGCTTTAAAATGCCAAAAAAAAAAAAGGTGAGATGCAAAGAACAGATAAAGCAAAAATGGACTTTTCATACTAATTGAAGTTGAATGATCCTTCTCTATATGTTTGAAATTTTTCTTAACTACTGGTAAACTAAGATTTAAATGTGAAAGGCAAACAACAAAAGACTTAGAAGATCAACTATAACTTGACCAATAAATTCCACTTTGAAATAAAGAACTTGCCCTGGAGGGTTGGGCACAGTCCACACACATCCCAGAGTCCTGGGTTCACATCCTGTGAATAGCAGGAACAACCAAGATGAACAACTAAATAAAATTAAGTGCTTCTTCCTCCTCTCTCTTCCTACCTCTGCTCACCTTCATTTCTACCTGTACCTTTTCTTAAAAAAAAGAAAAGAAAAAAACTTCCTGTAAAGAGAATAAAAAGGCAAGTTACAATAAAATAAATAGCTATATTTTATATAACCAACAAGTAATCATGGCCAGAAAATTAAATTTAAAAATCCATTAAAATATACACATAATTCAATGGGAAAAAAAGAGAGGCAAAGAAATAGGAAATAAATATAAATAAGAATAAAAGAGGATGTATATTTAACAATCTATTTGAAAAGATGTTCAAATTGTTCTCAACGGTTGGGAACATGCAAGTTTAAACCTCAGTGAGATACCATCGCAATCACTAAAAAGGCAACAATTTAGAATATGGACGATATCAAGTGTTGGCAAGGCTGAGCAGCGAACAGAAGTCTCATCCTGTGCTGATGGGAGAGCTTAATGGTACAAACACATTGGAAAAGACATTACTATGAAAAGCTAGACTTGCACATCCCAACAATTTCACTACTAGGTAAGGTCCTCGAAAATCTCTTTCACATATACACCAGGAGACTTAAGCAGGAATGTTCACAGCAGGATTATTCATGAGTATAAAAGACTGGAAATACTCCAAATGTCCATCAACAGTGAAATGGAGTGTAAGTGGATGTGATATAGTCAAGCAATTGAATTCAATAAGCATCGAAATTTAATGAGCTATAGCTATGTGCATTAATATGAATGAATCTCAAAAACATAATGCTGAGCAAAAGGAAGTACACCTAAGGAATGTAAATAGGTGCAGCCACTTTGGAAAACTGTATAGAGGTGCTTCAAAAAGTTAAAAATAGAACTACCATATGCTGCTGGGTATCTAGTTAAAGAATATGAAAACATGAATTCAAAAAGATATATCCACCTCAGGTTCACTGCAGCATTATGTACAGTAACCAAGAAATGGAAACAAAGCATCCATAGACAGATGACTGGATAAAGATGTGGTACATATACACAGTGGAATACTACTGAGCTATAAAAAGAAATGAAATCCTGTCATTTGTGACAACATAAATGGAACTCGAGAGGATAATGCTAAGTGAAATAAGTCAGAAAAGAAAAGACAAATACCAGACGATTTCATTCACATGTGGAATATAAAGAAATGACACAAGCAGGCATACTATTGTGGCTCTAGTGGCTGAGATGACTGGAATGCGGACCATGTAAAGCCCAAGGACCCAGGTTTGAAGCAGAGGAGAGGGGACCAAAGTAAGCAATTAAATAAATAAAAATGCCTCTCCCTCTTCTATTGCCCTCCCTCCCCCTTCCTTCTCTTAAAACAAACAAAACAAATGAACAGACAAGACAAAACAAAAATAAACCCCAAACCCATGGATTTCGAGAACTAAGGTTACCAGAGTGGAAGGGATCAGGAAGGAGCCCAGGGTAGAGGAGTGCTGTAAACCAGTGTTACCCCAATTAAAAGGAAAAAAAAGTATACATAGTGTGATTCCATTTATACAAAATTTAGAACCAAATATCAAATAATAATTAATTGATCATATGCAGTAAAAACTAAAGAAAGCAGAGGAATGATTTCCACAAAATGCAGTATAGCAAGTGGGTGGGATAAACATGCAAGTGGGAAGGGACACGGGAGAGGCAGGTCTGAAATATTGATAATAATCTATTTCTGGCTTGGGAGGCAGGAATCACAAGTTAGTGTCAGTTTTGTGCATTAAACCAAATGTGTAAGTTTTCCTACAATTTTGAATATATCTTCTATTTCACAACATAAAAAACACTAGAAAAAAAATAAAATTTCTAAGAATATTTACAAATTTAAGTGAAAAAATGGTTTTCACTTTTTTTTCAAGTGTGTGTGTTGGGGTGGTGGGGAGAGAAGATGTGACAGAGACCATATGGGGCCTGCAAAGTATTTACCATCTGGTCCTTTAACAGGAAAGCTTTGCCAAACCTGGGCTTAAAGGTTAAAAGTGGGCAAAACTGATGGGGCAAAATAGAAACAGTGGCAAATGGAAGAAAGAGTTACTGAACAGTTTCAGGAGTAAGCAAAGGCTCAGCAACAAAGGTAAGATGTCACAACAATCTAGTGAGGAGAAATAAGTGATTCCAGAGCCGGTTCTGCAGGTCAACCAGGCTTTGCTCAAGTGTGAATTAAGTCAGCACTCCTTCCAGCAATGCAAGAACTCTGAGAACAAACCACCCATACTGTTGCCAAAGGCACAAGTGTAAAGAAAATGAAATTACCAGCTCAAGGAAAGTCTAGCTCAGTGAAACACGGAGCAGAGAAGGGGCATATTAGACTCCAGAAGCCACTGGTGCGACTGATTACAGCAATCACAGGTGTTTGTAGACTGGCAACAGTCGCAGCGGGCAGGATGCCTGGAGCACAGCAGGGCACATGAAAGTGGAAAGAAATGTCCTCAGCAAATAAACCAGATTCAAAGTATTAATAACCATTTACTCCGCACCCACTCTAAGGGTACAGCCATGTTTGCCTCATTGAACCCTGACAATGAATGAATAGGGAAATGAATATAAAGAAAGATGAAAGACCCAAGATCACAAACTAATGAGTGGCTGGGCAGTGTTCTCTCTACTCATAGTCATTACATCAAATAGTATGGAAAGTGACAAATGAACAAAGGTCTATCACGGAGAATCTTTTCACTAAGCTGGCCTCTATTTTCTCTCAAATTGGTCATAGACCCGTCCCCTCATCCCGGAACACTTGTCCCTCAGACATCCACGCCATGGGAGCCGCCACGCTCTTAAGCTTCTTCTCAAATCTTAAAAGAATGACTGAAAATTAAATTACTAAGCATCCATTTGTTTACTTTCTTTAGTATTTTACTGCAATAACTTTGTTTTACAAATAACTTAAACTCACATGTAGTTCCCCATACATGCAGGTTCCCCATTTCTCAATTACATGTCAACACACCCTGGTCTCCACACCAAATCACCAAGTTCCTCACCACTGTCCAGTGGGCTCCCCACCACTTGTCCCCTCACCCCATCCTATTCCTTATTGGCAACCTCAGTTCCATTAAGCATCCATTTAAAAAGAAAAAGAACAATGGAATAAATTCAATAAAAACAAAAAAGGGAAAATATGGAGACAAATCTCAGCAGAAACAGAAAAGGCAGTTACAATGGCTATCAATAAAACCAAAAGTTGGTCCTTTCAAAATACCTTCAAACAAAGCAGGCTAAACATAGAATGAGAGGAAAAATAGCATCAGGAATGAAAGATTCAGCGGGAATTATGGGTTGAAAATTAAAAGGTTATTAGACATAGCTCTATGTCAAGTTTGAAAATGGGAAATTAATAACTTTCAAAATTATCAAATTTGGCTAAAAAAGAAACTAAAGCTGAATGACTATAATTTTTAAAGAAACTGAATCATGATATGCCCTTGCCTGGAGAGCATCCACATACAGTCCAATAACCTGTGTTCACTGACCGGGACCAAGGGAACAGCCAAAATGAACAACTAGATTAAATGCTTCTTCCTCCTCTCCATTCGTGCCTGCCTGCCTTCTTCTTTAAAAAAGAAAGATTAAATCAGTTGTTTGAAAAATAAAATAACAAGTAACAGATAACATACTGAATAAAAATGAATAAAACGAAAATCTTATCTTTACAGCAGACGGAATCCCAACTAACAATGCTCAGGCACAAAAAGATACTGCAATCTTAAAGCAACAATAGGATGCTATTTAAAAAATTTTTATAAAGCACCATGAGAGCAAAAATGAGTTCCTGGAAACTATATTACAGCAGAAGTGAAAAACTCAAAAAAGACTAGAAGTTGAAAAATTTCTCAGAAAGTAGAGCAAAAAAATTAGAAAGAAAATAGGAGAGAAAAGATAAAATTAAAGGACTAGTCCAGGATGTCCAACCTCCAAATAGCAGAATATCAGAAATAGAAAGAAGAAAGGAAATCAAAGAACTAATTAAAGAAAACTTCTCAAATTAGCAGCTTATTAGTTTCTAGGAAAGGGTACAACATTGTGAAATTTCATTACACTGCAGACACCAAAGGAAGATTCTACATGCTTCAAGATAGGGAAAACAAATCACATACAAAGGACCTGGAATCATAAAGGTTTCCAGCTTCACTGTAACACTAGAAGCTAGAAGACAATGGAGCAATGCTTTCAAAATTCTGAGAAAAATTATCTCCCACCTAGAATTATGCACTTGCTAATTTATAAACCAATTATTAGGTATAGGATGGTTAAAAACACAATTTCAAACACAAAGGCTCAGATGTTTGTTACATTATGGCTCCTTTTCTCCTGAAGCTACTGAAAGATTTACTAAAAGGAAAGTAAAAACAAGAAGCTACAGGCAAAAAAGACAAGAATCTGAGTATCCTAGATAGGAGAGTGGGAAAGGAATTTCCAGGATGATACTGATGGTTTAATTAAAAATGTACTGATCTTTCTCTCTATTCTGGCACAGAGCTCCCATGACCCTTGAAACTGTCCGAGTGACAGGAGTCTTGTGGGGAGAGAGTCACCAAAAACCAGCTATGGTGATTAGAATGAAAACTGCCACTTCCCCAACCTTTAAGTCCACCCAACCTCTGGGGAGGAAAGAGGGCTTAGAGATGGAATTCAATCACCACTGGTCAATGATTTAACCAATTATAAAAACTCAACCTTAGAAAAAGTGAACAGGAGTGTGTCCTGGTGGAGTAGAGGTTTGACGAAGTCCACAAATATCCCAAGGTCCCGGTTTTGAGACCCAGCACCGGGGAGAACCGCCAATGTCAACAACCAAGTACCTCCTCTCTCTTCCTGACTGCCTCTGCTCTCCTTCACTCCTGCCTGCACCTTTCCTTTCAAAAAATCATACATACATAATAAATAAATAAATAAATAAAGGGCTCCAGAAAAGTCTAGTTTAAGAGAGGAAAAAAAGTTAACAGGAGGGTTTGGAGGGCTTCCAGTTTGGTGAACGCATCCACATGCTGGGAAGGTAGGGCATCCAACACCATGGGGACAGAACAGATGCTCCTGGCTCAAGACCCTTCCAGACTTGACCCTGTGCACCTTTTCACCTGGCTGTCTGCATCCTTTATAATAAACACTAAGAACATGCCTGAGTTCTGTGAGTCATTTGATCACATTTTCAAACTTAAGGGGAAGCTATGGGAACCTCCACATTAGTAGTACGATCAGCAGAAGTTCAAGGAACTTCATACATATGTGGTGTCTAAAGTGGGGGCATTCTTGTGGCTCTGAACCCTTAATCTGTGGATAATAACACCAAGCACAGTGTCAGAACCAAATTGAACTGCAGAACACTTAGTCATTGCAGGACAACTGGAGAATTGATTGTTGGAAAAAACCTAACATTGTAGGAAGATCCCAGGATGACAGCTATACACAAAACATAGAGGGCAGCCAGTCCACACTGAAATAGCTTTACTCGGTAGTCAGTTGTGTTGATGGCTGTCATTACCAACATGCCTTGTGTCACTGTGCTCTCTTTGTAACCAGAAGGCAGAACGCCTAGGTATTCTGGTCCAGATTCTGATCTGTACTCAGGCTCTCCTGACAATATGGTGATGAAGTTCCTGCGGTCCCCTCCATTTCCTCCGACCCAAACCAAATGAGCGCACACATTTACTCAACAGACTCCTGGGAGCTAGAGTCAGCTATGGTGAGGTAAGAAAGTAGAAAACAGAGCAGCCCATTCTGTGATCACATTTCTGAGAGGCATCCAAGCCTGGTGGCACTAGAATCCTGCCAGATGTCTCCACTATAATAAGCCCTATGTTCTTTATGACTCACTCATGGTCTTGCCCACTGACTTCCTCAGAAGGGAATTTTATAAATCCTGGGAAGTTGAAAGTCACACTCTGACCCAGAGATAGCTTGGTATGTCTTCTTTTATTTGTTTTAAAGGAGAGGTGCCAGAAGGAATGAAGGCAGTAATTCTCCCGGGTCTGGGACTTGAACCCAGGGGTATGTGGCCTGCATCCTTTGGAGACAAGGGAATTAACTGCTACTCCTCCAGGACATGCCTCTGCTCTCTTCTTAGAGAAGAAAACTCCATATCTAATAGCACTACTCTCCTTTCCTTCCATGACAGGGTCAACAGCGTTTGGCAGCAGTAAGATGGCAATTCTGTTGTGTACCATAGCTGTTAGGTACCTAGATGTGCCCTTTTTAAACTGAATGTGTTTGTTTTAAACACTTCTGAATGCAATGCACATTTTAAACAACGTGTGAACAAACTGTGTATAGTGTGCTGCCATTAGCTTTAAAAAAAGAGAACATATGTACATATTTGCCTATAAATGCATAAAATAGCTCTGGGAGAGTAAACAGAAACATGACCATGATTGTCTCTAGTGAAGTCAACTGGGTGGCCAGGGAACAGGGATGAGAAACAGACCTTTTACTGTAAAGTCCTTTAAACTTTTGAATTTCTAACACCGGTAATTTCAAAGGCATGAATGCATACATTCACAAATAAAGGAGTAAGTTCAACGACTTCTATGATTTAAGCAATCACAACTCTGTCTTTAAAATCAGAATAATACCTCAGAACACTGGTGACAGGATCAAATAAGCCTTTGTAAAAAGTCCTTCGAAATCATAAGAAACTACCTAATTCTAAAAGGTATTGAAAAATGTCAATCCTTTTTCCTTACTCTACCTAGAAAGTATCATTCCTTCTCACTATGCTAAGTTTATGTAGCAGTTAGAAAACATTGGCACGTGAAGTTACTTAGATTTAACAAGCCTATAGCCAGTCCAGAACAATAAAAGCCTCTCACACACGGTAAATTCTCACTATGACCCTATGCGCAGCTCTAAGAGAGTAATAAATCCCTAGTGTGAACTGCCAAAAACAACCAAAATCTATGGAGGGACCATAAGCAATCCAAGCTTAAGGCAAATTCAGCCAGTATAGAAATTCACAAGACAAAGTCCCTATCCTCAGGGAACTTGTGATCAGTTAGTGATTCTAACAGTATAAGTGCTATGCAGAGGTTGTCTGTCAAGACCAAGAAGGAATAGAGAATAAGGTCACCTAATACACAAGGAGTAAAAGAGAGCAAAGGAGGCGTCCAGGAAAAGGTGTTGACTTCTGACTGAAGTCACACCACATCTAAGTTCAGAAGGAAGAGCAGGAGTTAAAGAAGAAAATATACAGGGCTGGGACTCCAGGCTGAAGGAGTAACAGAGGCAAAGCATTTCCAAAGCATTTGGAAAACTGCAAGGTCATGGGGTTTTGCATTTTAAAAACAACTCTCTCAAAGGAAACTTTTACTACAAACTGTATAGAACTAGGAAGGTATTTCTAGACAAAGGAGCCTGTCATTGCTAACATCCTGATTACAACCTATATAAAATAACATTTAAAACATTTAACAGTATTTATTTCCTGATATCAGAAGAACACATGAAATTACTTTTTCATGATAATCTAAGGAGCCACAGTAAGAATTTATTAAATATAAATATTTTTAAAAGTATAATATTCTAGATATCAGAGTAAGGCAATGTCAAATGATGAAAATTGTCACCTCTGATTAGAAAGTAATAAGAGTGAAAAAGTAAATAATGAAAGGAAAGGTACTTTGGGTTTTGTTTGTTTTTAATACATGTGGCTTCCAGAAGGACAAAATGGAAGATATCAATTGTAATTGTATTAGACATCAGTTGAAGACATCAACTGTATCAACTGTTTAGACATCATTTAAATAAGGAAAAAGATTTCATTGCACCTTCTGAGGTTCACCAGATTATGATACTGACCAGTGAAATGTATCAAAACACATATGACCAAGATGTCCAGTCAGTGGATTATTAGCTGCTTATCAATGCTGTTTGCCACACCGCAAAGCTACATGATTCCCTGAGCTCATGTATCACTCGGGAAAAATGTAAAGTGTCTCTAAAGAGATTGACATCAAAGAGACAAAAGAGCAGAGATGATTTCCATAAAGTAAGTACATCACAATGCTCAAAAGGAATAATTTGAGGATTTTCAGAACTCATCTGTACTGCCATTATGCCTGATGAGTCTACAGAGCCCTCAAACCACTCAGGGCAGGAATTTACGTCAGGTATATAAAAGGTACTGATGTGAAAGAGTTCAGTGATTATTTGGCGTCATTGTCCAGACAAATAGCTGATGGCTATCTTTCAGCAATAACCTTCAGACTTGGACAGATCCAGAAATAACTTTAGAATAAATGGAGCTGTGATTGCTAAGAAGATGAAACTTAAGAAATATAATTTTCTATATTGTTTCCAAGTTTTGTTTTCTGTTGCTTTTTACTTTTAAGAGAAGGTGCAGGCAAGAGTGAAGGTGAGCAGGCAAGCAGGCAGGAAGAGGGAGGAGGAAGAGGCATTTTATTTTTATTTAATTTTTCACACTGGTTGTTCACCCCAGCGCAGGTCTTGAACCCTGGACCTTGCGTTGTATGTGGGACAGCTTCCAGGTGTACAAAAGCACTTGACCCACCATGGTGCACCCTGTTTCCAAGTTTTAAGACTAAATAGAAAATGTATTGATTGTACTTACCAATGTTCACATGGAAATGTTAAATGTATCTAATAACACTCTATAACTATCATGCTTGTTATAGTTAATATTTTATTTTTAGGTATAGTAGTTTTAAAATAATCTATTTTCTTCAAAAATTACAGGTAGCAGCCTACTAAATTAATTTAATAATCCACTAATTATTATGACCTACAGTCTGAAAAATTTTATAACTAAAACCTCACCTATTGGGAGTTAAATTTCTAGGAATCTCAACTACTTAGCTTTTAGTATGAATTCAAAAGGTAAGCTTATTAAAGAAGATAACTATCTTGAAACCTGGCAAAGCCCCACAATGTCACTGTAGAGACAGTATATTTCAGGAAGGAAGAGGAAGAAGCTTCTCAGAAGCAAAAGTAATTTAGGTTATAAATAAGTTAAAATGGACACTGAGCAGGCAAAAGAGAAAATACATGTAATAAAGTACATGCCCTTCACTGAGAAGAATCTATTTACTCTTTTTGTTGTTCTTTAGAATTTATTCCTACATTTGATACAGTTTCTACAAGGGAACTATTTCCAGGGAAGCAGAGAAGCATATTAAAAGGAGAGGTTATCCTCAGTCAGACTCTGTGACAAAGCACAATGACAGCATCCAGAAACATCAGATAATAGCCTGACATGAGAGAGGAGAAACTTTTTAAAAACAGATGTAAGAATCAAAATACAAAGTAGATGGAGCCCTAAGTGTAGAAGTAAAACATCAGCCATACATCATGTGTCTATGAGCATATTACGGCATTACTTATGGGTACACTCCACATGGTGGATAAGTCCGTTGTCACAAAGACCTGCATTCTAGTTCTGCTGCTTAATCACAAGCCATCTCAATCTCTGAGATCAGAATCACCTATAAAGTCAGGATAATACTTTCTTGCCCTACTTACCAGAGAATTGCCATGAAGCGTTAAAAAAAAAAAGTATGTAAAAATGTCTGAGCTGTAACACATTATACAATATGAAACACTAAAATATGTTCTAGATTCTATGTAAGACAATATATTTCAATCAATTTCCATTTAAATGGCTGAATAAAAATTACACTTGTCTTTACAGTAGAAAATTAATTTACATGATACCACTTATTCCTTCTCCCAAGTGGCAGTTTTCAAAACTACTAGCAAGAAAGAATTTTAGAGCAAGAGTAAGATATTTAGTTGCCCTTTGGAAACTACATAGGTTATACAGCATTTCAATATGAGAAAAGATAACATAGTTTTTTTAAATAAAACTATCATACCTAAAAATAAAATATTAAATATAACAAGCATGAGTTATATTACGGAGCGGTATTTTTCATACTGTTAGGTCATAATCACTAATGTATTATTAAGACAGTTTTGTGGATCGCAACCAGCAATTTTTAACAGGATATATAATAAATGGCAAAATACATTCCATTTAATAAAGGCAAGTTTATTTCATAGAATTTTGTTTTTATTTAATATGTATTAGTACCACGTGCATACACACACAAGTGCTTAGGTCACATTTTAAATAAATTTCTTACATGGAGTTTCCATCAAGAAGTCTGAAAATCACTGACAAGAACATTAATAAATAGGCACGTGGACACACCCTAGGAGCAGCGGTTAGGTCAACTACCTCTAAAGGACACAGGCCACAGTGAACCCAGGGCTCAAGTCCCAGGTCCAGGGAAAACAACTAAGAATACAGAAATAAAATGCCTCCTTTCTCTTCCTGCCTGTCTGCCTACTCCCCTTCATTCCTACCCACATGTTTCCTTTAAACAAAAAAAAAAGAAAGAAAAGGTAGGTGGTCTTCTGTACAGCCAAGAGCAGCCAGTACTCAGTTACAGAAGATAAAGTAATCACAACTAATAATAAGAAGGACTGGAAATAACAAGCGTTGAAGAGGATATGGAGAAAAGGGAACCCTTGTACAATGCTAATGCGAATATAAACTGATGGTCTGGAAAGCAGTGCATTACAGAACATCATCTTAAATAATAAATTTCATATAAAAATCAAAGCTTAGCAATGAATGTCATATTTCTGACATAAATCTCAATTTTCTAAAAGGTCTAGTTATCTAGGTCAAAACTACCCTTAGACAAACATGTTAGTGTCCATCTGGTAGCAACCATCAAACGCACATAGAATCCTTTCGGTGAAGGGAAAGGAATCCAGGCCACATACCCCTGGGTTCGAGACCCGGGTTCAAGGGGAAACAACCAATGTGAACAATTAAATGAAAATAAAATAGTGCTTCTTCCTTCTCTCTCTTCCTGCCTGCCAACCTACTTGTCTAGTCCTGCCTGCACCTTTCCTTTAAAAAAAAAAAAGCACATAGAAGGTACCTTGAAAGAATTATTTCACTTTCAGATAAGCTTTCTTGTAACATGGCCCACTTAAAGTTTAAAAAATTACAGCAACCGTTGGGTACATACATTTAAGTTGTTCAATGTAACTACAATCAATAATATATACTTCATAGATAAAAAGACTGGATGTTCCTAAAATTTACTTTGTCTCCTTCCATATTTGGACCAACCAATTCAGTTAAATACTGACTTTCTAGGTAAAGGCAGTTTTCCTATTTTTGGCACACCCTGGTGGAGCAGTGGTTAGGTCAATCACCCCTGAAGAGCAAGTCACATACCCCTGGGCCTGGTCTATACACTCCTTAGTCTACATACTCCTTACAATCAGTAAGCTTTTCCTGATCTGTGCCCAATTTCCTTATTATTACAGCCTACAACTGCAAAAACATGTCCTCTCAAATCAAACCACTCCCATTGAAATGGAAGGGCACATGTCAATCTAGGGGACCTACAGAAAAATAGAACGAACTCAAGTTTGCCTGAATATACCTTTTATTAAACATACTTGTCTTTTGCCATCTCACCTATTTTGAAATACATACCAAGAAGATGATCAGACATTCAGTTTTACACAGTGCCATTCAAGCAGCTGGTTTTCAACCACAATACTGAAAATAGGAAGATTCTGATCTGTAAAACTCACCTTGGGTATTAACACTAATTAAAACAAATTACCATTAATATTCAGTAAACAATATTCTATTCCGAGAAAGGCTCAAATATGCACGTAAGGGCTGAATACAACATGGAACAGGAAAATATGCATGAATAAGGAAGAAAGTGAAAATCTCTATAAAGTATTTTAAAATATGCACTAAGGGGAAATTGAGGAAGTGAAGATCCATTTGTCCTACAAAGTTCTGAAGTCAGCATTAAAGCTTTTAGAATCAAAGCATGCACCACAGGGAAATGAAAGAAGGTTGAGACTGGGAATAAACAAAGTGATGAAAGGAAAAAGCAAAGATGATTGCATTAGTGACATCTATACTGTCACTGCTCCATCAAACACCATTTCTTAAGGGAAGTGAACAAAAAAAATGAACATGCTATCCCTTACAAAATCCACATTAATGGAGGCTGAACATTAGCAATAAAATAAAACAGCATCAACCTACATGACTAGAATATCTAGAAATGAATTTCACATATTATATAATATTTAACTTGCTGTATCTAAAAATATGAAAGAACTTTGTATTTTTCTTAATACTGTAAAATATTTTAAAGGTTTTTGTGGCACACTCCAGTAGGCAAGCAATTAGATCAATAGCCTCAGAAGGAACAAATCACATACCCCTGGGTTTACGTCCTGGGTCCAAGGGGAACCAACCACTGTGAACAACTAAATAAAAAATATTTTAAAAGATATGATTTCCTCCTTTCTCTTCCTGCCTGCCTGCCCATTTGCCTTCATTCCTGCCTATACCTTTCCTTTTTAAAAAAAAAAAAAAAAAAAAAAAACTTTCATGTCATACCCTGGTGGCTTGGTCCGCCACCTCTGAAGGAATGCAGTCCACTTATGTCCCAAGGACCAGGGGTCGTATCCCAGGTTGTGGGGTGGGAGGGCAGCCAATGTAAAGAACTAAATGAAATGAAATAAAGTATGTCTTCCTCCTGTCTCTTCCTGCCTATCTCTGCTATTTTTATTCCTGCCTACACCTTGCCTTTAAAAAAAAAGAAAGAAAAAGAAAAACTTCAATACAGATACTAACTGAAAGGATAATTAGAAGCATAATTGATGAATTATCAAAATAAGATTATTTTTGATGAACAGAAGTAACACTTGGTATAAAACATAAAACAATTTTTAAAAAAAGCAAACTTAAATAAAACAAAAAAAACTATAAATGAACTTTGTTCGAAAATACGACACTTCAACTGACTTCAATAGTTAAGAAATTATATAAACTTAAGAGAAAAGTCAGTTAGCATTAAATAAAAAATGTATAAGAGACACAAAATACACCACACTAGGTTAAATGATACCTTTCTGTAATATAATAATGCTGATGATTAACCTCCAGCTGTTTGTCCCATTCCCTCATTCAACTTACCCAACATTTTCTGCATCTTCATCACATTCAGCTTTATATTTGCAAGGGCCACATTTGGAGTGTTTTCTGTGAACTTCTGCCCCTGAACCCTCCTCTTCTGTTTAAAAAGAAAAATTTAAATTTCAATAAAAAATTGGGCTTCTTTCCAGATATGCTTTATGCTTTCAATGGCCATTATCTGTTTCTGGGGAAAATTCCTTAAAAACAATTACTTCCAAAATCTATCATTGCTTAAATCTACAACTTTTAACAACACTGAGGGCAACATATTCTGTGAGCAAAAATAGGTAATTGGTAGCAGCAAAATAAGTCTATCGTCTATCACCTGCAAAGGAACAATATAAGCTTTGATAATTAATTGCTTTTAAACTATTATATAACATCACGTAAGAGAGAAAGAGGGGGAAAATAAGCAATGAATTTAGCGCAGTGATTACCTACTAAGACAACCTGTGAGCTGCTGGGTAGCAATTAAATAACTGAATACAGCAGAGCACTCTGACACCACATTTGCCTCACATCAGTTTGTCACCTACTTGTTTTTCCCCCAAAAGGAAATGTTCAGGCAAGAATGAAGGCGACTAAGCAGGTAGAAATATTTTATTATGTGTAATTGTTCATGTTGGTTGTTCTCCCAGGCCCAGGACAGGAACCCGGGCCCTTGGGATGTATGTGGACTGTGTCAAGAGGAGCCAGTGGACCCAACCACTACTCCACCAGAGCACGCCATCACCTTTCTAACTACATATGCCACCTTGACTTCACAGGAGCCACAGCATTTCTCCTGAGTCATAAACAACAGCACAAAACAAAGAATGTCTAGGGCTAAGGGGTGCAAAGTTCCTTTCTGGGATAATGAAAATGCTCTAAGTATGACCATGAGATGGGGGAGTAGCAGCTTGGTCAGTCACCTTTAGCTGAGAGCACAGTCCACATACATCCCAAGGGCCTGGGTTCCTGTCCAGAGGGCCAGGAGAAAAACCAACATGAACAACTAAATGAAGTGCTTCTTCCTCTCTCTTCCTGACTGCCTGCCTGACTCTGGTCTTCATTCCTGCCTGCACTTTTATTTTAAGAAAGAGAGAACGAGAAAGAGAGAAAAGATCAATCTGACTGGTGATGAACAACTGTGAATATACAAAAAGTCAATGAATTGTACATGGGTGAACTATAAGATATGTACATTTTCTCAATAAAGCTGTTTTTCTTTAAGTAAAAGATAACAAATGGCTTTTAAGGGGTACTTGACACTTACCTCCTTCTCCAGATCCAGAGCCATTATCTAAGAAGAAAGACAAAAAATGAATATAAACAATTCTCCTGGAAACTTTATCTTATCAAGTTAAAATGTCTTATCAAAAATAAAACTGTGAAACAGTCTGATTTAGCTCCTAATTTTTTTTATGTCAATTTATTCTCAATACCTATTTTGTGCCTTTCTTCAAATATAAATTCCTTGGACATAGAATCATCTATACCTCGTACATCTTTACAGCTTATTCAGGAAACATCCAAGTGCCTTCCAGAGTAAAGATCAATAAATATTATAAAGTAAAAGGCTAAATAGAAATAATTTTAATTAACTCATTTAAAAGGTAGAAGAAAACTTTAATTTTGTAAAAGCTTGCAAGGAATAATGAATAAGCTGCTTTTATTAGAAAGGGAGGAAAAGCGCTTTGGGGCTTGTTCCAAAAAACTTAATGAAATCTGTGGATAAAGGCCAAAAGTCAAAAGATAAGAAAAGCCCCAGGGTTTAAAAGGAAAGAAATTTAAGGTTAAAGTTTTCATATTACTGATGAAATTAACTTCCTTTAGGAGACCTAACCAGAAGAAATCTCACCAAGGTATAAATCGGAGAGTTGTTACTAGGGAAATTAAAGAGCCGCCTTCGAATCTACCTCAAGAAGATGGACTAAAATACAATCAATGCAATATGTTTATTTTCTAAACCTGAAAGAACCAATGTATGGCACAGAGCAAAGTAGGGAAAATGCTTCAGTATCAGCAGGAAGCTTAAGAAGGGAGCATGCCAAATAAACAATGTTACACTTTATCCAGCACTTTCCAGAGGAGAGAAACAGAGAACCCAGGCCAGTACTTCAAACAGGTCTTTAAAGAGAGGTCAATACTCATAACAACACTACTCTTTCCGTTCGACTTCCTTTATTCCTTTAAACAATGATCAAATTCATGCATGTGGAAGAAACAGGAAGAACTGGAAAAATACATAACTTATGTAGACCCCATTGCAATATCATCACGGAATTTTATGGAAAGTCTTAAATTACATTCAATTTTGATTAATCAACCATAAAAAATTATACCTATAGGTAGAAAAAGAAAGAATATAAGAGCAAAGAGAAAAAAGGAACTCTACTTGAAAGTTATGCTCAAACTCCAGTGAAGGAAATCCTGGAAAACGTACTGTATTATAAACAGATGCAAATTTACTATCATGCATACCTTAAACCTAGTTAATGCTATAATGCAATATTGTTTCAGTGAAACAAAAATTTTAAAAGGCCATATTCCAAACTACGTATTGAATTACTAACTTCATTATGCTTTTGTGAATAGTTTCAAAATAAGGAAAAATTAATGATACATTGCTAATTTAAAGTAAAAAAAAGAAAGAGGAAGAAAAACTCCCTTTTTCCTTCTATTCCACAAACACTGATTGGACACACTGTCTGCTAAGTAATATGGTAAATGCTAGGAATAAAATGTCAAAACCTTTAAAAAAAAAAACTCATAATCCCAGTGCATACTCACTCCCAACCTTTTTTTCAACTTATGTTCAATTTTAGTAAATATCTGACTATTCTGGTAATGACACTGAATTCTTCCTTACATTATATTTTCACTTCCCTGGGCCACACAACTCCACTCAAACCTTGGGACCATGATCTACTTCCCTAAGCAGGGCATGGTACATTCCCATTAAGATCTGGTTGTAGACAGAGGAAGCAAATAAATGAAATACAATATGCTGTATACACAGAAATGCATTAAGTTGAACAAACTGCCAAACAATGCCACAGAAGAACAATTTAACAAAGGAGAAAAGGCCTACACTCTACCTTAAAGTTTAAGAGAAGAGCTTTCAAGTAAAACAAGAGAGAAAGGTATTTGTAACACAGGGAATAGGACCAATCAACTACCAAATGGCATGAAAAACACTGCTCTGGCCCTTCCAAAAAAATAACAAGATCAATATAGCTTAGATCATTCAGTCCTGATTTAACAACCCCCAAAGATGATCTCCATTTAACAATTTAGGAAATTGGGGCTCAGAAAGACTAAGTGACTGGTCCAAGGTCATGCAGGAAACAAGAGCTGGAGTTACTTTAAAGCTAAGTCTTTTAATCCTTGGGCAGTGCTTTTCCAATTCACCACTGTCTCCTAATGTTTAATATTCACTGCCTACTCAAAGCAGCTGGTATCTTAAACACATACGCCTCATAAATGATGCATAATTAATTTGGGATTGTAAAGAACGCCATATTCCTTTTTAGTTCTAAATCAAGTCTGTGAAACAATGTACCTAGAGAAGTATATAAAAACCATACCAAATGATAGTCTATTGGCCTTAGATTTAATAATTTCACCAAGCATCTAATTATTTAGTGTGGAAAAGAATTTGGCCTTGACAACGCTGATGGCTTAGAGGTTATGTCTCAGGTCACAAGGACACAAGGACCCAGGTTCCAGACCCAGCGTCAGGGGGAACAACCAAGACAAACAACTAAATAAAATAAATTAATGCTTTTTCCTCATCGCTCTTCCTGCCTGTCAACCTACTCACTTTCCTTTCTGCATGTACCTTTGCTTTAAAAAAAAAAAAATAGTAACAATTTGGCCTTGCCCAAAGAGAGCTCTGGCTTTTATCCTGGCTTCTAGAAGGTCATCTGTGTCATAGCTGGTAGAAATGTAGGGATGCTGATCACGTCAGAAGTTATGATAGGGCAGTCACACTCACTGGTCTTAGGGTGGGGACTAACCACACCAGAAAATCCAGCCCTGAAATTCAGTGCAGGCTTTGAATCCTGTGGCATTAGTGAACGTGGAGTCTGAGATCACCACAGGGCCAACAATCAATCAATGGAGTCCAGTAAAAACTCTGAACATAGGTTCAGGACAGTTTCTTGGCTGGCAGTATGCCCTGAATACTGTCGCACATTAAGCACGAGGAGTTGCCACTGCCTTGACTCTGCAGAGAAAAGACAACCGTGAGTTCCACATTTGGACCCCTCCCAGACTCTGCCCAACTCTTCTTCCCATTTGGCTGATTTTAATCAGCAACCTTTCCCAGTGTTATCATGATCGTGAGTATAATAGCTTTAAGTGAGTTCTCTGAGTCATCCTAATGAATTATTGAACCTAAAAGTGGTTTGGAGAACCTCCCAAGCCTACACCTGGTGTCAGTGAGGGAAGTTTTGGGGACTCTGCCCTCTAACTTTGTAGTTGACCCTAAAATCTTCACATTTAATAAAAGCAAGAACTTCTGAGCAATGTAACACAAAGAAAGGAAATGGAGTACACATACAAGAATAGTCATTACCTTTACTATTTTAACCTTCATACAATAATTCAAACAATAGTACTTCACCTGCATCCCCCTATCCCCAAATACAGATGCAAAATTAATGCCTTCTAAACTCCATTACCAATTCAGGAAGAAAAAGAGAAGTATACATAAACAAATGGAAGAAGGTGGAGGCAAGGGTTGGCAAGCAGATAAAAGAAGACAGAAAAAAAAAAACTTGGAAAGAGACATATCCTCGGGATGTCACCTTTGACTTCTATGGATACTCCCTATCCCAAATCCCAACCCATCCTGCCAAAAAGAAAAAAAAGAAAAGAAAAGAAAATCAACAGATGAACCGCCTATCATTTCCTATTTCAAATCTGATTTGGTCTTAAAATCAAACCATAAAGCAAAAGACATGCAAAATCTCCACCAAAAAAAAAAGGCACTAAGCATTAAATGACTACCTGGGGGTTAAAAGCAACATGAAATGGGGGCAAAAAAGAGCTACCCACTCCCTACACAATCATCAAACATCCATGACACAACTGGGGAAATACACCTCTGACCGGAAATTTCCTTTTAGAAAACACGAAGGAATCATTTCTGGCATTTCTTCAGAAGACTTTCATACGTACCAGAGTAACACGGTCCTCTCGCCACCACTGTTATCTCTTTCTGGTGCTTACAAGCAGCCCTTCTGAGAAAGCATTCATTTTGATAAGTGTCCCCATTTGATCCACAGACGGGAATATAATTTGTATGGCACTGAAAAAGAAACAAAAATAAATTCTCAGAATGAGGTATGAATATTAATAGCTCATTCATATTCATGAGTGTAATACCATAGTATTATGAAATACTTCTACTACAGAATAATTTGTTATTTTATTTGCTTAAAGAGACTTTTTTAAAAAAGAATCAAGCTACCTTTTTTCACATTCAGAATGAAAATATCAATTATCTAATAATATCATGCCCATGAAAATGAGGATGAAAATCCCTATCCTATCTTCTTCATTGGCTTGATATAAAGATCCAGTGAGATGATATAAAGGCAAATCTTGGCAATGTTTGTTAAAAAAGTAAACATTGCCATTGATTTCGTTAATTAATGTCATTTTATTATTATTAAAATTCATTATTCAATACCTCTAGTATGCAAAATTCCAAGGTAAGTGCTATATAAAAGACACAAAGAAATAGACAATCTCTGTTCTCAAGAGAATACAAGATTGCTATAGAGCCATATAAGTAGAAATGTATACATATATACATTTATATTCAAGAAATATATTTCTAGGGTTCCCATTACAACTTTCTATGGCTATTCCTCACCTCCCTCCCACACACAAAATCAACAAAATGAATCCCATATCATCTCCCACTTCAGATCTTATTCTGACTGATATTCAAACCAGAGGGCCAAAAATATGCAAAGTCCCCACAAAGAAGGCATTAACTGTATATAGTTTTATAGACAGATCATGCACTAAATCAACAGTAAAGTATACTATCTAGTATTTATTATCATAAGTTGAAATATTCAAGAAAAGCTTTCTCAAAGAAAGTGGAATGTAAACTGAACTTGAAGGATGAGTAGAAATAAGACTGACGAAAGGTAAAAATAGGTTTGAGAATGACACTGGACCTATATGTTTAAAACTCCAAAACTTCTTTATATCAAATTTATCAAAAAATACTAAAAATACTAAAAAATACAAAATATACTAAGGTTTTAAAATCTAGGAGAAATATAACAATATGACATGTTATTTTCATTACTAAAAAAGATAACAAATTAATAAAAACTGACAAAAGGCATAAATGTACAGAAAACTTACAAATGGCTAATATATAAAAAATGTTGACTTTCACTAGTAATCAGAGTTGTTTACTAAAATGAGACGCTATTTTTAGCTTATAAAATTGACTATTAAATAAGAAAACTAATAAAAATTCCAATTTGGTGGGCATACCAGTAAGCTGCTGAGTGAATCTAAACTGGCTCAACCTTTTGAGAACCTAATTTAACAACATATTTCAAAATTTCTAAAAAAGAAATGCAGTTTTTTATCCAGAATTACACATTTAGGAATTTATCTGAGAGAAACTACTACAGCAAAAATATACTATAGCAAAAATATATTAGAGTCATATCAAACAGAAACATAATATCAAAAAAGTAGAAGCAATCTAATCCAAAAAGGCAGTATTTAATTAAAGCATATTATATCTCTTCAAGGAATTAATATTGCAGATGTTGAGAATTACCTTTTAAAAGAATACTTGGTGACCTAGTGGCTTAATTCACTGGACATAGTCCACATACATCCCAGGGTTACAGATTCAAGACCTGGGGCCCAGGTACACAACCAGTATGAACGACTAAATAAAATAACATACTTCTTCCTCTCTCTTCCTACCTGCCTTCCTCTGATTGCATTCATTCCTGCCTGTCCTTAAAAAAAAAAAAGAATTCTTGGTGACAAGAGCAGATGTCAGACAAAAGCAGGTAATAATACATATAATATGTGTGTGTGTGTGTGTGTGTGTGTGTGTGAAAAAAGGTATACACACACACACATACACATCGCCTAAGAATTTTGCATCATTTTTAAATGAACTATCTAGTTCACAAAACTGAATGCACACTTTAAAATGTGATCAAATTAAAAATACAAGAGAATAAATTACACATATCTCAGTTATTTACAAGAAAATATTCATAAAACAAATTCTAGAAGAAAACAAATTATTCACATCACTTGTCTTTATGGGTTTTTACTTCTATTTCCATATTTATTATTTTCTATATCATTTTTTCTGCAATGAACATTTACTTTATCTTTACCTACACTTTTTATAAGTGTCAATATACTTTATGAGGCATAAATATGGCATGCTACCACAGGTCAAGCACTGACAAAAACAATTTCTAATAAAATAATTTATAACCAAGTTGATTTTTCCATATGTTACCAATAGACTTTTATATCAACTTTAACATTTAATTTTACGTGAGAAAGCCTTACTTTATATTCCTCCAATTTTTCATGGATCACATTCCTTTATTCTCTTTCCCTAAAATGCACAGATTAACTTCTGTGATATCTGCACATGTCCATACTTTACTTTTTAATTATACAATGCACAACTGAAGCCCCAGCTCCAAGATGTCAAGTGCTAAGTCTGTGGACTTTCCACATAACTCTTACTCAACAAATGCTTAATGACTTTCTTATGTAGAGCTCTCAAAGGTACCAATATCGCCCCCTAGAGATGGGTTCTCCCTGGAGGCATTTTTTATTATCCCATGATAGGTTATTCCTGGTTTTTAGCAGAATTCCAAGGTTGCTAGATGCACTGCAAAGGGAAGTACTGCTCCACCCAAGACTTACGCATCATACCACACAATTCTGAACGTTTCTCTAATCATTCATGTAGGAACCATGGTAAGACTTACCACAGACAAGGAAGCCTGCTCTGTAACATCCTAATAGTGGTTTCTATTCTAACATCCACCAAACTTCTGTACTTTTTTGTTTTCAAGTACTTCTGGTATGAAATTGCTGATCTTTTTTAGAATATAAACATTCATTATAAGTAGGTATAATCTACTTATAAATACTATATTATCTTCTAGTGTGATCATGCCCAAGAATTTACATTTTGCAACACTATTTTACTATAAATTATCTTCATTACTTCAATATATTCCAATTTGTATAGTGATTTTTTAAATTATTTAGACTTCATAAACTATGAATTTCATTTAAGAATAATAAACAAATGAAATACAAATTAGTTTTTTTTAAAAAAAGGACACAAAGTCTGAGAGGGCTGAGTTTCTATCTGGTAAACATGGGCTACAACTTTTAATATCCTATCTAGCAAATACAACAATATGGTGACACACATGGCTTAATACTTTAGAGTTAGGTCTCTGAAGGCAAATCTTGAGTTCAAACCTAGGTCTGTCATCTATGTGACTATAGCGCCATTCTCTCCATCTGTAAAATGGCAATTATAATAGAATCTACCTAACAAAATTGCTATGAGGACTAAATAAGAGAAACTCATATTTAGCATTTATGTCTAACCATGTTAAATTCTCAATAAACATTAGAATTTTCTGCTATTTCTCTTATCATTTCTGAATCATTCTAATAAGTTGAAGATCCATGGTTCTTCACAAGTAATGTACTCTAACCATAACATTCAGGTTTTTCAGCAGTGTCACTATGTAACTACCACCAAGTACATGGTGACTTAAATGTCACTTAGTAATTTAATAGTACTTAAAATAGTTCAGGCAATGTCCCAGAAATTCAACCTAACAAGCATATTATCTAGGAGTGAGCATAAGATGAAAGAAGTAAGCCTGCTTTTCCTTAGTCAGCCTGCTTCCATGAGTCTCTCTTAGGAGCCTCTAAGGAGACTTTGGGGCAATTTAAGAAGCCTTGGCAATTTTAACATACATTTTCTGACTTAGGCACTGATTCTAAACCAAGGCCCTATCTCTAACCTTAGATTTGCTTCTTCTATACTGCTACCTTTGCTAGAAGAAAGAACTCTCCCCTGTACTTTCTCTTTATCTGAAAGATGATTTGAAGTCTTAGGCACAGTAGTGTACAACTCTGGGCCACATCCATTCAAGCATTTATTGTGTACCTACCATGTCTCGGGAACTGTGCTAAACACAGTTTAAGAAAATAACAAGGTTGTGATGGTTAATTTTATGTATAAATTTGACTGGATCCAGAGGTACCCAGATTTAACATCATTTTTACATCTGTCTGTAAAAGTGTTTCTATGAGATTATCACTGAATGAGTGAACCAAGTAAATACCTTCCCCAATGGAGATGGGCATCATTCAATTCACTGAAGGCCTGAATAAAAAACAAAGTGGAAGAGGGGTAAATTTGCTCTTTTGAGCAGGGACATAAGCCTCTTCCTTGTTCTCTGGCCTTAGATTTAAAGTGAGGTTTACACTACCATTTACCTGATTTTCAGATCTTCAGACTTCAACTGGAACTACACCACCTGCTCTGGTGGGTCTCCAGCTTACAAGATGGGAGATTATGGGGCTTCTCAGCCTCCGTAATCAAATGAGCAAATTCCTTACACAAAAAGTCCCTTCTCTCTCTCAACATATACATCTATGGGTCTGTAAGTGGCTATGACACCTTGAGAGAGCATGCACTGATAAGAGAGTCAGGAAAATACATAGTCCAGAGAACTTTAGAGAGAACAAAGAGGAAGACAGAAAACAGGGAGAAGTCAACATTCAAAATTTTAAGGGAAAGATGAAAGACTGCTCATTTTTCTTTGTGCAAAGTTAATCAATGTAGATTTGTCTATACATGTGGCAAGACATAACAGCACTTTTTAGCAGACAGAAAAAAAAAAGTTAGATTCTGTATAAACTGTTAAAATGTATTTAAATTATGTCCCAGAAAGCTTATATTAACACCGAAAGCATGCTGAATCATAAGCAAGTTTTTTTGTTTTTTGGGTTTTTTTTTTTTTTTTGATGAAATGAAAGATACTGCTAAAGCATCCAACTGATAAATATTTAATGGGCATAGAAGGTCATTGTTCTTCAACTGGCAAGAATTTAAGTCTAACTTCAACAGATTTATAAGCTTTATGAGAAAGCAGAGTAGTCAAAGGAAAGTTTGCTCAGCAGCAGGATCAAATCATGCTGCAAGCCCTTAGGCAATCTGCTCCTACAAGGCAAGCAACTTGTCTTTAAGCATCTTTATAGCCTCAGCGTCTAGCCTAGCACCTAGCAGAAAGCAAGGCCTGGATAAATGCCTACTAATCTCAATTTATAACTTTTATTTTCCTTTCTTGCTTTGCCGCAAGGTAAGAAGTCAAGGGATTCAGACAGATCATGAGAGGGTTTTCTAGTTGCTCAAGTCTGTTAAAAAAAAAAGGGGGGGGGGGCCTGTCCAAAAGGCTATTATCTTTAGTTACAGGGAAAGCATTTCAATTAATGAAAAGAAGAATCATAAATACAAATATGATATAAAAATTTTAAACTTTCTATCAAAACTAAAAATAAAAATTAAAAGAATTCTATAACTGATTTAAAATACAGAAATTTTTGGCAAGCCCTGGTGGAATAGTGGATGGGTGCAGTCCATATACATCCCGAGGAGGAAAGAACTAAGATGAACAATGAAATAAAATAAAATGCTTTCTTCCTGCCTGTCTCTGCACACCTTCTTCCTTCCTGTACCTTTCCTTTAAAAACAAATAATTAAAAATGAAATATAGAATTTTTTGTAAACTACATAAATTGAAAAAGCTTCTAAGGCAAATACTGTTAAATGATTCAGTACTTAAAAGAAAAATCAAAACATGTATATTTGTGTTGACAATATTTCTAGAAGGAAACAAAAGAAGTAACAGACATTGCCTGTGAGCAGAGCAATCGGTGGTCTGGAGTAGAAGGAAGACATTTGTTCATTATATATCACTGCATATATTGTTCATGTTTATCATGAGCTTATGCTACTCTTAAAGGCACAATACTAACTTTATCATAGATTCTCATGAATGTTCAAGTTATAGAAACAGATGTAAAGAAAGGTACAGAGAAGAATGAAAGTGAGTAGGCAGGCAGGCAGAAGGAAAGAGGAGAAAGAAGCACTTTGTCTTATTTTGATTTAGTTGTGTCTCTTGGCTGTTCTCCCCAGTCCACAATGCGAATCCAGATCCTTGGGATATATGTAGACTATGCTTCAGCCAAACTCAACTGACCAAACCCCTAATCCATGAGGGTATATGCCAAGTTACATAAACTTTCATATATACTTAAGTCAGTTAATGAATATACAATGCTCAGTACAAGAAACAAAATATAAGGATTCAAATAGTATATGGTCAGTTGTACATATAAATCAATACAAGGGAAAAAGAACACACTCTCAAAAATGGACAATATGAAATGTTAATTTGCAAAAATGTTATCTATATGTTATATGGTATGTGTATGTTATACGTATGTGTTATACACATGGCACATTTTCAATAGCTTTAGTAATCAAAATGAAAATGTTTTAAAATTTTTGTCTTTCAGATTTACAGAATTTGAAAACATTAATAAAATACACTACCAAAAGACTGAGGGCAAACAAGCAGTTTGATACACTGCTATTAGAGAGAATGTTAATCTGCACATGAACAACCCACTGGCCTAACATTCCACATCAAGGAATTCAAAATAAAGAAATATAAGATGATTGAAAAGGAGTAACCGCACCACTCTTCCCAGCACAGAGTGGCAGAAATACCAATTCGAAAACCTGTTAAAATTTCTGGCTTGTAAAATCCAAAGGATAGAGTTCAAGGCAACCAGAAACACTGGAAAGTGAGAGAGAAATCCCACAGTTCTTGGAAAGACAGAGCGGTCCCATATTTTGTGTATGAACTCAGATCACAGTTCTGGTTGACCCCTGAACTACTCATGGGCAGAGGTGCCCAGGGAAGGCTAAAATAAAAGAGCTAATATTTGTATTGCTGCCTACAACATGACAGTCTGAGCTTGAGTTCAGCCAATTTAACCATTTCAAAAATGGAATACTCTTCAGAGGAACATAACAGAATCCAAACAGCCTAACACATATTCAAATATGTAGAATACATACAAAATTATTCTAATATAAAGAAACAGGAAAATACAACCCATTCTCAATACAATCAACAGAGACGATCCTTGAGATGTCCCAGATACTGAAATTAGCAAAGACTTTAAAGCACCAATACAGTCCTGTATTGCTAAACAACAGGGGTACATTCTGAGAAATGTTTGGTGATTTTGTCACTGTGCAGAATGTCATAGGAGTGCAATTGCACAAACCTAGATGATATAGCCTACTGCACACCTGGGCCACGTGTATAGCCTAATGGGACCACCACTGTATAGGAGTTCCATTGTGAATGGAAATGTCATTAAGGGATGCATGACTGAATTTCCTGCACTCAAGGTCAATATGCTTTTAATGAATGAAGACAGGAAATTTCAGCAGATAAAAAGAAACTGCAAATTCTAGAAACAAAATATCTGAAATTAAAAACTCACTGGATGGGCAGAATGCAAACGACAGAAGAAAGGCTTCATGAATCTGAAGATAATCAATAAAAATTCTCCAATATGAAGAGCAGAGAGCAAAAAGGTATGAGGGCCTGACATACAGTATATACATGAGCACTTTCTATTAAGGAAAAAAGCCTACTTTATTTGTTATTCCTATTAAAAGAGTTTGGAGAGCAGGCAGGGCAATCAGACACAATAAAATAGTTAGACTATTAAATGAGTAACCATGTAGGGGAGGGTACAAGCTTAACAAAACCAGGTCAAAGGTGACTAATATGAATAACAAGTGGAGGACACAGTTCCTTGAGGCCGTGAAGAACCTTCCAGGCTGGATAATAGCATTACACCCTCTTTTACCTCAACTGTTGATTCCTTCTAATGAAAATAAACATCATGATGGTTTAGTTTTCAAAGAGGTTTCAGGTGCAAACTATATTTCTGATTTTGATTCTCATTACATTATGCCTTCTTTTTTCCAAATAAATCGTACAAAAACTTGCCTGAAGTTATAGGGTTATAGGAAATCCCTATATGTTTTTATCCCTGTTATCCACACCCTTTCCTCCAACTCAAAATGGTGGGTATGATTAGAAAAAGATCATGAGTGAAAAAAAAATCCTAGTCATTTCTTCATCTCAACTCAAAGCCTGAATGTGTGGTCACATTATGACAAACACTCTGATGTTAGACAGCAATTTAATTACAAAAATAAAATAACTGACCGCTTCATTTTGCTTTCCTTCTCTCACTTTTGTTTAGACAACAGAATCACAACTAAAACAGCATCTGATAAGTATACATAGCCACACTCTTCAAATAAGATGCCCCTCTAGTCTGTCTCTAACCCTGAACTGTGGCACCAAGTGGGTCATGTTCTTTGCCCTAAAAAAAATGAGACGACAGCAAATAAAGATGGAAAGAGACTAGAAGAAGGAAAAGAGGGTGGGAGGAAGTACCACAGCAGCCTGTGCCTTATTTCTTTCAGCAACAATCAGACTTACAATGAATATTTTAAATATTTTAAACAAAATTAATTATATTTTTATTGAATACAAAAACTAGTCATTAAAGTGTTAATATTTTTTCAAGGCACTTTCATACCTATCATTGCCAGTCTTATCCTCTTAATGCCAGGAAAGAAGCATGGAAGAACCTTATAAATAATAGTGTTTCATTAGGCAAAAAAGATCAGTGGGTCTGGGTCATGAACCCAGCTTCTTTGTGGCATTCAAAGTGTTACAGTTTCTTGATTTGAAGAATGTAGAATTATAAGATATGAAAAATATAAAAATTTTCAAAATAGGTTTGATTTCCTCACCTGAAATTGACATGCACATTTCAAACCATCTCCATCTTCTTTACAGACTCCTCCATATTTACATGATGCTTCATCACAAACTCTTACATCAGACTCCCTCACATTTAAATCTGTAAAAGAAGAAAAGTTGTTCCATATGTATTTGTCTTTTTTCACCCACATGACGATATATAAGTTAAAGAAAAAATTCTTAAAATGTGTTGAGCATCTTATTCACAAGTATAATAATAAGACCTAACATACAAAAAGCAAATTCCATAGGACAGACAAGTGTTCACTATTCTCTGAAAAGAATCTTATGTAATAATATGCTTATTAAAGGTAACCAAAACCACAATAAAAGCTCAAAATTTCAGGTTTTAATGCAATTCCCAAAAGCAAATCTATAGTTTTCTATGTTGGCCTGCCATGAATTTAAGATAAACTCTTACTAATGCCCTACTTAATATTTTAAATTATTTTGCTAGTTGATTAAGTCCCTTCTAAGGACAACAAGAATAACTAAAAAGAATGCTAATTCCTTTGGCATCCAGAATAAATTTTATGTGATCATTATTCACCCTAAAGAGAGTATTTTAATTACAAAATGAACTTGAAATTTCATATGTAAATATGTACATATATGTGTATGTATGTACACACATACATGCAATATATCTATGTATACATACATATATGCAATATATACATGCATGCATATAATATGGAGCACTTATGTACACAGCTTTAAAAATTCAAATCATACAAGAAAATTTTTTTAAGTTTACCACCACCGCCAAGTCCAAATCTATCTTTTACCATAAACTGACCCCAATATAGATGTTGATTTACAACAATGCATACCTAAAACCTATACAATTGTTATGATGCAATGTTCCTCCATTAAAGCTTTTTAATGTTTTTAAATGACTGATTTAAATTTTCTCTACCACAGGGTAAAGAGCCCATCAACAATACTAGCATTCTGTGGTCATTTTGCTTCTGCACTGGACTGTCAATAAAACTCGCTCTGGAAGCATCAAATTAAGTTTTCTAGGAAACCTAATGAATTGCTTTAAGTTTAGTGCTAAGTAAAGCTGCCAATCACATAGAATTGGGTGAAAACCACTACAAAGCTATTTACATCTCCTCCCTATAGGGAATGGAACATACAACAACAAAAAATGCACTCATATAAACAATAGGCAAATGACTGTTTAAAAACCCGCCCCAGTGTAACAGTGATCACGTGCATCTGGAGCAGAGAGGTCCAAGTCAGCTTCTGCATCTGACACTCAACAGCTAAGACATTATAGGAAGAAGGTCTCCTACAGCTCGAGATCCCAATAAAGTCTTGGAAAACAAATCTCAGCAAATCTTCAGCAATCCCTCATCACTGGTGGACTCAGTGGATTGAGTCAAGGAGGTTGCACATTTAGTAATATCTATTCAGTGACATTTCACTGCCTCTCTCTGCCCCATTTGTTCTCACTGTTCCGCAGTGGTGTATTTGGTCTCCTAGGCCTACCTGAACCTCTGAGGAGCTGGTAATCAAGTAACTAAATATTCAAGGAATTGATAGCCAACAATATTTATTTGAGTAATCACTCTGAACCAACGACTGCAGCAGAATAAGTAGACATTTATCCTCTCACAGGTTACAAACTTCATTTCTATTCCTCAATGGATTCTCAGGTGCACAGAATTGGGTTACTCTAAATTTAAGCATATGTGAAAAAAACAAGCATAAGTAGGAATTTTAAACTATCAAAAATGAAGTTATATTGTTCTCACTATTTCACAAACCACTGTAAGCACAGAGAATTACCTTAATTCTTCTCACCACAGCAATAGAGGGCTTTCTATTCTTCTTAATCTCCCAAATGTGGCTGTTCTTCCCTTTCCATCTTGACCGTTACATTCTCTCTTGAGGCTCAGTTCTAAGTTTTCTCTCCTATCTACCTACATCCCTCCTGGGAACTTGCATAAAGCCCAGCTCCAATTACTATTTAATATATATCATGAAACTTAAGATAACTAAACATTATTAAAGACCTGCTCTGGAGAAAGGGATGAAATGTGTTCATATCTTAGTTCCTCTACAGCCTTAACCAATTTTAGAGGCTATGAAATAAAAGTAATTACACAATTTGAGAAATAAAATTTCAGTGCATTTTTCTTCTTTCTTTGTAGCTTTAAAGTTCACATAGGTTCCAATTTCGTCTGTGAATCAAGATCATGCGCTAAGTTGTTCTGACTTGTTATCTTGCTTGAGAATCTTCTGAATTGCAACATGCTCTGTCTGTCGTATTTTAAAAGTACAATGGAATTGTAATCTAAAATCGAGACTATACATGCCACACATTTCTAGAAACTGAGAGCTGGGGTGTAAGGGACTAAGGAACACTTTGAGAGCTTAATCATCGTCACTAAAGTGAGGCACAAAAGCTTGGTCAAACCATCCCAAGGACAGGGCGGTGTCTATCACTTACTTGGGAGGCTCCCTCAGTCCAGGCCCAAGAGCTCTCATCATGACAGCCATAAAGGGGCTCCCATGAAAAATGTTTAGATGGCTTTCACTAAAAATTTGGAATCAAGAAGATTTCAAGTGTTCTGTTTTGATGCCTACATGACAGGATATAATAAAGAATAAGCTTGGGGAGAAACATACGAGGGCAACTAGACAGGTCTACATTTAATGAACAAGGGTAAAAGTCATGAAATTTGGATTACACTGGGTATTAGTCATGATTATTTTACGTCTAACTTGCTATCAAATCCATGCTACTTTCATGTTTGTTAATGTGCTAAATGTGATTATTTAGTTGATCAGGAAACAATTAAGTATCTACTATCTATCTAATACTATGCCCAGAATTTGGGAAACACAATAGAAGTAACTGGGAGCTTATGATCTTGCTAATATATGGGACAATGAATTCAATATAGTTTACAATGAAGAAAAACTGTTTGTAGAGATGATGATTGCTGTAGTAATTTTCCAAGTAGGAGATAAAAATGGATTTGAAGCATAGGCTCAGGGGTCACAGAAGGTAAAAAGTGCATTCACCTTGAAAACTTAAGATTATTTTCTAATTATAAAACATTATCATAGAAAATTTAGAAGTCTTTTAAAAACTGTTTAATTACCCACAATATGTAATATTAAAAGAAATTTTTATGTATGAAAACAATATAAGTGAGACACACAAATTATTTAACAGCACATAAATATTATTATCAGTAGTTTCCAAATTATGTCCCTTAGGGAAAAACGGTGTCCCAGACTAGAGCGTACCTTCATTAAAAGCAAATAAGAATTTCATTTTCTCACTTGTGAAGGAAAAAAAGTCAATGAAAAGAACTTTCTTATTTTAAGGTTTATTTTGCAATTCTATTTCTGAAATCTAAGTAATCTGAGGATTACTTCCTTGCTGGCTATCAACAAAACTAATGTTCAACAAATAAGTAAAGAATATTAATAGAAAAATCCCAACCACATTTTATAAGAAAACAGGATCACGAATATCACAAGCTCATGAATGTATATTTTAAACGGCTTTATGTGGCCATCACTTCTAATTACCTACGTTGGCTCTATTCTCTCCTTCATTCTTAGAAAGGGAACCCTAATTTTGCTCACGGTAGCAAGGTACTCAGTTAACTAATCTGTATTTCCCAGCCTCCCTTGCTCTGTACCATAATTCAAATGTAAACACTGTCCCATCCTCTTCATTTTTCATTCTTTTTCTTGCATAGAGAGCAAACTTCTTATTGAAAATGGTAGCAGCCATCAAATATAGGTGAAGCGAAAGATACAAGTTAAAGATGGTAGACCAGAAGTTAAGGCTACAGTTCAAAATGAGACCCATTTGCCTTCCAGAATGATAAGGCTTTTCTGCCATCCTTCCATTAAACAGAAGGTCATTCTAGGGACTTTATGAGTTAGCTAACACTTGAGAGCTAAAAGTAAATAAACTTTACAAGATTTTACCATAGACTTCAGTACTTCTCAGCCTTAATACTTTTGACATTTTGAGTCTCACAATTCTTGTAGGGGCTTATCCCGTGCACTGAAAGTGTCTAACTCAACATCTCTAGCCACTACCCACCAGACGCCAGTAAGATCAGTCAAAAATGTCTCCAGATACTCTAAATGTCCCCTGAGGAATAAACTTATAGTTAAGAAGCACTGTAAAAGATGAAACCAAAGTCTTTATGTTCTAAGACAATCACTGTAAAGAAAATGAGTCAAACAAGCAGCAACTTCCAAGATCTCTGCATATTACCACAGCTATTTTTTATTTAGAGGAGCTTAAACATATTGCCTCCAAGTTTATGCTGAGTCCCAGCTCAGAGTGGAGGGCTGTCCTTTAATAATGCCTGAACCTCCAGCAAGCCTGGCTTCCTACCCCTTGCTACCAAGCTTTTCTTTAGCACTCTGGTGGCTTAGTGGTTAGGTCCGCCAAGTGTAGTCCAGATACATTCCCAAGGACTCAGCTTTGTGACCGGGAGGGAGAGGTGGCACAGATGAGCAACTGAAATTAAAATAAATAGAAAGTGCTTCTTCCTTCCCTCTGTGCCTGCCTGCCTACTTGCCTTCATTCTTGCTTATACCTTTCCTTTAAAAAAACAAAAAAACAAAGCTAAGCAAAATAAAACAAAAACCAAGTTTTCATCTATTCTAAAGATTCCATAGCTCTTTTCTTAGTCTTCCAACTCTCTGGTTGACGTTTCTATAGCTGTTGATGTTCTTGGCCTTCCCTCCCAAGCTAACAACCATGCCAAATTTCTGAACACTTTTCAATTACTACTCCTTTTTTTCTCCTACTCCCCAGTCCCCCATATCCACAGAACTCTTAGAATTTAACTCCAATTTAACCGACTCTCCAGATTAACCAAAGCATTCAATGAATCCTCAAGGCTACTAGGTCACTCAAGAATATTTTAGCTTAGCCAGGTGAGTAGCTCCTGTGCTACGGGAGTCAGTTATATACGCCATCCAGCCTATGTACGCCATCTCTGGTGTCTTGTTTCTTCACTCAGCATTCTCACCTACTCCCACTGCTTCAAGTCCCGAAACTGGCTTTCCCCAGTCTTAGTAAAGCCATCTCATCGGCTTTAGTCAGTGCTATTTCCAATCTTCAGAGGATAGCTAGGGAAAGTCCTATATATTAATGTACTCTAAGTAATTATCAACATGTGGCACTCCTCATTCATCTCTACTTGATTTCTCATTGATTCACCAGAGGACATGTGCAAACTTTTTACCTTGTTCTTAAGGAGAACATTTCAATAGGTTTATATTCATTGCCTAGATGTTAAAAGTATTTGGGAAAAAATGTGCCCTTTTTTAGAAAAGCGCACTAATCCAACTCAACAGGACCCTTGCTGGATAGCTTCATGGCCCCAAACAAGCCCAGCTTGTCCCTGTGACCAGCGTGTCCAACTGTCTATGAGACAGTTCCACAGTCTCTACGCTGAAAACAGAGGGAAATTTTTTTAATATTTAAACGTTTAAATTATTCTACAGCAGAAATGTCTTGGTACAGTCATGGAATACCATAGAACCACTTAAAAGAGTGTGTATATTATGTGGCAATATGGAAATAAGCTGATGAATGTCAAATAAAAAGCAGACAAGACTATACACATGCACTATGATTTTGAATAAAAAACACATAAAGGAAAATCCAAGCAGGGAAAAAGAATAACAATCACAGTGCTTATACCGGTTGAACAACTGAACAATGAATAGCTGTTAATTCTTTTCACATTTCTATACTAGTTACATCTAAAGGTGGAGGAAAAACCTCGAAATTATTTCACACACAATCTCGGAGCAACTGTTGTATCACAGACAAAGAATGAGTCTGGGATGGGGGTCACCAGTGAAGGTCATGCTCACGGCTGTGGAATAACTTTTTCATTGTAATGATCAGATGTCCACTAATAGCACATTTCCATCTAGAGCAAGTGGATAGACAATAAAGATTCATCTCCTGTCTTTTCCCAGATAATCTGAGGGACACTTTTAACAACACAAATCACCGAAAATAGATTTCACAGTAAAACCAAACAACAGATTTAGTTAATGTTGACTTTAGTTCCAGCAAATGAGATGAATTAAAAGTTAAATTATCTTTATTAGCTAAATTTAGTCCTATAATACTGGTTATCTTATAAATATATGAGAGAGGAAATAAAACTATTCATTATTTCATGATATAAAATTAAAGCAGCATACATTAATATTAAAAATCATGAATAGCAGAGATGACTAAAACTTATCTAAGCTATATTTAACAAAAGAAATTTTACATATGCCACACAATGTTTTTCTTCCCATACTACGTATGACTGCCAAACCACCCTTTGTTCAAACACCGCTTTGATCATGTCAATCCTCCACTCCCACACCTACAGTCATTCCCTGCTGCCTACTTCAATTCTAAATGCCTCTGTCAGGAAGCTTCAGGCAAGGTGATGGGGAGGACAATCAACTACAGGATTAGAAAAACAAAAACAAAAACCTAGCTCTGGGTTGGGTATTAAAGAGTCCTAGTCTCTCCACCTTAATCCAGAGCTAACCCATGATCTCCAACATGACAATCTCTCCCTTACTACTAGTTCCAACTGGCTTGGAAAACTTGCATGGTTCCCTCTTACAGAGTCACACACTAAATCTTTTATATTGCAGCTATTAAAAATAAAAAGGGAAAATCTCCACATTTCCTGACATCTTACCTTAAGTTTATTTAAGGCAGACTTTTAAAAACCTATTTTTAATGCCTATTAAAAAATCTGCAAGGAATATACACTGAAATATGAACCAGTTACCTCTTAGTTAGCTCTGTGACCTTAAGCATTTACTTTATTCTATATTTTTCTGAATTGTTGGCATTTACAATAAACTTGTATTACTTTTTTAATTAGTTAAAACAAGTATGTGCTACAGAAAGTGAGAATCTTGGAAACAGTAAGTGAGAGAAGTCAGAAGCCATACAGTGTTATCATTCTATTTATATAAGATGTCCAGAATAGGTAAAGCCATAGACATAAAGTCTCTATGTAGTTAGCAGAGGACAGGGCAGAGAAATACCAGGACTGACTATTAACAGGTATAGAAACTTTTTTTTTTTTTTTTTTTTTTGGGGGGGGGTGATGGAAATGTTCTCTAATTAGATAGTAGAGAGTGGTGTTAATTGCAGAACATAAGAAAAGTATTAAAAATCAATGAGGTGTACCCTGTGTGGCTCAGAAGCTATTGCACAGGCCATGGAGAGTTCAAGGACCCAGGTTCAAAACATGGGATCAAGGATTATATCAATAAAAAATCAAAGTAATTTTAAAATCAGATAGAACAATAGAGCAATCCTATTAAACTTTGAAAAAAATTAAAACAAAACAAAGGAACAAGCATTATAACGCAGTGTTCAAGAGGCAGAACCCAGAGCCAGACCACCCAGATCAATAAATATCCTGGCTCTGTCATTTAGCAGCTGTGTGACCTTAATCATTTACTACTCTGTGCCTCCAATCCCTCACTGTAAAATGGGGACAGTAACAGTACCTGCCTCCTAATGCTGATGGAGAATTAAATAAAGATATAGAAAGCACTCAGAGCAGCATATAACACGTAAGTGCTATATTAAATGTCAGCTATAATTTTTTAATCAACAATTCTTGAGAATTCTCTGTAGTAAAATGAACACTCAAGCCAACTGTGAACAGAAATTGGCACAACTTTTCATAGGATGATGAGGCAGATATATGGAAATTTTAATTGACGTTATCTTTCAATCCAATCATTCTCTTTCTGGGAAATTAGAAGAGGTATACAAGAAAGAAGCATAGAAAAATGCACATACAGGATTGTTAGTGTCAGCATATTTTGTGACAGCAACATGGAAAACAACCTAAGTGTCTGTTGTTGGGGATTAATTAAATTACTGATGACACACAGACATTAAAGTATATGGTAGAAAGATAGGAAAAGACCAAGATCTATGGTGAAGATTTAAAAAAGCAGGTTACGCAATACATGATCATTCCAATTTCTATTTTGCAATATAAATACCTGCATGTTTTTCAGATTTTGCAAGCACATCAATACACCTCATCTATATTTTTTAATATTAATAAACATATCTAAACACAAAAATAATGTCCTCTTTTACTATTTCTGACCAATATTCCTTAACGTATGCAAGACTAAGTGGAATAAGGTAGCCAGAACCCGGGAAGTCAAAAGTCTACAAAACTTAAAAGGGGGCACTAGAGAGCCTGATATTAACGACTTTAAAAGAGAATCTTAAAAGGACTTCACAAAACATTAAAGAATTCCAAGTCCCCATCTGTGGCTCAAGCACAAACCATGAAAGCCATGGACTGGATTCAAGACCCAGGGCCAAGGGTGGCAAAAAGAGAAAAAATTACGAACTCCACTCTGGAGATCCAATTACTTGATTCAGTAACTATGATCTTGGTCAAGCACTAATTCTCTGAGAAATTCCAGTTCTCTGGAGTGAAAATGGGTATCACAATCCCTCAGAGGACTGCAAAAATTAAACAAGACTTCTATGAAAACTATAAAGGATACATCTCTCCGTCGAAACCACAATACTCTAAGACACAGCAACCTTCAATCTCAGAAAAATGATGTAAAACAGTGAAGAATTAAAAGCAGAAACAAACACTAGGTTTAAATAAATAGTAATCAAGGCTTATTTACTGTCTAAACTCAAAGAAGAAAACAACAGTGGTAAAAGCAATCGCGGGTGCTAAAAAAAACCTCTCAAACCACTTTACTGTTAAAGATAAAAATATCAGGTGCACCCCAGAACAGCAGGTCAGCTGCCTCCTGCAGAGGAATCTATTAAATCCGGGTCTGAGTCCCAGGTGACAACCAAGATGAACAACTAAGTAAAATAAATAAAAGAGCTTCTTCCTCTCTCTTCCCGCCTGCCCCTGCTCACCTTCATTCCTGCCTGCACCTTTTCTTTAAAATGAAAAAGAGAAATACTAAAACACAGTGAACACAGGCCACTAAACAAAGACTAAAACTGACATCTGAACATAGATAATCAAAATATATCTATTAAGCTAATAAGCAACAGAATTATTACAGAAATATCAGCAGTTTAGCTTCACTTGTAAAACAATATTAGATGAAAGCTGACAAGGCAAAATAAATTTAACTTAAAAATCCCCAAAGACCTAACCTGTGAACAACAGAGGCTCCAGATTAAACAGAAAATGCCAAAGCAAACACTAATATCGAGAAAAAAGCTCAAAATTGTTCTAATGTAAAATAAAATTATTTCAGCAAAAAATTAAGATATTACAGAGGAAAATAGCAATAATCACAGATTTCTTTCTATAGTTCTCATTTTTTCATCAAATATTGCTGCTATAACAAAGAAAAATGATGTGGATTTTTTTCAACTATGGAAAAGACAGACCCAGAATATTTGCACAAAAATAAATGAGAGAAATGGAGTTTTGACTGAAAATATAATAACTGCCAAAGTTTTTGAAAGCAGAATGTTAAGAACTTTAGAACCTGAAATTACTTTTTAAAAAATGAAACAACTGAGCCATGAAAAACACATGACACTTGTGAAAAAGAAATATTCAAAGAGCAACAAAAGATTAATAGCAAATCATTTAACAAATGAGAAGAAAATGCTGAGGGCATATTCTGATTTAAACATAAAATTTCAAAACTCATGAGAAGTATGTCAACTTCCAAATGCTTCATTTCTCCCAAAAGAGAAGTTAATACTAATGGAACTAAGAGCAGGAATAATGAAAACAATATTGTTAACAGTGCTTCTAACAATGAAAAAGAGAGGAAGGGAAGAAGGGGATAGGTGAATCGACATGTCCTAATCCAGCTAATAAGAAATTGAGAATTTAAATTCCATTATAGAAACCATACATATATATGGGAAATGGGGGATTTTAAAAAATTAACTTAAAAAGAAAATGATTGGTTATAATTTCTAAAAAGACAAAAATCACTGTTGGACAGAATATAGTAACTGGAACCCTCAAATGTTGCAGGTGAAAAATGTAAAATGGTGCAGCGGCTTTAGAAACCCGTTTGTCAGTGCCTCAAAAAGTTCAGCATAGTTACCACATCACCCAGCAATTCTAACCCAGATAAATGCAAGAAAATTGAAAACATATGTCTACACAAAAACTTGTACATCAAAGTTCAAAGCAGTAGTATAATAACCAAAAAGTGGAAACATTCAGAATATCTATCAGCTGATTACAGAATAAACAGGCATGCCCTGGTGTAGCAGCAGTTAGGTTAATCACCTTTGAAGAAGCAAGCCACATACACCCCTGGTTTGGAGTCCCAGGCCTTGGGGGGAAACAGTCAGTGTGAACAACCAAATAAAAATAAGAAAAATAAAGATGCTGGTTCCTCCTCTCCCTTCCCTGCTTACCTGCCCACCCACCTTCATTCCTGTCTTCACCTTTCCTTAACAAAAAGTGGTATACTTACCCATGCAATAGAATATTATTCAATATAAAAAGGAATGGGATGCTAATATATGCTACAACCTGGATGAATCTTGAAAACATGCTAAGTGAAAGAAGCTAATAACAAGTCACATATTATATGATTCCACTCATATAACATGCCAAAATCAGGCAAATACACAACAAAAGATAGATTAGGGGTTGCATAGGGTTGGGGGAGTAAGGTTTTGGAGTGTCTGCTAATAAGCACGAAGCTTCTTTTTAGGAGGATGTAGTGCTGAGTGTATAACTTTGTGGCTATAGTAAGAAAAAATGCTGGATGCCACACTTTGAGAAAATGATGATGACGGCATGCCCTGATGTGGGTAGCAGCTTGATCAACCGCCTTCTGCTACCTGTGACATATTTAAATTCAGATTTTATAACAACGTTCAAAGAAATTTTATCATGGATGTCTGCAGTTCTAAGGAAAAGGGGATAATGATCATTTCCACCTGAAGAATTAAAGGAGAGAACAAGGAAATTTGAAAAATGAGAAGTACCAAAAATAAAAAATAAACAAAGGAAAAATTGATACAATTTTAAAAAACATTATAGTGTTTCAAGGAAAATGGTATAGTCATAGGTAGCAGAGTAGCTTCAGAGGTGGATTCAAGGTACAGTGGAAGTTGCAAGTTCAGGCAGGAAGGGCTGGGTATGGCATTAATAAGGATTTGCATCCATCTTGGTAATTACAACAGAAATGAGAGAAAGAACACACACAATTTGACTCTTTTCCAAACAGACCCTATATCCCAAATTAAGAGCCTCTCCATTAACCCTGCCTCCTACAGCAGGAGATCCAGAAGCGAAGGGAGATAATGATCAATAAAAGATGTTGGTAGGGTGGGGCCTGGAAGAATGATTAACTCATGCTCTGGCTCAGTGTTGTCATGTGGAAAGAGAATTCAATGTTGCCATACTCCAAGTTTAGAAGGACAGACTGAAATTCAGGTATTTAAATGAAACCTCCCGATATGTAGTTGTTAATAATCAATGCAACAACAACAAAAAAAAGAGTCGATGCAATTTTTTAAAACACTGTGCAGGCCCAAACTAGTTCTTGGCTCTCCCCATTTCCACAGTCACCATGTTCCTAACCTATTCCCTTCTCCTTTTCACCAAGTCCAGACTTTGCTTTCTAAAACCATGTCATTCAAACCCTTTATTTCTCTTTGTCTGCAGAGCAAATTCCAAACCTTCATAGTTTGAACTTCATAGTCTTCCACTAAAGTGGCAGCAATTTATAACTCATCTCCTACCTCATCTGTCCCAGTATCCTAAAATATTACCTTCACTGACCCATCTTTTCCAGTGCCATACCCAGGCCTTTTCTAATGTCATTCCCTTAACTCAGAATATTCTCTCCAACTACCTTCTGTTTCTATGCTCACCCAGCCATTCATTCATTCCACAAATATGTAATGGGAACCTAATTTTGTGCCAGACACCATTCTACGCACTGTAGATACAATCATGGATTAAACGAACAAAAACCGCTACCCTCATGGAACTACACAGAAGACACAGATAAGTAACATCTATAGTAGGTGACACAGGAAAAGATGCCTTGGAGCAGGAAAAAGATGAAGGTGGGAGAGATGCAGAGGGGATGGAAGGTAAAAAGGGCTGCAATTTTAAAGCATCATTTTGAATTTGACACTAAAGACCTGAAGAAGTGAAGGGGATAAACAACTGGAACACGAATTCCAGGCAAAAGGAACATCAGTAGCAAAGGCCTCCAGCAAAGGTGTGCCTGACACTCCTCTGCCTATAAAGCCCAGTTTACTCAGGGAAACTGTTTATTATTGCCACCAATTTTGGAATTATTCATTTCTTCAACCCTGTCCCTGCATCTTCCTTTGGGTATCTTGTACAGTGGAAATTCTCATTTCAAACACAGACAAGGGTGATTGTTGATCAATTAATCAAAAAAAAAAAAAAAAAAGTTTAGCAAACAGAAAATCGTTTTAGATGACACATATTTTAACCATTTTTAACCTGAACTTCCAAACGAACACTTATTTTCCCATGTAGCTCCAAGGCCTTTTCTTTGAGTATTCATCTACCAGGTACAGTTACCTCACTTTCTCTGAGAACTCAAAACCTGTATCCATTCTTTAAAATGTCCATTTTCCTTTCCTTCAAAGCAGAATGGAGATTTAAAAATACTTACAAAGCTTCCTAGGAGCAGAAACCTTCCAAAGATTGACAGAGTCCCCCAGTCAGTTTCCACTGTCTTGACCACTATCTGATTCATTAAGAGGGAATTCTTTTAGCCTCTTGTCTTTACCAAGAGTTTCTAAAGCATTGTATAAACATATCTTTTGCATTCCTGCTCCACAAATGTAAGCAATATTTATTAATTTACACTCAGAATACCACTGGTATAAATCTGAAAGCAAACAAAATTCTTCTTTAGTAAGCAGAGAAATCAAATGATACACAGGCAACTAATTTACCAATCTGAGCATCTATGTACTGTGGGAATTGGCTACTGCCATTTACTAATGAGGTGGTTAATCCAGCATGTAAAATCAAGCCCAGCAAAGGATCTGAATAGATATATGTCCAAACAAGATAAATATATATATGTAAATGGCCAATAAATACATGAAAATATGCCCAATATAGTCAGTCATCAGGGAAATCAAAATCAAAATCACAAGTTACACAACTTCACACCCACTAGGATGAATATAATCAAAAAGACAGACAACAATAAGTGTTGAACCGGATGTAGAGAAACTGGAATCCACAGGCATTGGTGGTGAAAATGTAAAATAGTGCAGTCACTTTAGAAAACAGTTGGGCCATTGCTCAAAATGTTAATCAGAGTCCCCAAGCAACCTAGCAACTCTACTCGTTAAGTTTAAACTCAAGAAAATTGAAAACTTATCTCCACACAAAAAATGGACATGAGGTGCACCCTGGTGGCCCAGTGGGTAAGGTAACAGAATACAGTTCACAAATAGCTTCAAGGACCCACGTTTGAGATTGGAGGCCAGTGAGGAACAACCAAGACGAACAACTAAATAAAATACATGTTTCTTCCTCCTCTCTCGTCTTGCCTACCTGCCTATTCACTTCAATTCCTGCCTGTACCTTAAAAAAAAAAAAAAAAAAAAAAAAAAGTACATGTAAGTTCATGCCAGCATTAATCCTAAAAGCTAAAATGTGGAAACAAGTCAAAAGTTCATTAGATGATGAAAGGATAAACAAAATGTGAAACAGCCATACACTGAAACACTACATAGCTATAAAAAGGAATGGGGATGTAGCCTTGTGGCTCGGGTGGCTGAGACACTGGTGTGTCACCCACATACGGACCAAGGACCCGTGTTTGAGACCTGGGCTGGGGTGAAAAAACAAAATGAACAACTAACTAAATAAAGATGTTTTCTTCCTTCAGTTAATTCTTCCTCCTCTCCCTCCCTTTCTTGTTCTTTAAAAAAAAAAAAAAAAAAAGGAATGAAGTTTTGGTACATGCTACAACATGAACGACCATCAGAAGAAGCCTATCACAAAGTGCCTCATACTGGATGATTCCACTTGTGTGCAATGTCCAAACCAAGCCAATCCAGAGAGACAGAAAGTAAATTAGCTGCCAAGGCTGCAGGAAGAAAGAAATATGAAGTGACTTTTATTTATTTATTTTTAAGGAAAGATGTGGGCAGAAATGAAAGCAAGTGGACAGGCAGGCAGGAAGAGAGAGGAGAAAGAAGCATCTTTATTTTTTTATAATTTAGTTGTCCACACTGGTTTCCCCAAGTTTCCCCAAGTCTGGGACTCAGGAGTCCGTGACTTGCTCCTTTAGAGGCAACTGACCTAACGGTTGCTCCATCAGGGTGGGTCTAGAGTGACTATTATCGGGTACAGAATTTCTCTGGGGAGTGATGAAAATGTTCTAGAATTGGACAGTAGTGATGGCTATATGATTTTGTGACTATAATAAAAACCACTTGAAGAAATTCCAATGCCATCAGTGTTCAACAAAACCTCTGTTAGAATATAAAGATCTTGAAGACAGGGATGCCTCTCAAATATTTCTCAACGCTAGATTACACTGAACAGGTATGTCGTCAAGATTCACTAAGTAAACTAATGAATATCCACATATTACACACCAGGGATCTGAAAGTATCATGACTATTGAGGAAAAACTCACTTGGTATCCCACACAATCCTGAATGGCTACAAATAAGGTACTTCTTTTAATCTGAAGTTTATATCATCCATCTCTTATCATCCTTACCACCATATCATATTCTAATTTCCATGACATTTTTAAACCTAGTTTAAATCCTTCACCTTACATCTATCACCAAATGTGACTTAGTGGTATCTGTTTTTCTATCTTCTTAACCACATTCCCTAAAATGGAAATGTCTCATATATTCATCAGTTCCATAGAACCAAAAAGGACCACTATTATTCTTCATGCTACAAATGAGGAAAAAAATGTAATGTCTACATTTACTTGGTCTCCTGGGTACTAAGTTCATCTTTTCTCATATAAATCATATATTTCCAAACTACTTCTCTTTGAGTGAAGAGGGAATTTTTGAAGTTGGATTTTGAAGATTACGTTTATAATATGTATAAAATCAAAGCAGTATGTATAAAGTTCAGAATGAGTGGAGAGCTGAAGGGGAAAATTTTTTTTTAAAAAAGGTGGATTTGAAAACAGAGTTCACTTCTTAGGGAAGAGTTTGGAATCAAGAAAGAAATGATGAGGACAATACTGATGCATTCAGCATCTTCTTTGCTTCAGTAAACTGATAAAAGAGCAGAACTCTGATAAAAGGGAGCTAACATCTAAGGTAAGTGGCATGGAGAATGGACAGGAATACAGAGCTGGTTCAAAGAATCTACTTTCTGATCCAAACAAATCACACTCCATGATACTGAAAACACTTTTCCACCTGACTTTAAAACTACTGCTGATTATCTAAGCTATCTTGACATGGAGCTATAAGACCAGAAATGAAAGAACACATTCTCAATTTCAAAAGAAAAAGATCAAAAAAATAAAAATAAAAAAACCTACGGGTAAACTTGTTACACATAAACTGAAAAATTCTAGAATGAGTAATTTTTTAAGAACAGCAGAAAAAGAAGGCCACCATGGGTTCTTTATTTTTATTTTATTTTTTAAAGGAAAGTGCAGGCAGAAATGAAGGCTAGTAGGTAAGCAGGCAGGAAGAGAAGGGAGAAAATAAATGATTTTCATTTAATTGTTTATTGGTGCCCTCACCAACCCAGCCCCAGGACATGAACCCAGGTCCTCGGGATGTATGTGGGCTGCACTCGGAGGTGGCAGAACCAACCAATACCCCAGGAAAGAAGACAGGCAGGCAGCAGGCAGGAAGAGAGGAGGAAGAAGCATTTTATTTATTTAGATGTTCATTTTCTTTTTTCCCCCTCCCCAGCCTGAGAACTCAGATCCTTAGGCTGTATGTGAACTGCTTCCAGGCACAGGCTTAACACCTGAGCCCCCAGGGAGTGCCATGAGCTCTTTATTAAGACAGGCTATACATTTGCTTTTTGATAGGATTGCTAAAATGGAAAAAGGGAGGATGATACAGATATATTACATAAATGATTCTAACAAGACTATCTGACAAGTTTTTGATGATAGATTGGTGAACAAAATGGGGAAATGTTGAATAGCAGAAGTTGAAAATCTGTTAAACTCCACTAGAAGGAAGCGTAGCTGGATGAACATCTGGTTGATTAATGTACTTACATCAACCAATATGGAAGGAAGTCTCCAGTAAATATCACACAGCTCCATCCTTGTCCATGATCTAAATGACACATTAATTTAACAAAGTCACAGACCAGCTCTTCATATTTGCAAGGGCCACAGAGTGAGTCGTCCCAACTCAAACAGCCTCACTGAATCAGACTTCAGAAAGTGAAAGCAACGTAAGTCAAAGCCAATATTCAGACTTTAAACTTTAAGCCTATGAAGTAAACTAACCTATATGGTTAATACCTGGGCAATAAAAGCTACTAAAAATCTACGTACAATCTCAAATTCCATTAACAGATTCCAGACTGCATTGCTACAGTTTTCTAATTGATTCATTTTAAAGGTATTTTTTTCTGCAAGTGCCCTGGTGGAATAAGGGTTTAGTCAGCCACCTTCCTCCAGGAGCACAATCCACAATGACCTGAGTTCAAAACCTGAGGGTACAGGGTGAACAACTAAGATGAACAACTAAATAAAATAAATTATTCTTTCTCTTCTCTCTTCCTGCCTGTCTACCTCTGCTCCTCATCATTCCTGTCTGCACCTTTCCTTTAAAAAAACTAAAATATCTTTTTTCATGTGAATCATTTCCAGGCCTTCATCCTAGAAATTTGTAACAAAAGTCTACAAATATCATTTAGTTAAAACTCTAGCTTTGACTCAATTACTCAAGAATATCTTAGCACTAGGAAATATTTTAGTCGATGAGCAATTTATTGACACTAATACCAATACAGCAATAAATACACAGAAGGCTCAGATATTAAAACATCCAGGACCCTCTTTAGGAAACTAACAAAAATTAAGTAACTTGCTCCAAACTACACAGCCACTTAGCAAGAGCCATGACCCCAAAATCAGTGCCCTCTTCCCGCACCACATAGGTTTCCAGCCATCCATATCTTCTTAAAAGTTGTATTATGCACTAAAGATCTAGAAAGCCCACTGAGAAAAGCTGACATAGGCACTCATTTAAATGGAGCCAGAGACCTCACAGTAGAAAAATAGCTTTACTGTCTTGTTTGAACTGAGCCAAAGACCTTTGAATAAAATTGTTTCACGAACCGATATTTGAGAAAATAATAGGAGAATGAACATCTTCTCTTTATCACAAGGACGGGTGACTGTAGATTCTTACCAGTCAGAATCAGTAGTCAATTGTGTATAGAGTCAAGAACGATTTAAGCTTGTTAGCACAAATTAACTCTTTACCATTTACCTATCTTCCTCGTTTCTTCCTCTAAAAACCCCTATCTTTGGCTCCTCCTTGGGATACATTTTTGGTTCTACCTAAATTTGGTACCCTGAATTACTATCCTTTGATCCCAAATAAATGCACTTTACCTTTTTAATTGCCTCCTGAATTTCAGGTTGAGAATACACAGAACCATCCATCAACACGTACTATATTTTGCTAAGGACAAATTAGCTTAGCAAAAACAACCACAACACATTAGCCCGTAAATTAGTTTGATATGGTGTAATCACAAGTTTGATAATCAAAATTTGTTCCCAAAAAGGCATTCTAATATACAAATCGTTTTTATTCTTAAGTGTGATTATTTATTAAAGCATTAGCCCATAATTCACTTAACATTAGAAAAACAAAGCAAAAGTTATTACATGAATGGAAACGCTTTTAATGGACATGCCATTGTTTACTGTGCTCAAAACCCCTCCCCCATTATACAACGCACCATTATGAAAATTATGTAAAGATTTTAGGCACACCCTGTGACTCAGGGGGCTGAGATGCTGGTGTGCAGACCACGTATAGTACAAAGACCTAGGTTCAAGACGCAGGGTCAGGGTGAAAACCAAAATGAACAACTAAATAAATATGTTAAATATATATATATACACATATATATGTATATATATATATATATATGTATACATATATATACATAAGGACTTCAACCCTAACTGAAGGCTTTCTTCATTTAGGGTAATGTAAGAGTCTGTGCTGACACCCTCTTGCTCCCTCTTCACTCCCCCAGAAACAATGCTGAAGGTACAAAAGGTGGCCAGGCAGGCAGACTCTCCCCCACTTCCTCACCCTCTGGATTTAAAGAAGACAAGTGGAGAATTGAAAATTGATGAAAGGGCAAGTTAGCAAGGCTGTAGCTTATGATCACTAGCTGCTGCTAGGCCAGCTCCAGGAGAGCCCACCCACACCTAAATGAGACCTGAATGCCTATCCTTGCTCCAGGGCTCCTTTGGGACCCCTTTTGAAAGGAAGAGAGAACTTTGCCTCCCGGATGCCCTCCTCCCCAGTCTCATCCATTAGAGCCCCAGCAAGCTCTTTGTTTCCAACAGCCGTTGGGGGTGGGGGGGGGTTGCTTAGAGAGAGGGGAGAGGTCACTCTCTTGCTCCCACTGCTGCCAATCTCTAAGGCCCTCCGGCAAAACACACAAACACATGCACTGGATCCTTTCCTCAAATCAGCTCCCTCTTTCCACACTTTAATAACCCAGGGTCACACCTTGCTACACCGAGGCACTCCCTGAGACCCAATTACCTCTTTCTATGACCCAAACCCTGCAACAGGCTAACTCCCTAGCTCTTGCCCTCCCTCCGAATCGACACAATCGGGGTTCACTTCAGGTTCCCCATCCTTCCACCTCAATGCAGACCTCCCAGGGTGGTTCCGTGAGCCCCGACTTCACTCATGCACAGCGCACAAAAACCCAGGGTCACTTCCTGGGTCCCCGCACTTTTCCACGCTCAGGATCAGACTCGGGGTCACTCCAAGCTCCCAGTGCCCATCTCTGAACCTAAAGGACACAGTACATATACCCATACACATCCACTACGCTCGTATTTCAAGGCCGGCCCGCGTCCTCTGGGCCACCGGCTCCCTTAACGGACAAGACCCTCTTGGACCCCAGTGTCCTAAGGCAGAACCACCCCAGCACATGGACACTCCTCAGGCCCTCCGCCTCGGCACCGCCGCTCCCAGTCCCTCTGCGCGCGCGCACACACAGACACACACACTCGCACACACACTGTCCCTGCCCCTGGACGCCCTCCCTCCCCTGAGCCTTCACAACACAAACACGCACCCCGCGTGCACACCCACGGTCACACCGCGAGTCCCAGCCCCGCTGCCTCCGCCCGCGGGGTTCGGGCCTCCCAAGCGCACACACTGAGAGCAGCTCTCGCCCTGCCAGTCGACACACACGGATGCAAACACGGCCACTCCCGTCCCCGATGCCGGTCCCCACGCCCGCACCGCGCGCTCGCGCCCTGCCCTCGTCCTCCCCTCCAGCGGCCCGGGACCCTTTCCCCAGCCCGGCAGCGGGGACCCGGGGCGACGTGGCGGCCCGGCGGAGGGAGGGGCCGCGGGGCGGGCTCTGGCCAGTCCTACCTGAGCAGTTGATGCTCTTGCCTTTGCCGCCGGGACAGTCCCCGCCGCCGCCGCCGCCGCCGCTGCCGCCGCCGCCACCCGGGGGCTGGTTGGAGGCGCGGCTCCCGGGCAGGGAGAAGGCGAAGAGCAGGAGCACCGACGTGTAGCAGCAGAAGGCGAGCGGGGGCGCGGCAGGCAGCCGGAGCGGCGCCTCAGCGGCCGCGGCGCCCATGACTGGCGCCCCTGGACGGCGGGAAGAGCAGGGAGCCGCAGGCCGGGGGCATCCAGCCGCCCGCCGGGATCCCGCCGCGGCCTCGGCGCCTTCTAGCAGCCGCGCCGCTGCGCCCAGGAGCAGCCCCTCAGCATCCCCGCCGCACCGGCAGCGCCCTCCAGGCCCGGCCGGCTGCGCTCGGGACGGAGTCGGAGGGTCCTACACGCGCGCACGAGGGTCGCGGACGCGCGAGGGAGCGCGCGAGGGTGAGAGCCGCGTGGGGGAGACCGGAGACGGGGAAGCGAGCGGGCACGCGCGCGGCGGGCGGGGGTCGCGGGGCGGGGGCTGGCCCGGCCCCTCACTCGCCTCCTCGCCTTCCCTTTGTGTCCGCGGCCGTCGCCACCGCGTCACAAAGACCCCGGCCCGCCCGGTGAGGGGCGCGTGACGGAGCCGCGGACTGGAGGGGGTGCCTGCGACCCCGCCCCGCGCACACCCCCAGCGCCCGCGCCGGCAACTCCGCCCCCGTCCGCGGCCGGCGCGGCCTCCAGGGGAGCTATTGTTCCTGCGGCGGGGCGGGAGCGCGGAGGGCCGGGGGCCCGGGCACCCCTCGGTCCGGCCGCGCTGGGTCGGCGGGCGCCGAGGAGGGAAAAGCCGTAGACATCAACTAACCGATATTTTTGCCGCCCTAAGTAAGCGTGCTTGAAGGATTTCCTTCGACTAGCAGCCGAGCTGGGAAAAGAAGAGCAGGTGGTCTATTACATATCTATTTTCTAGGTGAAGAAACAGAGGTGAAGGTGACTTGTCCAAGGTCACATACCAAGAAATGGGCAGGACTAGAATTGGAACCCAAGCTTGGATTCTAGCTATGCGGTTCCCTAGAGATGTGGGTGAATGTTTAAATTTCTATGGTCCTCACCCCTACCACATTCCCACACACACCAGCTGAATTTAAAATCTTGACCTTTGCCTCTTAAATAATAGTTAAGACTTGGAGAGGAGTTGCTATATACAAGATCTATGCGAAGCTGTTTGCGTGCATTCTCTTCAGATGGTATTTACAGCCCTCCAAGGGAGTTTCATTCCCGTCCCCACCACAGATGAGGAAGTTGGGACCCAGAGTGGTTGGTGCTCCCACACGCTCCAGCGCTGACTTCAGTGCTCTTCCTACCACAGGACCCTGAGATCCACCCATAGGCAGGAAGATGATGAACTGACATGCTTGAAAATCCTGTGCTGTTGTGATTCTATGGTGCTGCCTCTCAGCTCAGAAGGAATTTTTAAATCTCATTGGAAAACTAATAAATTCGACTCAAGATTTTTAAATGGAATGAAAGCCACCGCAAGCAAAGCCACATTAGAGAAAACATCTTCAGTGCAAATAAGAGACAATACACTTAATATAAAGAAGCAATATAAGGCAAGAAGGAAAAGTTGACATTATAGAAATGGAAACTTGTCTTATTCACAGAAAATGGAGAGTAAATGTATGAAAAGATATTTAAACCCACTAGTAAAAAAAAAAAAGACTAAAATCACAAGATTTTATTTCCTTTGGATAATAAATATTAAAAGAACGGATGGCGTGTCCTGGTGGAGTAGCGGTTAGGTCAATCAGCTCCCAATGAGCGCAGGCCACATACCCCTGGGTTCCAGTTCAGATGGGGATGAGGGTGGGGGTGGGGGAACAACCAGGGTGAACAATTAAATAAAAATAAATAAAATGCTTCTTCCTCCTCTCTTCCTGCCTGCAAGTACACCTTCATTCTTATCTGTACCCTTCCTTAAAAAAAAAAAGAAAATGACAAAATCTAGCACTATTAATGTATACATTTTGGGAGGGCAATTTGACTACCATATAAGGATATTCATCACAGGTAACATGTAATCTAAATGTCCAGCCATGGGACAAAATAAAATATGGTACATCTCTGTATAATGGAATATTTGAAGCTTTAATAATGATGATTAGATATGTGTTTACTGATAGAAAATTCAGGATAATATTAAGAAAATTCTATTTTTCTAAAACATTTGTAGGTATGGACACTTTCTGAATATTTCTCAAAGGTGAGCTTATTAGTAATGGTACTTACCCTTTATGTTTTTCTATATTGTCTGAATTTTTTTCAATGAAAAGATTTATTGTTATAATAAAAAAGCTATTTCCTTTTAAATTCTATGTCCAGAACGCCCCGGTAGCAGTTAGAAGAATCACCTCTGAAAGACAAAGACCAGATACTCCTGGATTTGAGTCCCAGGTGGAGGGGAAGTAGAATGCAGACACCCTTCCTCCTCTCTCTTCCTGCCTGCCGGACTATTTGTCTTCATTCCTGCCTATATTTTTCCTTAAAAAAAAGAAGAAGAAGAAGCAAAGCAAAGAAAAATTCAATAAAGAGTTTAAAAGGAGAGCAGAGATAGGCAGAAATAGAGGAGGAAGTAGCACTTTATTTAGTTGTTTAGTTTTTGGTTGTTGGCCCTCCTACCCCAGGACGAGAACCCAGGTCCTTGGGATGAATGTGGACTTCTGGAGACTCTAATCTACTAGGGTACACCTAAAATATTTTTTAAATTCTATTTCCATCATGCTTTTATATAAATAAACATGTTTAACATTTTATTAAGATTTTCCTCGAATCTTAACAATGGCATGGCAATTGTCACCACTAAATTCAACTTCTTGCTTCTGAATCAGGTGTGATCCCAGGTTCACGGCTAAACCACAGCAGAAGGCTCCTTCCCAAACCACTCCTTCAGTAGCATCTCTAAACTTGCTCCCCACCACCACCCCACCCCCATGCTTCTTGTCCTGTGTTTAACTTTCATTTAACTGTTAATAGTCTAGAAATGCTAAGAGGAGACAACCTTTAAATAAAGAGCAAACACCCAGTAGCTATAAATCACAAATTAATTTATATCTGTCTCTTTCTCCAAATTGGACAAGAAGAATACAACATAAATTTCTCAAGTTTTCACACTGAAGCAAGGATGCAGAGAGAAGGAAACCCATATACACTGCTGGTGGGAGTATAAATTGTTACAGCCCTTATGGGGAGTAATAGGGAGATTACTCAAAAAATTGGAAATAGAAATAGCATGCATCCCGTTCCCTCACTTTGGGTATTTACCCGACAAACACAAAAATGCTAATTTGCAGAAATAGATGCACCTGCACGTTTATTGCATGCAGCGTTATTTAAAATAGCCAAGAGCTACAGACAACCTAAATGCCCACTGACAGATGAGTAGATAAAGAAGATGTGGTATATATACAGAATGGAACACAACTCAGCTATTAAAATAGATGAACTCCTGCCATTTGCAACAACATAGATGAAACTAGAGGGAATAATGGTAGAAGGATAAAACTAGAGATAATGTCCTTTCCTATGAGTGGCTCTTGTCCTTAGTAAACCTTTGCTCATGAAAAAAATTGCACTCTTTGAAGACATCTTTGTGAGCATCCACTGTATGCAAGGCACCAGAGGTAGATAACCTCTAGAGACAAAAGGTAATCCTGTGTCATGTTTAGTGGGGGGATATCTGAAAATTAGCAGTTACAACTCAGCATGATAAGCACTAAATAGAAATAGAGCATGGGGACAAAGGGGGAGGAATAAGTGGCAAGTCCTGCCTACACTCCCAGCCCAACCAAAATTCTGGTTTCCACTGGACCCCCTGCTAGAGGGTTTAGTGCATAACAGAGCCCTGATAAACAGTAATGAGACACTTTGGGACTGACAAATTGGCCCTGCTAGGAGCTCAGTCCAGAAACACTGGCATGATTTATAGTGCAGTACTGGTGCACATCTGGGTTTGTCCTCCGGCCCAACAGGAAATAGTGGACCCTACTTCCTAGAGAGAGGGGTTTAAAAAAGTGGAAAGAATGGGTAAAGTAATTCATTCATTCAGCAAGTTTGTCCTAAAGTTCTATTCCTAGTGCCTGACAAAATCATGGAGAGTAAAATAGATCTTTATGCCTGTCTTTGTGAAGGGTACAGTCAAATATCACGAATAAAAGTAACACTGTCACATGGTTGATAAATGGTATGAAGAGGTATGCCCGTTAGAGTGACACTTAACTCAGATCAAAAAGATAAGTAGAAGCTAAGCAAGTAAAGAGGGAATGTTCCAGACAGAAGGAACGTCATGAGTAAAGGTCTGTGATTAAGAAGGTCTCAGCCAGTGGAGTAAAGACAGAGCCAGGTCAACTTGCTTTAAATATCATTTACTGATGCAATGAATATTTACTGACTACTTATGTTTTCAGCACTGTTAGAGATGCAGACAAACAGTGAACAAAACGAAGTCCCTGATTCTTATAGAACTTATAGGCTAATAGGGGAGATCCCATAATATTGGTGGGAGAAAATAATTGTTGGATCAATAATTATAATCAAAGTAACTAGTCATTGAAGACCTGCTTTGTCCCAAGTACTGCCATGCACTTTGTATATGTTGTCACTAATCTTTGCACCAGACTGTTGGTAGATATTATTTCCACATTATAGATGAGAAAACTGAGGCTCACGTGGATAAGTGGACTATCCAAAGGCACCAATTGAAGAAGCTGGAGTCACCTGGTTTCATCTGATTCCAGTCTTACCAGATCACTAGCATGAACAGGTAGAGAAGCATCATCCCCTGATACAAAATGGAGCATTTGCGTTCCCTGTCAGTGTGTCAGGAGACGTTGGCTGGTGCTCCTTGTGACTGCATGCAGGGACGACTGTGACAATATTGCTTCTAATCACGGCTCTATATGAAGATACTATTATTGTTACCCACATCCCCTTAATGGTCCTCAATTGTGTATATGAGCAGATGCCAAGGAGACAAGGGTTATAGATATCTGGAGGGGAAAAGTGCCATGAGAATCCAAACAGGTAGCCTCTCTCTACCTGGAGAAGAAGAGAATTCATCTCTATAATTCTGTCAATTTGAAAAGCTGCTCACCCAAACAGTCCCTTGTGAGTAAGTGGGTAGAGAGTCTGAGGAGGCATCTCTGGGTTTTTCCTATGGGTTTTCTTGTCATTCAATTGTCTGGTTTTCCTCTGAGTACTGAATTAAGATTTTTCTCCATCTTTCAGCAAATGGTAATTTGCTGCTGCAATTCAAAATGTTTTCCAAGGGTTTAACTCATAAAAGACTGTATGAAAGAAAGAGCTCTTCTGACAAAGACAATCACACATAAATTGGTAGTAAGAGGCACGAAATAGTAATCAAGAGTGTAGGCTCTGGAACCAAACCATCTGCTTTTGCATCTTCATTCTGCCACTTACTAGTTTAATGACCTTGGGCAAGTTACGTCTCAATGCCTCAGTTTCATAATCTGTAACATGGAAATTTTAAAAAAAAATCATTTACTTCATAGAGTTGTTGCAAGGATAAAAAGGGTTGGTAGAGGCAAAGTGATTAGAACTCTGCTTAGTACATGTAAGTACTCAATACATAAGTGACAGACACATTGGCATAGGAAACATAATAATTGTCAGCTGTTCTTAGTGGTAGTGGTCACTAAGTAACTGCCTTTATATACTGGGCTAAGAGCTTCACATTTATTATCCAGTGGTTGTTCCCAAAACCTAGTGGGGAAGGTTCTATTATTAATATTCATTCTATAGAGGAGAAAATTGAGGTTTGGAGAAGTAAAGGATTTGCCCAAGGTGATACAGCTAGTGGGCAACAGGACTATGACTCAAGTAGTGGTCTGACTCCAGAGACTCTGGTCTAAATCAAAGCCCAACGAGCTGAAGTTAGCAATCCAAAGAGCTCATCTGAGCTGGCTGGCTACTAAAGAGACCTGCAGGAGGACAGCCTGGTGTCTGGCAGGGGCAGCCAAATACTGCTAGGAAATGTGACAAAGAGCCAGGAGGGTCAAAGGGAAGGACAAAAGGTTACAGCCGAGAGTCTGGGGACTAGAGAATGACATCCACTGACCTAAGCATTAATTGTAAGAGAGAGCAAGGTGTTAAGCCCACGGGGGAATTAGAGTGGATCCAATGGAGATAAAATCATTATATTTTACCTTTGTGTATGTTTAAGTATGTCAGCTTGCCTCTGTATGTATACATATGTATTGAACATATGTCATTTGCCTGTGTATGTACATATGTAATGAATGCATCAGTTTGCCTCTGTACGTATCCATAAGCACCCAGCATAGGTCATCCTACTCTGTGTGCATATGTAAGAGATGAGTAGGTACCGGGTTGCCTTGGTGAGCGTATGTGTGTATTTGAGTGTGACAGGTGGGCCCTGTGTCTGTACATGCACATTTACATGCATGTGTCCATGCACACATTACTGTATATATCAACTCATCTGTACATGTCCACGTGAACTTAAACTGAGCCAGCAGTTTTCTAGCTTTTCCTTGACTCCCAGCTAGAAATATTTCCCTATAGTCTGATGATCTCAAAGCTCAGTGTCAATACAGTTAGAATTGGCACTTAATCTGGGTCCCTATTAAGGGAGTTGTAAAGGTGAAACAACAGACACACACTCTGAAGCTTTTTCTCTCAAAGCAGAACAACAGAGATAAGACTTAGGACAAACGTGGTAGTGGTGACCCCACCACAGTGGGTGTAGGGATCAGAGTAGGGCATGGAGACTGGTGACAGTTGCACCATTCATCCAACAGTATTTAGAGATTGTCCATTATGTGCCAGGCAGCTGTGGTAGGCAGAGAGGATGCGGAGGTAAATAAAGAAGATAGACACAACCTGTGCCCTATAGTCTATGAGGGAATCAGACTTTAAATAATCATTGTTGGAAAGCGTTTGCAAAGGCTGTGTGAAAGCATCAGACAGCAACCTCTCATGGACCAAGGGCTGGGGATATCAAGGAAAGTTTCCGCAAATGAGGAATATCGGAGCTAAGGCTGGAAGACTAATAAAGAGTTAGAGAAGGAACAGTTATACTACGAAGGGAGTTCAACATGTAACAATGAAGTTTAAGAAACAGAGAAAAGGCAGCTACAGCTCAAGCCTGGGGAGTGAGGAGGCAAATGACACAAAAATTAAATTGGAGGCACGCCCTGGTGGCTCATGTGTTAAGTCTGTGATAGCCCCAGGACCAGGGTTCGTGACCTGGGGTGGGAGGGAATAACCAAAATGAACAACTAAATAGATAAATTAAAATGCTTCTTCCTCCTCCCTCTCTGCCTGCCTGCCTACTTGCCTTCACTTCTGCCTGCTTCCTTCCTCCTAAAAGAAAAAAATCTAAAAAGTAAAACTGAATACATCAAAAAGCAGCAGCCAGATTATACAGAGCCTTTTAAGTCAGATTAAGAATTTAGTCTTGATTTTAAGATTATAAGCAGTAAAAAACCTGCCCAAATTTGTATTTGTAAAAGATCACCTGGTTAAGTATGTGAACTATAAGGCATGTTAATTATATCTCAATGAAACTGTTGGGGAAGAAAACTTGACCTGGGTGGCAGGATGCAAGTCAATTTTAGGCAGCTTGGCTGCACTATCATCTCCATCAGCTCCCTCGTGTCCTTTTCAACCGAATCTTCATCACCATCTTTGATGGAGGCAATTGTACTCTCTCAATTTTATTCAACAAGCTACTTTGTTCTCTAGTTCTAGAACATGAAATATAGAACAGCTATTACTTCAAACTATACTGACTACTCCAGAAGTCCTTACTACACAGAAATTGGCTATGAGAGTTGAGAAAGGGAAAAATATTATGTGATTATTGACGATCAGGACATAGAAAGCACGATTTTCCCAAGCAGAGCTCAGGAGAGATCAATGGCACAAGGGATGCAAACTGGAGCAGGGGTGCTTGAGAAAAGGAATTTAGGCGATAAAACCATTGGATGAGGGCGCACCCTGATGGCCTAGTGGTCTGGAACGCCCTGGGAGCAGTCTCACCTATATCCCAAGGTCATGGGTCCCGGACTGGGATGAACAACTAAGTTGAACAACTAAACAAAATAAATAAAATGTTTCTTCCTCCTCTCTCTTCCTGGCTGCCTACTTACCTTCATCCCTGCCTATACCTTTGTTTAAGAAAAATAAATAAATAAACTATTAGGTGAAAGATTGTTGGGGACAGGATAGTTACAAAGTCTTTTTAAAAAAAAAAAAAAAAGGAAAGACGCAGGCAGGAATGTGGGCAAACAGGCAAGTAGGTAGGAAGAGAGAGGAGAAAGGAGAATTTTTTAATTTTAATTTTATTTAGTTGTTTCAGTTGTTCCCTCTCGCTCGGGGAGGCGAGTGGGATACATATGGATGGTGCTTGAATAGAGGAAGCACACCTAACCACTACTCCACCAGGGCACGCCTACAAAGTCTTAAAGCATCATCCCACAGATTACTTATTAAGTAGCTATGAATGAAATAAAATGGAGAGATGTAGCAGATATTGTCTTCACCAGGGCATCAAACTTATCTCCTCAATGGTGGGATAGCTTTTACCAGATGGCTGTCGAAATACTCTCATGAGAGGTGACATTATCTAAATGATACAATTACCAAAGAAGTTTAACTTGAATCTAATCACTAGGAAGTGAGAAATCTATAACGTAGGGCCCATTGACAAGGCCTGGACTTTAAAAGAAATTTAATGTCATGAAGAACAAAGGAGAGAAGTTTGTTCTAGATTATATTAGACTAAAGAGACAATAGCCAAATGCAATAAACCTTGATTGGATGCAAGAAAACAAACAGCAATAAAAGGCATTCTTAAGACAACTCAAGAAATTTTAATGTAGACTGCATATGGATGATAGAATTGAGTTCATTTTCTTAGGTATGATAATGGGATTGTGATAATGTAAGAGAACATTCTTATTCCTAGTACATGGGTGCTGAAGAATTTAGGGATCAAGTGTCAAAGTGTCTGCACTTTCAAGTGGTTGAGAGAGAAAAGCAGACCATTAACCACTGGAAATTCTCAGGCAAGGGTTAAACTTTTTTTCAAAAAAACTCAGTGGAGTCTGTTTCTTCATTACTTCATCAAACTTTTTTTTTTTTTTTTGCCATGACCTTGGATAGCTTTATGCTTATAAGCATCAACTGTGCTTCTTAATGTGCTAAATTAGATTGAAATCTTTAAAAGCATCATAGCAAGAAAATTGCTCTGCAAAGCTTTTTAGACATAAAAGAACTTCTAATGTGTGTAGGAGTATAAATGAAGGTGTGGTAAAGTAGGAGAGAGAGTCATGAAATAATAAGAAAGAGCACTTTCTGAGAGTCAGAAGACGGTGGAGTCCAGCACTTAACACTGGAGAAAGTCAGTTTCCTCATCTGCAAAGTGGGGCTAACAGTGTGCCCTTCATTACTGTGCTTTAAGACTTTGACTTTAAGGCTTTGTAAGCATGCCCTGGTAGAGTAGTGGTTAGGTGTGCTGCCTCCAGTCAGGCACTTCATTACTTCATTATAGGAGAAACAATGTGAAAGATTGCATGAATTGGAAATGAATATGAAAATGAAGGGACTTGTGTTATTATGTCAAGATGATGTTCTAGTAGTGGTTCTTGGACATTATTATACCTAAACAGCAATGGGAAACTTGTTAAAATTATAGATTCCAGCCCTCAGGGATTCTGGTCTGTAGGTCTGGATGGGGACCCAGAATTTGCTTTGTGAAAGCACCCTAGATTCTCTGATGCAAGACATCTGTAGACCACACTTAGCTGCCATGGAACTTGTCATCTTCTTTACTCCTCAATGTTTGGGTCATGGACCAGCAACATCACCAGCATCTGGGAGCTTAATTAGGAATATGAAATCTGGCTGCACCCCAGACATACTGAATCAGAATCTGCATTTTCATCAAAATGTCTGGGTGAGCCCCATGCACTTTAATGTTGGAGAAACACTAATCTAAATGGCAAGACTAATTGATGGTCTCTCCTTTTTGTGTAAGGAGCTTATTTCCACTTGCTATCAGACAGAATTGGGGTAGCACCTTTGCTATTGCTGACATCTCTAATCTCACTTAGCTCTTCTCTCTTTCTCTTTGTTTCTGGCAGATCTTTGATAAAAATAGACTCAAGGTGCACCCTGGTGGAGCAGCAGTTGGGTCAATTAACTCTGAAGGACATAAGGCCACATACCCCTGGGTTCGAGTCCCAGATCCAGGGGCAAACAACCAGTATAAATCACTAAATGGAAACAAAATAAGGATGCACCTTCCTCCCCTCTCTTCTTGCCTGCCTGCCAGCTCGCTTTCATTCCTGCCTGCACTTTTCCTTAATGAAAAAAAAAAAAAAAAGAGTGCCTAAAAAAAAAAAGCTCAATGGCAGTGTTTCTTTTTCTCACATGCTATAGACTAATCAGAATACACTGACTTGGGACCTAAATCTAGTTAGGCTACTTACTAGTTACATGACTATTTTTTCCTTGTTATTGTGTGAAAATATCGATAACATAAATTTTACAATTTCAAACCATTTTTAAGTATACCATTGAATGACATTGTTTACATTAACTGTTGTGTAACCATTTCCAGAACTTATGGTATGTAATTCTGAACGAGTCACTTAAATTCACTAAGCTTCATTTTTATCTTTTCCACTGCTCCACGAGGGTGTGATCATTTTACCTTTTAAATATGGGTACAAGTACCTACTCCTAAAGAGTATTTTAAGAGGTAAACAAAGTAATACGTGAATGTGTCTAGGATCTATAGAAAATGTTTCATAAATGCTAACTTCCTTCCTCCTGAAGTAGTTTTCAGACTGCTCTGGTTTGACAGTGGATATCATCTATAAAAATCTGATAAGAATAAAAAGGACATACAAAAAAATGCATGTTCTGGACACATTATTGCCTTAAAATAGGGCAATTTGCAATACAGAAATATTCTAGAATCTATAGAATTGGGAATTTAAAACACCTAAAGTAAGCAGCCACCAATTACATTTTGTTGGTATAATTACATTTTGGGAAACGACAAGCATTTTGTGTCCATTATATAGAAATTCTTGTACTGGCTATATTTAGGTTGTTTTAAAAGCAGTATAAGTACTGTAATTATATAATATCAATAACTTTCACAAAGGTACTTTCAACCTTGGGGACAATTCACTTGAATGCAGTATTTGAATTCCCTTTACATACACATTATCTTTTAAGGAGAATGCTAAATTGAAAATGTGTCATATCAGCAAATTGAAAAATTACTTTGACTTCAGAATTAGACTAATTGGAACAGTGAAAAGAAATTTAGAGCTCCTCTCCTCCAACACCCTTATTTTACAGACAAGGAAATTAAATCCAGTGAGTCCTAGAAACTTGCCCAGAATCACATGATGAGTTACTGGCAAAGCTGGGACCAGAGCCCAGGTTCTCGGAGTGTGTCTGCTGTCACTTGACTGTGAAAAATGGGTAACACTTCAGCAGCACAGGCGATGGGAAGGAGTCATAGAGGCCAGGAGCACTCCAGGTAGAGATCAACAGATGCAATTTTACAGAGCCTGGCTCTGAAACTGAAAGACAGATGAGTGTGCTCAGGGACTATCACAGGGCGGGAAGGCTGGGAGGAGAGATTCAAAAAGTTTGTGATGGGAGAGCAGAGTTTGGAATCTCGTGTAGCACACACTATCAGAAAAAAGATTTAGAGACTTGGGGAGGTTCATTTTATAGTTTACATGTATCTTCCATATTTAGCATTGTAAGTATCTTGGGAAGTAGGTATTTTACAGATGATGGTCTAATATTCACTGGTCATGTTCTTTGCAAAGATCAGATTTGAACGCAGGCTCTGAATAGAAAAGTTGTGTGCACTCTGTTTCTTAAAAGTATGAGCTCTGAAGCCAGGCCATTTGGGTTCAAATCTCTCTGGCCCCATATGACCTAGAGAAAAAACAAAACTAAACAAAACAATGGCTAAAATGTACCATGTGTATTATATGCCAGGCTCTGTTCTAAACACATATATTACTCATTCAATACAACATCCCTATGAAATATATTCTATTATCACCATTTTATAATCTCTCACACCAAACTACTGAGAGGGAGGAAGAAGAAGGGGTGTTTCAGTATAAAATGAGGAAGAGGGATTCCTTTCACCCCTAGATTCTTGTTCCATGATTTGAAATATAATCGCTTCTCAGTATACCCTGAATTCCCTTATCACTTCTGTAGGTTAAGTTATCATTCAAGGCATATCCTTGTGGTTCAGGCAGCTAAGACATGGCTGAGGTGCAGACCATGTAAAGACCAAGGTCCCAGGTTTGAGATGCCTCAAAGGGCTGTTCGAGAAAATGCCATGCTGACATTTTCATTAAGAAAATAATCACACTCTGTTAGGGCAGTTTTCTCTTCTCGGTGTCCCTAACAGTGTATCTGGGACTCTTCCCCTGCAGGACAGCAACTTACAGTGGGGTACCCAAATCACAATGACAACAAAAATGTTAAAATGCTTTCCATCACTCTTTTATTTCAAAAGTGCTTCACTAACATAAGACTAAATCTTCACAACATTCAAGGGAGGTAGATAAGTATCACACCACTTTCACAGATGGAGAAACTGAGGCAACAATTAGTAAGTTTGCTGAAGGGCATCGTATATGGCACAGTAAGGGAAATAATTTGTTGCAGTCATGATCACTGGCGACCTCCCCCAGGACTCTGAGTCCCAAAAACACAGAGGTAGCAGAAGCAGCATGGAAGCAAGTCTTCGATCTAAAGCTACACTTGACCTTGGTGATACCAGATGTTGAACATGCTGTCTCTTAGCAAGCACTGTCCTCACATTCTCACATGAATCTAGCTCTCCAGCGGGAAGACTGGAAGCTGTGATGGGTGCAGAAGGAGGAGCTGGAGACAGGGCAGGGAAGGAGGAAGACAGAAACCACAAACTGCTATCAAAGCGAAGGAAGAACAAGAGGACCTGCGGGGAAGCAACCCAATAGAAAGGGAGGCCACAGCAGAAAAGAAGTGTTGCTCCATTTGAAAAGCTCAGACATCCAGATATATTAAAAAGGTAATTCTTAGCCACGACATATAGAGCCACTCCTTATGGCTTTGCCAAATATAATTATTAGGTCTTTCTAACATTCCCAGGAGGCAAAATCATTCCTTTCCTTCCATCTAGACCAAGTGCTGATGTAATTGATCTGACACTGCAGAGGCTGTTGACAACTCAAATGCACTCTCCCACCATGCCACTTCTCTTCCTGTCCTCTTTCTTGTTAAAAAAAAAAGAAAAAAAAAAAAAGTCAATGCATTTTAAGATTCTCCCTGCAGAATTTCGAAAACATTTCCTCATTTGATGCAAAATAGGGTAGGATTCTATTAATTTTTTTTGTGAAGAGACTGTACCAGGCATACAAAGGATTATAGTCCCTCTCGGCCAGTGCTTCTTCATGCAGCATGGCACATTTAAGAACAAAAATGAAATGTGTGGATTCCAACTGTCTATAGAGAACTGAAGTCCAGTATAAAGAAGAAACTTTTTTTGATCTTTCTAAAGCAAAGTTATTAGGAGAGATGGTGGCTGCTGCATCACAGCTGCAAGGTGGGGGACTGGTGGCAGAGGCAGTGCCCAAGGAGTGAAGGAGTGAGGTAACAGGACCCATGCAGGAAGGACTGAGGTGTCAGATGAACAAGCAGAAGAGGCCACGCAGGCAGCCAAAGAGGCAAAAGTCTGAGCAAAGAGGTGACAGTCAAAGAGGAAATAGTGAAGGTGCCGGTGCTTGAGGCTCAGCCAGGCAGCTGCACCGGTTTGTGTCTAGGCCTCTCCTAGGGCAGGTCAGAATCAAAAATGCACCTGCTTTTCATTTCAATTGGCAGTATCATTCTTGAGGCAACTAGCTTTAAAACTTGACCTCTCCTCTCCAACAAAAGCAATCAAGTCAAGCCTGATACTACTTTTGCTATGCCCTTCACTTAGGATTACCTTGGCTTTACTCCAGCCTTCTCCAGATCCTCCATCTCATCCTAACCCGGGCCAAACACTCCTACCTCATTTCGGGACTCCAGTCTTCTCTAAACTTAGCTATGTCTTCTAATCTTCCTCCTGGTCAAGTCAATCATATTCTCACTGACTCCTAATCATGTTTCTTCATCTACGATCTTCAATAGGAACCTGCATCTAGTGAAGTTCTCCAAATCTTTCCAAATCTCCACCGGCCAACTCTAAAACCAGCTCAGATGCCATCTCCCTGGGAGGACTTCCTTGAAGCTTCTTTGCTGGCTGCTCTGAACCACAGATGACTTGAAGCCACGTAGGTTGACCTAGACATAACAGCTGTGTAGAGATCTAGCCTCCCCTACTGGGCTGTGTCCACGATTTGGCCAGGAAGGATGGGGAGAGGATGGTGAATTGTGTCTGGTATCTGTCTGTTCCTTACCACAACTACCAGGGAATGGTCATTGCATTGCCACCTCAAGTAAGGAAATGCTCAAGAGAAATGAACTGAAAGGTACCCATTCATGAATAGACGCTACAAATACCCTGTAGATGTGATCTGGCTCAGGATAAAACAATCCATGGTGTAGTTACAAGGGATGGGGTGGAAGTGCGTAAGCTGAGCTGTACTTCCGGAGTCGAGTGCCTGAGACATAAGCACTATCTTCCCGACTGGCATCCCCTGGTTCTTACTATTTTCTCACTTCCTTATGACCTCAGAGGATTAAGGATCAAATGAGACACATCTGTTAACTCACCATCAGTGGTTCTCAATCCCAATTATGTATCGTAATCTCCTTAAAGCTTCTGAAAAGCAGAGGACCATGCTCCAATCAGGTCAACTGAATCCAAATCCTCTGAGAACAGGACCCAATGGGACCAATTATTTTAAAAATACAGTTTCTAATGCATTGCTAAGGTTGCAAACTACTATTATTAACTCATAAATACCATTAAGAGTAAAGCAAGATGCTTTAGGCTGCTAGTTTAATTATCCTTTATTTGTTCAGTTAGGAATTAGTTGGATGCTTTTATCATTCCATTATGTATGTGAGCATTTTTTGCAGCTCTGCATTGCTGTTTGTGTGCGTAAGTGGTAAATTCTGAGAGAGATAATATCAGGCACATCAGAATGCATAAAATATACCTAGCCCAATTTTTTTTAGGATAAAGGAAATGTTTGCTACATAGAAGTATGGTGATCAAACAAGGCAACGTGGCATAACACATAAGAAATGCAAAATCTCAGGCCCCACTCCAGACTGCGAGCTAATGAGATTTCCAGATGGATCAACAGGGAAGCAAAACCAAACTTTGCTACCCTCATTCTGAGAGGGTAGGAGGGCATGGAGAGTTATATCCTCGCCCCATAACCCATTTAAGCTTGAGATTTTATAGATGCTTCTTCTCTAAGGGGTTCAAATAATGGACACAGACCCTTCCAAAAGGACCCTTCCATTCAAGACTAGTCTTCACAGCATTCCTTCAAATAACCAGTCCCTCTCAGCTATTTAAAATCTGATCAGTATAAAAAATAAACTGATAGCCGTTTATGATTTATGCAGTAAATAGATAACGAGTAATATGTGCCTTGCTGAACTTACAGCCTCAGGACCCAAATTCCAACATGGTGGAGGATAGCTTAGCCAACGCAGTGAACACTTCTTCCCAGCTGACCCCTGCCCACCGAACAGTTAGCAGTGAGAAGAGCCTATCCAAGGCTATGCGGAGCATACCATGGTCAAGCAGTCAGCAGATTCTAAACGTTTTCTAGATCAATTCCATTGTTTTATGAACAGGAAACATCACAGTCAAGCATTCAAAGAAGTTACCCAAAGTCAAATAATGACTTAAGGCAGAGTCAACCTCAGAATTCAGGCCCTGACTCCTAGTTCTACCAGACCGCTTATATGTCCCCTTATGGTACCTACAATTCCTTTCCCACCACAGGGCCTTGGCATTTCATTCTCAGAAACTGCTGACCTGCCTTGGCACTTAGGTGTCACTTTGCTTCTTGCAGTTGCTACTGTGCCCACCTCCCAGAGCTGCTCTACCACAGCTCAAAACAGCACCTTATCAATCCACAGATCCAAATACGCTGGCAACGGGTTTCTAAAAAGCCCCATGCCCAACTGTAGAATGCCAACGACAGAGCATTACTATTAGCTAGCACATGAGCATGTGAAAGTCCTTTCTGACTTAAAGTCCTTACTTAAAAGAGTGAAAACAAGGGCAGTTAGCTATCAACTCAGTAGGACAAAGTGGGGAGGAAACTACAGACAGAAAGTAAAGTGGGACAGTGTGGGAGGCAGCACCTTTAAAAATCATACACAGTGTGACTATAAAATTGCAAGTCTTTTCTTTTAATAAAACAAACATGACAGTAAGTAGAAATCTCAATGAAGACTCCTACTTAGAGGGGTGACATCCTTAGCTCCAACAGAGCTACTACTGCTGTTGGAGACATCATGTGGGACTCCTCTTTGGGGAGCGATCTCAAAAGGCAATTTAGAAAACATGTTTCCACATGTCAGGTTGTTTAAAACCAGAAAATTCACCATGAAAAGATGACCCTGAAAAAATGAAAAAGGTGCTGTCGCTCTCTGGAGCTCCCCTGGAGAACTCGAGCAAACGGAGCACCAGTTTCACTGGCGGAAACACGTGGCCTCCCAGGCCAGTCACTTTCAATGGGGGGGATTCGTGTGGACAGAAAAGTTCTGTTTTAAAAAGAAAGAAAAAGTCAGCCACATCCGTTATAGTCACACTTGATTTGATTAAAAAAATACAACGACAACACTCACACATGGTTCTTGTATGAATTCTAATTCAGAGACATTACATTCAGAATGATAGCACGCAGTGAGAATTTCCAGAAGACCACAACGGCCTCTTTGCCACTTCAGGGGTACATCGGGTGCAGCTGTTTACCTGAATGTATTCTTAAATAAGCGACTACTACCACTCTAATTTTCCTAGTTGTAGCTCTGTTACAGGTTACTAATCATAAGTTCAGGTTCCAGACTTTCTTTGCCAACACAGACGCATGACAAGGGAACCACCCCGCAAAGTCTCAGGGCGAATTGGGAAACGGCCGATTAAATGAGGAAACAGGCCATTCCTTGGTAAAAGTTTGTAGCTTTCTTTCCCAATACATCTTCTTTTTATTGAGAACTTCCATTTTTATCCTGTGTTCCTCCTCTGCCATCTCACACTCGCGCTCTATCTGCTGGATTTTGGCCACATGCACCTCGTTCATTTGTATCAGCTGCAGTTGTAAGATGGATACTTGCTGACGGTGTTCTTCCTCGTGCATCTTTATTAAAGCACCTTCCTGAGAGGTTTTGCTCCTGTAGTTTCTATTGGCTGTTATTCTGACAGCTGCGCACGAGGGTTCAGGCTGAGAGGTCCCCTCACATACTGGAAAATGTATGAACTCTTTCTCATCATCGCACAGTTCTCTATTTGAAACAGCAAATGATTCTGAAAAACAGTAGCAGAAAACATATGTTCAAAGATCTTACAGGCAGTGTAAATCAATCCTACTTCAAATGACAGGGTCCGCCATTACAAGAAATGTCTGAAAGAGTGTCTTCTTGGCCTGCGTGTTGGCAGGTATCCTTGCCATGCCTGACTTTAAAAAAAAATCCATAAATCAAAAGCAATTTTCCCTTAAGAAGTAATGGTAAACGATTTTGTCATATCACTTCTAGAAGTATGAACTAGGTAACAGTGCTCAGAGACTGCACTTATCAAGAATCGGAGACCATGTGACGTTGCTCTAGGTTCTGTGATGAAGTGGACACATCTCTGAATGAATGGGAGATCAGAACATGGGCTAACAGTGGGTATGCAGATTAAGTTCTCCATCAGTCTGATCTCCTTTTCTGCTTCTCATTCAGTCATCAACACTTACATTTAATCTCTACCAGGGTGCCAGTGCCCTGTGTCTTGGCCACAGATCTTACTTCTCACCCTGGACAGCCATCTTACAAATGTTCGTCTTTGAAAAATGAGTCTACACTTGCTGGCTTAACTTCCTCAGCATTTCTCCTCATTCTCCTGCATCTGGCTGTCACCTCCAGCACAACCATGTGGGACTCAAAATTCAGACCCCAAAAATACTTTTCAATGTCCCTCTTATTTAACTTCTCCCTAGTGCTTGACAACCCTGGAAAGTCCTTTCCTCTATTAGCTTTCAAACGCTGCTCTTCCTAAGTGTTGTATAGTTTCCTCTCTTATTGCTTTGTTTCAAGTCTCCTTTAAGATGGCAGACTCTGGGCTCCACCCATTTCTTACCTTCCAATGTTCCTCTGCAATTCCTATCTTTGGTTCTGTTTTCAGCCCACTTTAAGTAATTGTCTCAGTCTGGTTCCAACCTTCCATTATCATTCTTGCCTCACTCTTCAAAATACTCTGTGTACCCTTCAGTGCTATCACAAACTATTCATTCTTTAAAAGCCATGCTTTTCTTCATTATTCTGTCTCACTGTTCCTTCGGTCTGAAGTTTGCCTCACTATTTGTGTCCCCGCCCCCCACATACCCACTCACTCACTCAAACAGATACACACACACATACACACACACACACACACACACATATACATTCCAATCTCCCTTTTTCAGCCTCTCATAGCTCCTACTTCATTGAAGACAAATGCCATGTATGCTAAGGAACCTCAGCTCTCTTTCTCCACACATAGTTTTCTATTATCAGACAAAATACATGCTAGTCTTATTTGGGAACCATTTATTCTTTTCATATATCCTTGGGTACTTATTCCTTTGCTTGGTTGGTAAACAGTGGATGTCTAGTACATATTTATTGATGAAAGTCTTGAACGTAAGGGAAGAAAGCATATGGATACAAAAGGCCTCAACTATGATGGTGTCACATTTGCACTAGTATTTTAATAGGGCAATGACGGTAGTATTAATTAGGGACTTTCGATAAGGAAACCACAAACTCCACTAATCTATGGGATCTTCTAGCTAGGACTCTAAGGCTTTCTTGAGGAGCTTTACATTTCCGTTAACAAGAATGGTCTCCTTGGAGAAAAATAATATCAATTTATTAACAGAGTTGATTACATTATTACGTCCACTCTGTTATTCCGGAAGATGGGATGTTGGGAATGTTAATGGCTGCCGGGGGAAACCTAACTCATAATACTCAGTTAGTAAAAGGAAAATGGCTACTGTTTACATTATTTCACTCCGAGGAATTAGGTAACAATCATAACTAGTCCCTATTAAAGATTAAAGAAAAGGTAAAAATCTTACTTTTGAAAGGAAAGGTTCACCCAGAAATCGTGAAAATACCTCCCTAGGAATCCTTCCCAACTCCAAGGGCTCTGGCCTGTTAAGAGCCCTGCTTCATCTGCTTACTGCCTCCTGGGCCTACCTCTGGCAGAAACCTCTCGCTAAAACAAGCAGTCTGACTACCTGGCCTTGGTTCTGAGTACTCTGAAGACAGACTGCCTCTTTCTCATCCTCATGGAGGCCTAGTACACACCCTGGCACACTGTGAGGCATGGACGAAACACGCGCAGAACGAATTGACAGTATTGAGTCCCACCCCTCCCAACAGAGCAAAACTATATAGAAGAACAGTGTTCTGAGTAGATCACTGAGGTACAGGATGAAGGAATAGGAAAGACTTAACAGTGAAACTAGGTCCCTCAGATGTGAGCATCAGCTGTTTCCTTTCTCATCTTAGACCTGAAGTGTCTTCTGTGAAGATTGGACACATTAGACATGATTTGGTACTGTTCGCCTCTTTTCTTTGATTTCATTCTAGAGGACCATTCTTACACACCTCTGAATTCATGCCCTCAGATTTCTGCTCATTACTCCAGTTACTCCATGTTCATTTTTATCTCAACAATTCTAGGCTGTAGCAGTCTGCTGCTGATGATACAATAGCAGGTACCGTTTTCTAAGCTGCTAACCAGGAACAAAGCCAGAGCCTACAGCATCACCTCACTTAGTCTTTACAGGATCCCTTTGAGGGAGGCACTATTATGGAAAAATAAATACAACACCCAAGATCACTTAGCTAGTCCAAAGAACCAGAATTCTAATCCAGGTCTGCATGACTGCAAAATCCAAGCTCTGGAACACCCTGGTGGCCTAGCGGTTTAGTCCACTGGGTATAGTCCACACATCCCAAGGTCCCTGGTTCAAGACCGGGGTAGGATAGGGAAATGGTGGTGTAGAAAGGGACAATCAAGATGAACAACTAAATAAAGTGCTTCTTCCGACTCTCTCGCCCCACCTGCCTGTATACTCACTTTCATTCCTGCCAGCACCTTTCCTTTAAAGAAAAAGAAAATCCAAGTTATTTCACGATAATACCCAGCCTCTGACTACTTCTCTTGCTCACTGATTGCCCATATATAAACCAATCACTAATGAGTCTTAGAATATATCCTCAGAGTTCTATCTACTACAAAATCACCTGTTATTAAGAATATGGCTGTGGCACGTCCTGGTGGAATAACAGTTTGGTCAGCCGCCTTCAGTTGGCCCAGGCCACATACATCCCAAAGACTCAGGGTTCATGTCCCAGGGTCAGGGGGATCGACCAAGATGAACAACTAAATAAAATAAAAGTACTTCCTCTTCTCTCTTCCTGTCTGTCTGCCTCTGCTTGCTTTTATTCCTGCCTGCACTTTTCCTTTAAAAAAATTATTAAGTAAAATGTGTGTATATATCCCAAATTTTGATCTCCAAGTTTCTCTCAAGAGCTGTGAACAAAAGACTGTGTTCTCAACTGGAGCAGAGAAATGACTCCACTTAAAAGTTTAGAACTTTTCTTTTTAGCTTAAAAGTAAGCTAACATACAAATTTTAAGAAGACTCTGGCAGAAGCTGGGGCTTAAAACTAGAGGTGCCCGACAGAGTAGTTAATTACCTTTCACACAAATGTTAGTGCCATGAATGGAAGTTAGTGTTTAGATGGGGAGAACCTTCTCTTAACTGGAAAAGACTATCCTGGGAGTGTCAACCAACTGCAAACACACACCATGTCATCTCTCTCCTGGGAGAACAGAGCCACCGAAAGTGGAAAGCAACTCGTCTTGTACAAAATGGACAGGAAGGCCTATGACCAAAGAACACAGTCCAAGGGGTAATCTACTTGCACAATGGAGTAAGTTTAATAATAGCAGGAAAAAATAGCAGGAAAAGGATGGGGAGGAAACTGCGTACAACTCTTCTCAACAGAAAAAAGGACATAGGACTGACTGGGAAAACGGATAAGATATTGTGGATGCGTATGACAGAATATTATCTACCAACTAGAAGAAATAAAGTAGACATACACACTGCAATAAGAATAGATTTTTAAGACATTCTAAGTGAAAACAGGCAACAACGAAAATAAAAGGAATGGAAACTATAGCACAATTTTTAATCTATGCAAATTATGCACAAACACCAAAGCATGCTTTCAAGAATATGTGAGAATACACTAGCACTTTCAAATAAACAAAGTTCCAAATAAGAGAATGTAAATGGGGAATGAGGATAAAAAGGAAATTAACATATAACTAACACAAAAAAGGACTTTCACAGACCAACAACATGCTACTATGTCATGATTAGAAATTAATTCAGTCTCCTGGACTCAGTCAGATTTCAGCCCCTCAAAAATAGGACTGGATGAAAAAATGATAAGATGGAATTTATTAAGAAATGTTTGTGTTATTTAATTATAGTTTTGTATACCCATGTTGGCAGTATCTTTACAGTAAAAAAAAAATAGTATGTGAAATTAAATATAAGTGATCTCAAGATATCTGAGTAGTAAGGGAAAACTTTGCTTTCTTAAATGTATGCAAATTCTATTATCCTGCCCTCCTGACCAGACCTAGCATTTTGTTCATTCCCTTAATTTGTTTTGAAAACCTAGTCCCAAAAAGATAATGAAAAGGAAGTGCAAAAGTCAAATCATCACATAACATAAAATCTGCAGGGTTTACATTGTGTAACACACTTAAGGAGAAAACACTAGTTTTTTGCAAATGCATTCCCAAGTGTTAAACTTAATATTTAAAGCTACTACTTTTCAAATGCAGATGTACATTTTAAGAAAGTCATTGACAAAAGCTAACGATATCCGGATCTGAGGGATAGTGATCAGGATGACACAGGTGACACCATCTCACACAAAAAGCAGTTCGAGGGAGGCCTCTAGTGGAATACTGCTAGGCTCCATCCTGACTAACAAATTCTAACAAATCTCAGAGCACCTAATTCTGCAACTAGAACTCTGTAAGATGTTAAGACAGCAGCTCTCTCCAACAGAAATAGAAGCTACATATGACAGCTGAAATTTTCTCACAGCCACATTTAAGAAGCAAAAAGAAGGGGCACCCTAGTGGCTCAGATGCTAAGCCAGCAGCTGGTGCAGAGAACATGAAAAGCCCAAGGGCCTGGGTTTACAACCTAAGGCCAGAGCAAATAACTAAAAAGAAAAGTGTTTCTTCCTCCTCAACTTCCTTTCTTAAAAAAAAAAAAAAAAAAAAAAATGCCCCTTCCTCTTCTCCCTTTCTTCCTCTCTCTAAAATAAAAAGTAAATTGTGCCCTGGTGGAGTAGCAGTTAGGTCACATACCCCTGGATTCAAGTTCCAGCCCTGGGTGAAACATCAGTGTGGACAACTAAATAAAAATGAAAGTGCTTCCTCCTCCTCACTCTTCCTGCCTGCTGCCTACTCGCCTTCATTGCTGCCTGCACCTTTCCTTAAATAAAAAAAAAAAAGTAAAAATTACTTTAGTAATATATTTTAATCTAATGCCTCTAAAATAGTAGCATCTCAACATGTAATCCATGTAAAATTATTAGTGAGATACTTTACATGAGCTTTTTGGTATTAAGTCTTCAAGACAGTACACTTAAAAGACATCTTAGTTCAATCTACCCACATTTCAAGTGCTTACTAGCCTCACGTGGATTGTGGTTACTGAACTAGACAGCACATGTCAGAACTATTAAAATATGCACTCAGAGTCCATGTATAAAAAAAATTCATGACGAAACAGAGCTCTAACTGTACAGCAGGTTTTCAACAGTTTTCCCACCAACACTGGAGAGGGGTGAATGACAACTTCGGCTTCCTTTTACTTTTTCAAAAGTAAATTTGAAATTAAAAAAAAAAAATGAGTATGGACATCTCAAAGGTACTTTAATACATAAAATGCCAGTCTCTTAATTACTAGTATTAAAAGATTACTCAAGACAGAGTTCTCACCTGACAAAGCACCACGGCTCTCCACTGCGCTGTAGATTTGACCTGGAACAGTAACGGGCAGCATCTGTCTGTACTTTAATAATCACCAGCAAAAGGAGAAGTCTCACATGTCGTATTTGTACAAACATCCAATTTTCCAATATCTTTTACAAGTGAGTCTCCAGCAAATGTCACTAAAGGAAGGACTCTTGAGAATCCATATGGAGTCCCTCCTTGCTAGAAATTATTAAGTTGTATATATGACTAAATGAATTTTATTTTTGCCAAAAGAGTGAGCAAAAAATTGTGGAATGAGCTTTCCAGACCCTACCCCAGAATTTGAATATAGGGAAATAACATTGTCCCTTAAGAATAACCATCTGTGGCACACCTTGGTGGAGTAGCAGTTAGGTCAATCGCCTCTGAAGGTACGCAGGCCACATACCCCTGGGTTCGAGTGCTGGGTCCCAAAAGGAAAAAAACCAATGTGAACAAGTAAATAAAAATAAAATAAATGCTTCTTCTTCCTCTCTTCCTGCCTGCCTGCTTGCCTTCATTCCTGCCTGCATCTTTCCCTAAACAAAATAAATATAAACAAACCAAAAAAACACCACAATCAATACATAACAATCCAGGATCAAAAATCTGCAAAGCACACTGAAATCAGTCCACACCAGCTCTTCCTCGGCAACATCCCCTGGGGAACAGGCGCACTCTGCAAAGCAGCCCTGCTGATGCGCCTCCCTGCCTCCTACACAAACGCTCCCTTCACTACCTCACAGAGACTGCAAACATCCAAGGCCAAAGAAAGTACTGGCTGAAGTCACACAAACATCTCCAAAGCAAAGACACTGTCAATTAGCAGTGGGCCCCAGGCACTACAGAAGCAGCAACAAGAAGGGGTAGAGCTTGCAGTGTCCACATAAACAACGTCTGCTGGGAGATACTCTGGTTTGGGAACTCAAAAATCAAAACTCAGGTGCCACCTGGTGGAGTAGAGGCCTGGTCAGTCACCTCTGGCCAAGAGCGCAGTCCACATATATCCCAAGGACCCAGCTTCATGTCCTGGGGGCAGGGGCAACAGCCAAGATGAACAACTAAATCAAAATAACAAAGTGATTCTTTGTCTTCTTGCCTGCACCTTTCCTTTAAAAATAAATGAATAAAAACTCACACACAGGGTTCCTAGGCTGGAAAGTGACACTTAAGGTTCATGGCATTAAATACAATGGCTGCCCAACTTGGCAACCTGCATTTAATCTTGGTCAAAGGATCAGCAAGCAAACTTTTGATCACATTTTAGCTTCCGAGAATGATCTACCTACCGTGGGGAGAAAAGAAAGTCCTAATCAAAAACGTGTGTTCCACTCATTTGGTAATTATCTTTTTTCACTTTACATAGATAACATTCCTGATTTTAGTGTCTTGTGACTTTTAATTAACCAGTCCCTCAGAGCTCAATCTACTCTGGGGACACTAGTAAGTTAATTTCTCCTGCATGACAAGAATCAGATTTTGCTGCTGGCTCACTGGAGCATCTTATGAGCAGCCCTCTGTCTTTCCCAGGAATCTTCCTCTGCTTCAAGCTGTACCTTCTGCAAACCTCAGTGAATCTTTATATACTAGCTACTCCTATCTAAAAAGAGGCAGGAATGATTGGCAATTTATGTATATACATTTCCACCCACCCTTGCCTGTATCCATTTCAGTAGCCCCTTAATTCCAACTTTCTAAAGCTATGACACACTGTCATTTCCTCCATGATTATAGAAGTCTTTTCCTTCCCCATGAATCACGTATGACATTTTTTCTCTATTCAGTGGTAGAACATTAAACTACAATGATTTTTCCCCCCTGAATGTCGAGTTCCCTGGAGCGCCACAAAACATACTGTGGGGCCACCCTGGTGGAGCAGTGGTTAGATAAATCACCTCTGAAGGATGCAGGCCACATACCCCTCGGTTCAACTCCTGGGTCCTGGGGGAAGGGTGGCAGCTGGGAGGGCGACAACCAGTGTGAACTAAATATAAATAAAAGATACTTCTTCCTCCTCCTCTCTTTTCCTGTCTGCCTGCCTGTCTGTTCACCTTCATTCCTGCCTGTACCTTTCTTTTAAAAAAATAAAATAAAAAAGAAATACTGTGCACCCCAGCATTATAATGGGCAAAAATGCTGACTTGTAATCTGGGTAAATGCTAAATGGGTATTTGCTCTATCACGGTCTACTTTTTTAAGGTTTGAAATAGCTCACTCCCTTAACATGGACTTTTGATTGCTTTGTACATAACAGTCTTCAAAATGTTTTTTGGAAGAACGACAATAAATCCTCAAATTTCCTTTCCTAGGCCCTCTCTGTGGCTCAGGCAACTAAGGCACAGGCTATGAAAGCCATGAACCTGGGTAAGAGACCCAGAGATGAGGGCAGGCAAAAAACAACAAATTTGAGACAGACTGAGAAAAGCAACTGAAGTACTTCATTAATAACATCTCTCTGAATGCAGTCCTTGATTTTTTCCTTATTCATAATCATAGAGATCAGGGAGATCTCGCTGGGAGCACAGGATACAAACAAGAATTTGGGTTTTATGTGTTCTAGGACTTAAATGTCCTATGCTACGGGAAGGAGATTTTGAATTGGGGAAAGGCAAATCTGATATGAAAGTTTCCTTTTCAGAAATTCCCTCGGATGGAAGGATGTTAAAACTAAATGTCAAGCAGGTACCCAAGGAGAGCATGCAAAGGCCCGGCGGGTACCTGGGGCGGCAGCATCAGGCTGATGCTCAGGCTCCTCCTCCGGGGGATTCTGCAGGAAATACAGGGGCTCCGGCAGCATGCTGGCGATCTTCTCCTTCCCGAGGACGTGGGTGCTCAGAAGTGGGCTGACACTCCGTTTCACCTTCTCTCTCCTCTCATGGGCCATAATTTTTTTGGTCCGAGCCTTGATGTTCTCCCAGCACTTCTTCAGCTGTTTGAAATCCCGCAGCGACACGCTGGGCTGGGAGTTGTACTCGTGCGCCAGCGCCTGCCAGGTACGCTGCTTGAGGGCGATCGTTCGCGCGTCACTTTTCTTACATTCCAGCACATATTTGTACTTTTCGACTAAAGCAAGCAGGATGCTCTTTTCCAATTCTGAGAAGTATTTGGCAGGTTTTATAATTTCGTTGTTTTGCATTTTCCACTGTTTGTCCTGGCCGTTAGCTAGCCTGTAAAACAAGTTTAAAACAATGTTTAACTATGACCAAAAAATCAGCGAATCGCTTAAGTATTATCTCTGCTTTGATTTTTTTCCCCCAATTAATGGGAAATGATGATATTCTCAGGAAAACATTCAGGAGTTTACAAGATTTTCAAGTAAGTCCTTTGTTGTAGGTCTCGGCCATTCTGAGAATATCTGTAGAACCAAAGTGTTGGTTTCTTTATGCTTCGTGCTAGGGAATCGGTAATTCCCAAAATCACGTTAGGTAGCATTTGAATTTGACAGCTTTTTCAAGGTTGGGTCACAGCTGAAGACAACAGAAGCCACTATGTAATCAAACATAATGGATAACGTCAGCATTATCAAGATTTCAGAAATTGCCCTAAAAGACCTAAAATTTTCATTATATGTCTGTGACATGGGGTAGGCCCATGCTCCTAGAGGAACAGGTTTCTTTCGTTTTTTTTAATTTTTCTTTTTATTTATTTTTTTAATTAATTTTATTTTCCTAGTCCCAGATCTATCCTGGTCCACGGCTTTCAGAGCCTGCACCGTAGCCACCTGAGCTACAGGGGGCGCTCAACCCGTTTCTTCACCTCAAAACCGGAGGCTTTAAGTTTTTGATCCCTAAGGTCTCAGGGACACTTTTAAAAGTGTAAGTCCTATATAAATAATTTATATAATTTCAGAGGTAAAAGGGTCTGGGCACTTAGAGGGAGAGAACAATACCCCTTTTTTCAACTGAGGGAAGTAAGGGCTAGTAAGGTGAAGTAGATTGTGCAGGATTACAAATATGGAGATTTAGGAAGTCGGAGCCCAAAGTGTCCCCAATAGATTGGTATTATTATTTTTTAAGACGACAAATAGCTATCTTTATCATATATATTCTTTCAAGTCTTTGTTCACTTATAAGCAGTATTAATTTTATATTATTTTTAAATGTATATTTTCTCATTATCATGATGAAAGTCTACATACCTGGTTCTTCTTAATAAAAATGGTATATATTTAATATATATGTAAATTTCACTTGCTATTCATATCCATAGTAAAATGATTACTACAGTAAATCTAATATATCTCAGTGGTAAGAGCAACTGAAATCTACTCCATCAATATATCTCTAGTATCTAATGTAGTCATCATGCCTGAACATCTAGAGATCTCTAGACTTAACGACTCATCCTCCATAACTGCATCTTTGTACTCTTTGTCTAACATCTTCCCATTCTGCTCCAACCCCAGGTCCTGGTAAACACTGTCTCCTGTCTGCTTCTAGGAGTACTAGTCTGGTAGTCTTCTGAGGAGGAAGAAGCATTTTTACTTCAGTTTTATTTAGTTCACACCGGTTGTTTCCCCTGAACCCAGAACTTGAACCCAGGAGTATGTGACCTGTGCTCCATCAGAGGCAGTGGATCCAACTGCTACTCTACCAGGGTGTCTCTTACTATTATTTTACAACTATCTCTTTGGCTTTCACCATTCCCTTAGGTCATCTTGCCACCCACCGCAGTGCTGAATCACAATATTTCACACAATAGATGCCTAGCAAATGCATTATTCCACTGAATCTATGTGTATTTTGTGACCCCATACTTCCCACATCTTTTAATCATCAGGAAGCTTCCTACAAAGTTAATCTCTCAAGTATGGCAAGAATGTCTAAGCAACACTGAATGCAGTGATTCAGGGAGTGCAGCATGCTCATTTTTGTGGAATGGTCCAATACATCCCAGTTCTTCTTCAGTTCTCCAAGTGTCTGATTTTTTCATAATAACAGGGGAGATTCAAGATGCTGACGATAGTCCATTTAAAATAAACCAAAGCATATCAAAAGAATTAGGAACAAACTTGAAAGGACATCAGTAAGGGCGAAGAGTACAAAAAGATTCATTAAATTGTTCCCTGGATTTCTGTGCATGTTTGGAAAAACTCCATAATAAAACATTTGCGGGCACACTCTGGTGGAGCAGCTGATTCGCTACTTCTGACAGTGAGGTCCACATCCATCCCAGAAATCTGGGTGCGCACCACGGGGAGGCGGTAACAACCAAGATGAACAATTAAATAAAAATAGATTAAAAACTCTTCTTCCTCTCTCTTCCTGCCTAACTGCACCTTTCCTCTAAAAGAAAGTTAGGGAAAAGAGATCGTGACTTTTAAGTTTATAATACACTAATTTTAATTCACCCTATTACAAGTCAGCTTTTCACATACTATGCCTGGGAAGGGGTACTATAGTTGTAAATAGCTGAAATCTGTTAAACCTGAGGCTGGAGACAAGACCAGATCAGACAGCCTTGACATTGAGGCCAAGGAGTGTAGGTGTTACGTAAAAGCAACAGAGGCCACCTCATTCCAAAGGTTAAGACTAGGATGAAGTTATATAAACATAAAACGAAATAAAGACATATTTCCATTAAAAAAAACATCAGAAGGAAGTACTAGTGTGATCAATGTCTCCTCATACTAGGTGGTGTGCCTCACATTATCATGGGCACAGAAGTATAAGAGTTGTTTTTTATTGTTTTTAAGAGGAAAAAGGCAGGTAGAGAAAAGAGGAAGAACTGTCTTTACTTGTTCCTTTTAGCTGTTCCCCCATAGCCCCAGGCCTCAAACCCAGGTCCTTAGACTATATGTAGATTACAGGCTTCACACCTGAGCCAACAGGGTACACAGAGAGATCAAGATAAGTAGACACAGGTCAAAGGTGGTTTGACCCTCAAGTCTTGGGTAAAAATAAATGAGGGAAAGTTTATCTTTAGAGCCATGTCTCTGACCCCTAAATTCACAGGCCTGTGCTTCAATTACGCTCTAATGTTTCTAGGATGACGTAGTTCAGGCCCCTTCTTTGCTAAAGATTCAAAATAAATTATTTCCCCTTTATCAGTATGACTATTCCTTATAATTAAACATTCTCCAAATAGGCATTTATTAACCCACACATACATACCCTACAATGTATCTCTTCTGTATTATCTCTATCTGCCAAGATGTCTAGGTCCAATTTTATTTTTTATAGCTTTTATTATGAGATGAACAAGCAAAGATTATTTTCTTAATCTATACAACTCCCACAGCAGATTCTGATCCCACCTCTGCCCCAGATGTCAATATGCCTACCTTCCTCTATGCTGCCACTCTTTTTAAGAATCAATGCCATAAGCGCACTCTGGTAGAGTAGGGGTTGGCACAGTCCACATACATCCCAAGGCACTGGGTTTGTGTTCCAGGGCCAGGAGACAATGATGATGTGAAACTAAGTGAAATAAATAGGTGCTTTCTCCTCTCTTTTCCTGTCTGCCTACTCCCCTTCATTCCTGCCTGCACCTTTCTTTAAGAAAAAAAAAAAGATATTGCCATAAGGATTGAGAAATCTGATTGACAAATGGAAAAGGGATTTGTTCCCTATTTTGTCTTATTATAGGTAATGCTATTTTATTTTTATTTGTTTATTACATCTGTATCTATTATATTTTTTTCTAAATAAGTCCTTTTTTTAAATCCTTGATTATTTCTTAAAGATAAATACCCAGAAGAGGAAGGGGAGCTACAAAAGGAGAAAACACTATCAGACTTGTTATAGCTGTACGCCCTGGCAGAGGCCTGGTTACGTCTATCACCTCTGAAGAATCCAGTCACACACTCCTAGGTTCGAGGCCCGAGCCTGGGAGAAGCAACCAGTGGGAACTAAAATATGAAAAATAAAGATGCTTCTTCCTTCTCTCTTCCTGCCTGTCTGCCTACTCACCTCCATTCCTGCCTGCACCTTCCCTTAAAAAAAAACAAAAAAAGCTTGTTATATCACCATCTCACCTCCAGAAATAGTATATCAATTCATATTCCTACTAATAGCAAATGAACATGCTTGCTTCCCCACTTCATTTACTCTTGATGCTAATATTTTTTGTAAATTCTGGTAAGCCCGGGTAGAGTAATGGTTAGATCCATAGATCCACCACCTCCAACTGATCATAGTTCACATACATCCCAAGGAACATGGCTGGAATCCTGGGGCCAGGGGAAACAACTAAGATGAATAATTAAAATTAAAATCTGAATTATATATTTCTTCCTCCTCTCTCTTCCTGCCTTCTTGCCTTCATTCCTGCCTGTACTTTTCATTTAAATATATATATATGTATATATATGTATATATGTATACATACATATATATGCATATGTATGTGTGTGTGTATATATATATATATAAAATTCTACTGCAACTGTGGAAGTGAAAATAGTATCACTTAATTGCTATTTTATATAAAAATTCCAGTGCTCAGGCAAATAGGCCACACGGAACAAAGTCCCTGTGATACTTCACAGAAGTGAAATTACACAGAATTAATTCCAAGCAATTTAATAATTTTTTCTCCCAATGTGTGTTGTTTCACTAGCTGCCACCAGGTGGTGTTGGACTCATGAGGAGCCTAAATTCACAAAGGATCCTTCCCTAAGCATGGCCAGTTGAGACTCAATAACAGCAGTAATAATAGCAGGTAACTTTTATTGAGACTATCCAGTGGGTTTGACACTATACCAAGTGCTTAATAGGTACTAGTAATCCTCCCAAATCATTCAATCCTCCCCAAAATAGCCCCTGAGAGTATCGTTTGTTACAATATTTTCTGTTAAAAAAAAAAACCAAAAACCCAACAACTTTATTAAAGTACCAGAAGAAATTATACAACTACTCTCAAAAGCAAATATTCTGAATTACCAACACCTGGGGACCATTAATGGCCTATTAACTTAACTGTTATTTAATCACTAGCTAAGTAAATCCAGAGTTACCAATTTGCTTTGCTTAATTTTGTAGAACAGGAGGCCTCCCCGGGCCATGTGGCTGCCTTCTGCAGGGATTCTGCTATTAGCACACCCAAAGGATCTCTACGGGTCCCAGCACCCTCATGAGATAGACGGTTTACCCCACTAAACAACTGCTATTCCTATTTCCCAGAAAACAAAAGTGAGGCGCCGTAGCTCGCCTGTGATCACACAAAAGGAAGTGGCAGCACCAAGATTCAAACCCAGGCTTGACTCCAATGCCCCAAGCTGCTCTCTGCTCTGCTCAGTTCTGCAGACCTTGTGACCACCTCTAGGGGCCATGCTCAAATTACATATCAATTAGCAATCTGTCAAAACGGAACAGTCTGACCTCTTCATTCAGCGGCTCTTCCCCTCCCCTCTTCCCCCATCATCTCCACCCTCTAAGATGCTATAGTACAGCTCACAGGCCTCCTCCCTCAACCCAGGTGTACCACTCTCCCTACACCTGGAACTCTGAAATAATTTCTGCTGTTGCTCTGATAAGAAAGCATGCTTGAAAATTAAATGTAGAGATAATTTGGAGCTTCAAAACAGTCTACGCCTCAGGGGAAATGGACCCCACGTGAACACCGGACTGTCCTAAGCAAGAAAACTTCCTAAAGCAACAGCTCTCAGGCAAAACTTATCAATAGGAACTTCACGGCTAGAAAGCACATTCTGCTAAAAACTACTCAGTAATATCCTTTACTGGTTACAGAGAGCATAACCAGGCCTCCCTGCTGATTCAGCCTTTTTTTTTCCCCAAAGGAAAGGTGTAGGCAAGAATGAGGTGAGCAGAAATAGGCAGACAGCCAGGCAGAGAGAGGAAGAAGAATCATCCTATTTATTCTATTCCAGTTACTTACCTTGGGCGTCCATCTTCCAACCTCTCCAACCGGGCTGGACACCAACCCGGGTCCCTGGACTGCACGTGGATGGTGCTGGCCAGCCCACCAAATGGCTTCTCCACCAGGGCACACCTGCATCAGCTTTCATCAGAGATAGGCTGGCCTTTCCTGACCCCCAACTCTGCGCACTACAGATCATCTATTTTGTCTGCTCTTTTGTTAGACAGTGTGCTCCCCGTTCTTAAGCACGATGATAAGCCAACAAGCAGCCCAAGGACCCTCACAGGAGGCCCTCAGCAAACATTTCATGAATAAAAACATTTTGATATAAGCGTTAAACTACGCACAGAATGATAACCATGTTTGATAAAACGGTCAGTAGATGGAAAGTCGGAATAAAGTCAAAATGGTCAAAATAAATAGCAAAATCCAAAAAAGCATAATTCCAGTAGCATCAAAGAACTAAAATGAAACACTCAGCACAAGTCCTAAAACACTAACATTGACTAAACCACCAGAAGAGTGTGCTAGCCTTAAATCAGAAATCCATCTGTTATGGACGAAAGGTTTGTCTCCCTGCCAGACCCCCAGTGCAGATTAGGTTCGTATCCCTAACCATCCAGGGTGGCTGTATTTGGAGACTGGGCCTTTAAGGAAGTAATTAGGGTTAAATGAGGTCATAAAGGTAGGGCCTGGTTGCATGAGATTCCTGCCCTTATAAAAGGGACATCCTAGATGTGGCCTGGTGGCTGAGCAGAAAGGTCCAATGCCTCTGACAGGGCAATCAACATACATCCCAAGGACCTGGATTGTGGGGCAGACAACCAAGATGAACAACAAAATAAAACGCTTCTTCCTCCTCCTCTCTCTTCCTGCATGCCTGCCTCTGCTCGCCTTCATTCCTGCAGGCATCTTTCCTAAATAAATAAATACATACATACATACATACATACATAAATGCGACAGGGAGAGTTACTCACCCCGCCCCCAGGGCTTACAAAGATCATCTGAGCACAGAGATAGCAGCCACCTATAAAAGAGGTCTAGAATGAAACCTACCTTAACAGCACCTTGATCTTCTACTTCCCAACCTTTAAAACTGTGAGAAAAAAACTTATGTTGTTTTGACCACTTAGTCTGTGGTATTATTCTATTATAGATAATATTCCTTCTATTGATGTACACAATAAGGCCCAGAAGCTAAGTCCTAAATTTGAGAAGGACTAGAGAAATGTGGCCAGATTTTATTTCTCTGGTCCTTTGAAGTCAATACTCAGAATAGGAACCGTGACTGTAGATCTGTGGTTATTAAGATCTCAGATAGACGTCAGGACATTAATGAACTAGAACTGGGTACAGAATGCTGGTAAAATGAAAAAAAAAAAAAAAAAAAAAATGAACTGAGTAGATGAAGAAAACTTTGGCTCACACCCTGACTTCGACACTCATCTAGATGAGTGACTTTAGACAAATCGATTAAGCTCTTAAGCTTCATCTGTAAAATGGGGTAAATACCCCTGTATTCTGCCTAATGCCCTCTACTGCTGTTCTACAACAGGAGTAAAAAAGCACAAACCAGAGCTTCAATAAATATTAGTTCTTTCTGTCTATATCAAACTGCTTCTCAAAGTAAAATAGTGGTCTCGTACAACTTATAGACTCAAATATGCATTGGCTCTTACACAATTCAATAAATATAGGATCTCCTGCCAGAGGCTCAGTTCTAAAATATGAGAAAAGATACAAGGATAACGGACTCTGAGTGCCTGGAAGGAGCACTGGCAGAAACTGAGAACTCAAACGAGAGGCACATTCAAACAGAAAGCATTACAGGGGGCAAAGCAGTGTGGCTGGGTGTGCAGAGGAGAGACGAGGCTAATTTGCGTTCTTCCGGAACAAGACATTTGAGCTAGATCTTTAAGAATGTATCCGATATGAACAGAGAGCTGAAGGAGCTCACTGACATAAATAATTGATGAGGGCCTGGATTCTTGAGTGGTGGTGATATTAATGGAAAGGCGGTGCACACAGACACTGTTTCAAAGCAAAGAACGAGGACGTGTGTGTCCACAGTGGGATGTGCGAGTAAAAGAAAGCAGAAGCAAAGGGAATACATGAGAACTAGTGGAGCCCCCAAATGTGCAAGCACCAAAGGGAAGTATTCCTGAAGACTGAGATCCCAGTCCAGTGAAGGCACAGCAACACACAGTATCCTGTGGGCTAAGTTGGTGAGAAGGCAGTGTGATCAGGTAGTGGCAGAGATATGTCCAGGATATAGAACTTTAATTCCTATTCAAACAGATTCAAATTGGAATGAGACCAAAGCAGGGCCATGACCTGAGAAAGACTGAAAGAAGGAACATATACAGGAGTGGTGGCTAAAAAGCACCATTCCCTAAAGGGTGGCAAGGCAATGAACTATCGGGGGACCAATTGGCTTTAAAAAGATACAAGGTTATTTCCTATTCTGATCTTGTTGACGCTGTCTCCTGACTCAACATCCCCCAAGCAAGTTTTTTTTTTTTCCCCCCAAAGGCAGCAAAGCATGCCCTGGTGGAGTAGCAGTTAGGTCAATCGCCTCCAAAGGAGCAAGGGCTACATAACCCATACCCTTGGGTTCAAATTCTAGGTCCAGAAGGGAAGCAATCAGTGGGAACTAAATAAAAATAAAATAAAGTACTTCCTCCTCTCTCTTCCTGCCTGCCTGCCTTACTACTTGCCTTCATTTCTGCTTGCACCTCTTCTTTAAAAGAATAAATAAAAATAAAGCAACAAAGATCCTAACATGCTAACACTAAAAAGGAACATCAATCTAACCTTCTCACTTTATAAATGAGGAAACTGAGGCTCAACGCACGACAGGCTGCTTCCTGAGCCCCAATAACAGAGGATGCCAAAGATTGAGAATTCATGGTTCGTTTTCGACCCTTTCCCCCACAGCTACTTTTGGAAACCTTCAACATCACCATATCCTTTGGCTAGGTACCCTCAAGGCTTTCCCATTTCATCTAAAAACTCCAGGGCAGGATCTTGAAACAAGGACTAGAGAAATTTCATTTTTGCTGGGCTATTCATGTAACCACTTAAGTTTAGGGTGTGACCTTTACTCATGTAACCACTTACAAAAACAACACTGAGTTATAAACATCCCGCACTATTTGGGTTCAGGGCTGAATGATTTGGGTCTGTTTTCCCCCCGTATAGCCTCCGGCCAATAAACTCCTCCTAAACTCTCTTTAACTCTGGTATGTCTCTCTGATCTCGTTGGCTACTTTGGAACAATCTCAACTCTGACACTCCTGTTGTGACATTAAGCAAGTCCCCCTTCCTCCCTGATTTCTCATCCCTAAATGAGAAAGCTGAAGTGGGTGGGTGTCTCTGAAGTTCATCAGTGCTGGCAGTCTAAGTCATACTGCTGCTCTAACGTTTCTCCGCAATCTCATTTCCGGAGTTCTCTGCCAAAGTTGCATCGAAGGTATTTTCTGATTATTTATGAAGTTATCAGAATACTAGTCAATGAAAGAGAACACTGCAACAGAACAAAGTGATCTCAGAACTTCAATTTAAGGCTCACGTACAAGGTGAACGCTGCAGGTTAAGTAGTTCCAAGAGAAATGTCTACAGCAGGTGATGGTTCTTGTTCCGTCCCTTGACGAGTGCATGGTACACAATAGGCACTCGATAATATTTGTGAAATAGAGGTTGAAGCTAATCTGCTTGCCACTTGCATTGTTTACTAATTATATCTAGATGTTTTACTATCTCCAGTTTCTCCCCCCGCCCCGCCCCCCGCTGCCCCCTTTTTGAACAGGATTTATCAAAACAACAAATCATCTCCTGACTTCTTCAAGTAAATGCTATTATACTGTATGCCAATTTTTAAGAGACTGCTATGACTGATGTCTAATGATTTTATTACCCAAAGGTAATAATCATCAGACATCCTTCTTCTAAGCCCACATTCCCACGCACCTGCTCTGTCCAGACATTCCTACCTGGATGGCACTCACCTATATCCTTTCCTCTCTTTTCTTTCCTTAGGACTTTCCAGTCTTAAACTTGCTTCCTCTAATGCTCTCCCTCCTCTTCCCCTTCACCACTCACTTCAGGCCACATCCTGCAAGTGTTTATTTTTACCATCTGTGTCTGAGTGCGGCTGTGAGCGGAACCAGCCTTGTGTTGAAGACAGAGTTCCCACCTCCCATCCCTCCACCTGCACAGTTCCCTGGATAAAATAGATGAAAGTTCTTAGAAGGTCTGAACTTTCCCGTCCCTCACAGCTCCATCCTAAACCACCCCAGACTCCTGAAATTCCCTTGACTTCATTTTTAAAGTATCTTCCACAAAAAGTGTTTTAAAATACAGGAAGTCCCTTTATGTATTAGGTGTTCCCACTTCAGTCTGCTTCTCATTTACTGAGTACTCGCTCCTCTATTCCCACCACTTCAGCAACAACAATCAACTCTCAAATCTCTGGGCCAACAGTTCCAAGTATGTACCTCTTACTGCAGCACTCAGAATTACTCTGAACTGCAATCTCTCCAGATCCTTCAGGGTCTCCTCTCTCCGATGATATGCTCTTGAAACTACTTATTTGCATCCTTAGCACACAGTAGCCTCTCAGTAAGTGGTCAGAAGACGTAGGGATGTCAGGGAGAACCTCTCTCTGTAGGTTCATCCTTTCTTCTCAGTACCACACACATCTGCCAGTCATCTCCAGCTAAGATAGCTGTCCCTCAGAAATCTCCAATTCTCCATAACCAAAAGCACACTCGTTATTCCCCTACCTCAAACCTCCCATTTATATTATTTCAGACACATTAATTTAGCTCAAAGCAGAAACCTTAGCCTGTTCTGTCACCTGTAACCAATCATCAAGACCTATTAATACACTTTACCTCAGTATCTCCTCTCCTCTCCCATTCTCACTGCCTATGTCTGGGATCAGGTCCTAATCTTTCAAAATACTCTCCTAAACTTCTAGTGCCCCTTCTACACAGCTATGAAGGTATCTTCTAAAACTCATGATCAAGCCACAGTCCTGCCTGTAAGCCTTTGACATCTCCCCGCTGTCTAACTGATAAAAATCCAAACTTCTCACCTGGCATTTGAGGCTTTTTTGAATCTGGCCCCAATTACAGTACCTCCCCATTCTATCACACCCCACCCTCTCCATGTATTTTTCAACCTAGCCAGACCAAACTCACCTTCCTGTCCTTGAACCTACTATGTTCTGTCTCTGGACATGGGACTTCCTCTGTCTGAAATCCTTTATCCCAAAGTCCACTAAGAGTTCACTCTCACGCCTCAAAGTCCAATTCATGTGAAATGTTGGTGAAGCCTTTCCCAACTAACGCCCAGGCTGTTATGTTTATTTATAAGAGCTTCCGTCTAGTTTGAAGCAGCTTACAAACTATGCACACACTGCAACTAGATGTTTTTTAAGAGAATATTAGGACAAAGATAATGCAAGGGTTAAAAAGGCAGTGGTAGCATTCAGAACCTCTATGATAAGGTCTCCTACTCATCTTATTAGAGGCAGATTGGCCCTGAGCTTTCTACTCAGAATAAGTTAGCTACCCCTCTGTGAACTCACTGTCAGTTGTTTATGATAGACAGTAGCACTTCCCATATATTTTGTAATTTGCTTTGTGTTCATCTCCCTCAATGGACTGGGAAACTCTTCAGGGAATACATAATTTCTGACTCATCTCTACGTCCAGGGCATGAAGCATATGACTCAGCATACAACTGGTGCTCAGCTGACATTTGGTGAATGAATGTCACCATGGACAAGAGTATTAATGACTGTTAGGATCCCAACCAGGCATTTGAAAAAAATATTCTTTTATCCTCACAAAAAAACTACATGGCTAAGAAATGGCAGAGACAGGATTCAAGCCCCAAACTGTCTACCTCTTCAAAGCAATTGTTCTTTCCACTATGCACCCAGCTCCCATAGTGATGTTCACCATCATGTGTTCAATACCCCTCCTGCAAGCCTGGCTTCAAAATAACCCTTCCCTGCAGTGCCCTGGGGAAGTAGCGGTTGGGTCCGCTGCCTGACCGGGCATAGTCCATGTACATCCCAAGGACCCAGGCTTACATCCAGGAGCCAGACGGAACACCAAGATGAACAACTAAATAAAATAAATGCTTCTTCCTCCTCTCTTCCTACCAGCCTACTTTCCTATTCACCTTCATTCCTGCCTTCACCTTTCCTCTAAAAACTAAATTAAATTAAGTAATCCTTTGTCAAATTGGTTTTCAGGAGAAACTGCCTGAGTCCACAACCTCCACAACACTCAGGGAAGACAGGGTCTCAAATTATCAGTGGAGGAGGTGCCTCCTTGGTAGCTGAGAACTGAGCAGTCTGTTTAGGTATTCTGCAGATGGTGCTGTGAAATCCCCAGCTCCTCTTTTACAACCTTTCCTCCCGGCACAATCTCCAGGCCTTCCTGCCTTTCTCTTCCTTCATTGGGGTGCAAAACCTTCCAGACTCGCTCCATTCCAAATGAACCCCCCATCTCCTCAGACCCAATGCTTCTCTAACCAAGTGAACTGAGTTCATCATGTCAGTTAGGCCTTTGTATTTTATCAAAGTGTTTATTTAGCATCTTTTCAACCTTCAGGTTTAGGTGAGTGCCCCAATCTCCTCAAACACAGTAGAAGAATTTCAGGAATCACAAGAGTAGGAGTAAGGGCATTTTAGGAGGCCCAATCACCTGACTCTCAACCTATAAGAATCTTTTGGGGGTAGCCTAAGGAAGAGGCAGTCCCTGACTCTCAGCAACCCTACCCCACTCCCAGGCAGGATGCTTGGTCTCTAAACGCAAGCAGAATCCTGTTCTAGAATTCTGTTGGGAAGTGAACCATGGTCCCTTCTTCATCTTCTTTCAGGGCTTAGATTTCTTCCTTCCCTCCCAACCCACCGGTCTCTATCTGGTCCCAAACTCCAACAGCAGCCATCAATCCTAAATCAAGAACTATGTTTTGAATTAATGTTCAACGATTCCCTTCGTAACAGAACATGCTGAAATGCACACACCTGGCCCTGAGACCATCCTACCTCCAGTTTTAAATGTGTGGCAAATCTACCCCTGCATCCTATAACCACTCTCCTGATACCGCAGGAACATTTGTAATTCCAAATATTACCACACCTAATAAACACCCAATCTCCTGAATCAAAAAAGGGAGACTAAATTCACTGATCCCCACTTCTAAATAAAGATTTATGCAATTTGCAGTAACCACCTTATAGTGCCGATGTAATGATTTAATTAGCTAACTCATGCCAACTGTCTGATATCTGGTGCGTAGAAAGTGCCCCAAATTCAGCAATGATCGTTTTCGTACATTATTTCTCACACTAGCACCTGGGTGTGCGTATTAGACAACGCGATCCCCCCACCCCCACCCCGACCCTCACCCCCATTTACAGAAGCAGCAGTCGAGGCTCTGAGTAAAGGAGCTTTCCAAGGTCAGCCGGGCACAGAGGAGACGCTCGCCCTCCGCAACCGAATGAGGGACCCTCCCATTACAGCCTGAAAGCAGGCACAAGGGGTGTTTAAGGGGACAAGTACGGAAAAACGCCGCGCACAGTGCCGATCATACTGTGGGGCCCCGGGATAGGAAAACTGCAGCACTGCGGGTCACCTAGATTCCTCCCAAGCGGCTCCCCCAGCCCCGGGGGCCTGAGCCCTGCAACCCGGGTCCGCCACGGAATCCCCGGAGGTCCGCGTCCTGAGGCTTTGTACGCCGCAGGCCGGCCCCACTCACCCAATCCCATTGCCGCGCGCGGAGGCGGCGGCCCGGCCTGCAAGGCAGGAGTCGCGGCGTCTCGGCCGGGAAGCCCGCCATTCCGGCCGGCGGCCCCAGCACGCCCGGCCCGCACCCTCCGCCCGCGCCCGCGCCCCGCTGCGGCCCGCCCGGCGCAGAAGCCTCCTACCTGCAGCGGCGGCGCGGCGGCCGCAGCGACGGGGGAGGGGCCGGCGAGCGCGAGCGCGGGCGGCCTCGGGTCCTCTCGCGGACGGGCGGCCGGGAGGGCCGCGGGCTCCGGAGCAACGGGCGGCGGCGGTGGCGCGCCCTCGGCCGGCCAGGCCCCGCCGCGCGCGCCGCGGCCACAAAGCCCGGGAGCCGCCGCCCCCTCGCGGGCCGCCTGCCGCCTGCGGGGTCTGTCGGCGCCTAGGAAGGCGGGAGCGCGGCCTCGCGCAGTCCCCACCTCCCCAGCCGCCGCCGCCGCCGGTCTCCCCAAGGCTGGGGCGGGGCGCGGGGTGCCTTCCGCCTACCCAGCCCTCTTCCCCTTTGCTGACATCCAGAGCTGCTAGAGTTCCCTTCTCCCACTTGGCGGAGGAGCCCCCGAAGGGCCTGAAAAACTGTGTCTCATTTCCACGAACAACAAAAGAATGCATTAGTCACAGGGGTTTGGCAGCCATGGACACGAGTTAGCTCCAAACTCATGTTGAAACAAGGAACTAGAGAAACTTCATTTTTGCTGGGCTACTCCTGTAACCACTTACGTTTTAGGGTGTGACGTCTACTCAAGAACCCACTTACCTTTAGGGTGCTTATGTAACCACTTAGAAAAACAACACTGAGTTATAAATACCCTGCACTATTTATTTGGGTTCAGGGCTGTATGATTTTGAGTTCGTTTTCTCCGCAGGCTAAATAAACTCCTCCTAAACTCTCTTCGACTCTGGTATGTCTCTCCCACCTCCTTGGCTACTTTGGAACAATGTCTGAAATAGGCCCCTTTTCTTTGGGGACTCCTGGCTACCAGCAATGAGAGTGGGCTGACACCTGTAAGGCCCAGTGCCCCTCCAGGAAAGAATCAAAGGAGAGATGCTTGATGACCAGCTCCTCGGGGCAAGATTATTAGAAGCAGCATAGAGATCAAGCTCTCTGAGGGTAGGAAAGCTACAAAAATAAGTGTAGGCTCAGCGAATCCCTTACATAGCAGGGGAATGGAATTCTTTAAGTGGGGACCCTAAGAGTGTGGTTCTGAGTTACTAAGGACAACCGGTAAGTCTGGTTTTAGGCAGGAGTTGTTAGGGGCGTGGCCAAGAGTTACTAAAGACTATAGCCCATCCCCACTATGCCTGGAGCTACTAAGGTGGTCATTGGCCTTCCTGAGTAGTACTGGTTTATTTTTACCAAGCTTGAGGCATGCCCAGTTAATTAATCTGTTCAGACATCTGTAATCCTGCTTCATTGTCTTTTTCCCAGGGCTGTCCCTCATCAGTGGGAACAATCAACCTATGCTAGGCTCATCAGAGAGTTTGTTTTATTTTGCTTTGTTTTTTAATTCGCAGGTTGTGTCTCCCCCTAGTCTGCTTGGTCCCAAGGTCAGGGACTGTGCCCAATGGAGCCCAGGCTCAGAAGCTTTGTGCTGAGTAAGCAGGAATTAATGTCCCCTTGAATGAATACTCAATCACTGGACAATCCAGTGGCACTTATTACATTTACAATGTTAAGCAACGACCACCTCTATTGATTCTGAAATATATTTATCACTCCCAGAAGGAACTCCCCATTCCCTCCTGCCCCCAACCCCAAGTAGCCAGTTATCTATTTGCTGCCTCTTCTAGATATTAAACATGAATGGAATTAGAATCAATATTTCATTGTAGGAGTAATTTACCTGCTCATCTGTTGATGGATATTTGGATTATTTCTACCCACTGGCTATTGTCACTAGTACTATTCTCACCAAGCCTATAAATGTGAGTACCTGTTTGCAATTCTTTGAGAGTATACACCTAGGAGTGGGATTGCTTGGGCATTTGGTAATTCTAACTCTTTGAGGACCTGTCAAAAAAGTTTTTTCCAGAGTAACTAAAAGAATGATTTTCACATTCCCACCAGCAATGTTAGACGATTCCAAATTCTCCATAACTTCATCAATACTATTTTCCTTTTTTTTTCTTGAATAGTTTCGAAGCTGTTGCCTGCTTTTTCATCACGAACCACCTAAAGTCCTGGAATAGAAACTGAGCTGGGTCTTCTGATTACAAAGAAACACGCAAATGCTTCCAAGAGGTCAGAAGCGCCAATACAAATAAGCCATATTATACTTAAATATACTATCAGTTATACTGCTCCTTTCTTATTTTAATAATAAATTGTCTTATGTCCAGATGGCTTTTAAATTGTCCAGATAACCTGCAAATGAAGTCTACCCCAAGAAAAGCTATTGACAAACAAACTTTATGTCACTCTCCTCACTAAAACCCAGTGATATAGGCCATTTGCACTTAAACATTTCTACCCTAGTGCCACATTGACATCCATGAAAATTTTCCTTTTCTTTTTTAAAAAGAAAGAAAGCAGGGAGGAAGAAGCTACAAAAATACAAAAATTTTTATTTGTTTATTTTGGTATCAACCCAGCTTCTTGGATTTGACATGGCCCATACCCCAGCCATCGTCTCAGCCACCTGAGTCACAGAGGTGTACCAGATTTCCTTCTTAAATGAGAATATAGTCAAGGGAAAACTACTGGAGTGTGAAAGTAGACAGTTTACATTGGAAATTTGATTGATAGGTAGTAGATGGAATGTGTGAAAAGCATGGTTTTAACAGCCTAACTTTACTGAACCCTAACTTTATTGCTTATGTCTTCAAGAACTAAGTTAGCCTCCTTAAATCTGTTTTCTTTCTTTCTTTTTTTTTTTTTTTTTTAAGGTAAGATACAGGCAGGAATAAAGGTGAGTAGGCAGGCAGGCAGGAAGAGAGAGAGGAGGAAGAAGCACCTTATTTTCATTTAGTTCTTCACATTGGTGCCCCCCAACCACAAACACACTGGAACCCAGGAGCATGTGGCCTGTGCTCCTTCAGAAGCGATTAGCGTAACTGCTACTCCACCATGGTGCACCCAGTTTTCTCATTTCTAAGGTGGTAATAATGGTATCTACCTGACAGTATAGATGAAAGCTTCTAGTCTTGATCAGTATCATTACTGTTGTTTATTTAAAATTGGATAATTGTCAGCAGAAATGCTGCTCAGCAGACATAGTAAACTCATAATTAATCATGTGTTTCCCCAAATTAAGAGAGTAGGCTATTTCCAAAACTAACAAGACCAGGGTATTTACTCAGATCTTTAAGTGCTCATTGCTCTCATAGCTCTCTCCTTGTTCCCCATCTTAACTCTCATTTTATTCCTTTCCCTTGGACAAGCTTCTTAATCTGTCTGAATATTATCTGTAGACTAGCAATATTTATTTAATACAGTTGTTTGAGATTTAATACTATATTGTATTTTTAAAGGGTTTGGTAAGTGCAAGTTACAGAGACACTAATAAATGTTAGCTAGTATTTATTATTAATAATAAAGCTATTGTAACTTCTCTGTAGAAAGAGTTAATAGCAGTCTTGACACAGATTGTCAAAAACAAGGAAAGTCTGAGAAACTTTCATAGCCAAAAGGAACATAAGGGGACAGCTAAAGGTCATGTGCTATTGTGTGGATGAGCCCCAAGAACAGAAACAGGTCATCAGGAAACAGAAACAGGAAATTCGAATACAGTATGAGCTTTAGTTAATAATAATATATCAGCATTGATTCGTTAATTCTAACAAAAGTTTCATACTGATTTAAGATGTCAACAATAAGGGGAACTCATTGTGGGGTATATTGAAACACTGTTCAGGTATCCTATACTATCAAAACATCCAGCATTCCTATGAAAAACTTCCATAGTTAAAATAGCATAAATTGAAGAAGTAATTATCATTAATTTAGAAGGAGAAACATTTCTGAGCATTCCTAGGCCTCCCAAAACAACCCACCAGTTTATTTCAAATGGCACATAAAACCTAAAATAACAATAACATCTAGTAAAAGCTGGAGTGATAGGATAAATGCACAGCTTGATGAAATAGTTCCCCAGACTAAGCTAGGTGGTACCATTCTCCCTGCTCCAGGTGATGCAGCGCTTTCTCCAGAACTGCTCACTGCAAAACAGTTTTTTTTTTTTCACTTTTTTCACTGTAGTAATTATTTTACACATTAAAATAATCATTAAAATAATTTCCTATGTATAGGATCCCCATTTCTTAGACATATTTCAACATACCCTGCCCTCCACCAAATCACCAAGTGTTCTTCCCCGTTGTCCAGGGGGCTCCACCAACATTTGCCCCGCCCACCCCATTCCCTTTTGGTCACCTCAGTTCTGTCGCCAATGTTTCAGGGTTGGTTATGTTTCACCTGTTCCTTTGTTTTGTCTGTTCACATTCCACCTATGAGTGAGGTCATCTCATAGCTGTCTTTCTTCTTTTGACTAAAACAAACACTACTTTGGTTTTCCACCTTTTGTCCTAAAGTGAAGATCCTCTACAAATTTCTTTCAACTAGGAAAAATAGGCACCCATGTAAGCATAACACAAACTTTCAAAAATCAAAGAATACCTGGATCATCTTCAGTTCAGTGTGACTTTGGCAATTTTAAGACATGTTAGTCAGGTATTTCATAGGATGACCCTCAATTTTTCTCAGTATTAGATTTAGATTATGGATTTGGTGAGAACAGTGTCTACGAAAATTTGTTAAAGTGCAATTCTAGGTTATTTAGGAAAAGTAACACAGGCAAATGGAAATAAATGGAACAAATGGAAAAGGGGGTATGAACAAGGGCTGCTGAAGCATTATTGGAAAAAAAAAAAAAGTGAGAGAAAGGACTAAATAAACTATGGAATAGCCCAAGTGTAGAATATCCTATTTTATGGACTCCAGGATGTCATCAATTATCATTATCTTATATATATTAAGAAAGAAAAATGCTGCTAATTAAACTATGACACAAAGCTTTCTTATCATTTCTAATTTTTATTTTATACTTATTCAAAAAGTGAATTGAGACTTAAGGCAGATTTTTAATTCCACATGATCTTGTGCATTAAAATGAAAATATTCATAGAAGAAACTGATTAAGGTATATCTAAATATTCTTCTGATTCTGAACCTTTGGAATCACATTTAGACTCAGAATCATTAATATTCTAGACTGCTAATATGCATTCTGCACGTTGTGAAGTATACCCAGCATGCAATGACAGTTACATCCCTACTGCTGCCTGGCTGACAGCAATTGTAAGATGCATACCAACTTTAGAGATCATAAAATGTGAATGAAAAGTGTGCCTTAGAATAAAGAAACAAGGCTATTAGGCAGCAGCTAAAGGCCCCAAGGAAGTTTCATATATGCCACCACAGAAAGTTTTAATTCATATTGCTAAGGAGAAATAGGGAGTTACAAAAGTATTATACACTATGAGCCCATTTATGGAAAAAGTAAAACAACCATTACAGATCTGTGACAGAGAGTGAATGTTTGTTTCCCCAAATGATATTTACAACTCCCATTTACTATGCCATTCTTTACTGTAGAGACTTGAAAAACGAATTACTCTCCTATACTCCCATGTTGACAGAGGGGTCATATGATATCAATGAGTGTAGGCAGATGTTCCTGTAGATTCCTTTTCCTAAATAAGAATATAAAACTTCACAAGAAGATGACTTTTGTATATGGACACATTTCTTAGAGAAGCAGCAATCATCTCGTGACCATGAGGACAAAGCCAGATATTGTGGATGGTGAGAATGAAAAACCTAAAGAGACTGGGTCCCTGATAACATCTCTGAACTGCTTGCACTGTTGGTTCTGACCTGACTGCCCTGAGCCTCCGTTTGGATGAGACAAATAAACTGCTTCCTTTCATTGGACAGTCATTTGGCTGCATAAAGTCTTAACTACTACAAGTCATACATACATTATTTAAATAATCTGAAAAATGCACACTAAAATGATAAAACAGGATAACTGGAGGTCGGAATAGACTCGGAAGGAGATGTTGGGAAACTTTAGCTTTACTTTTACTTTCTGATTTTTTATATTATTCACATATTATCTATGCAACTAAAATAATAATATTTTAAAAATCAGATTGAAGTCAGAAATGAAGAGGTTCACTGATAGGATTGAAACTTACCACAGGGCAGAATCTCAGGCTAAGGAATGTTTCAAACAATTTAAACCCAGAAAAGACAAAATGTTCTTTCTATTGAGTTATTCATATACTGTTCATTCAAAATGTTAATCTGGCTTGATTTATTTGTTCTTAGAAAGCATAGACTACTTCATAGTAGAAAACAGTTCCTTTCCTAAATGTAGATTACCAGACTACATTTTTCAAGATTTACTTTTTTCTCTTCTTTAAAATCACAACATCTTCCAGTCTTTAATTTCCTGTTACAGTGCATATTTTCTGGTATTTTCCTAGCATTACCAGCATAACAGTTGCATACAAATGATCCTGGCACAAAAACACATTATAATAAGCATCATTATTAATCATGATAGTATTAGCCCTTACCACTTAGTGGGCATCTTCTGTGTGCTAGGTAGGCTCTGTGCTAAACACTTTACACATTGTAAAGCCCCGTGAGGTCCAAAAATAAGATGCTGAAGTTTGGGCAGATAAACTGCCCAGGCCACACAGAATCAAACAGACTGGAAGCTGCAAAGCACCAACTCTTCACCACTACGCTTATTTTAAAAACAAAACCAAAAACGAATAGATTGGCGATGTGAGCAATAAAATGTGCCCCATTTGTAAAGTCAGCTCAGGACGAAAGAGATTCTCTTTGAGCACTCTCGGGACACCCATTAACCCGTCCCTCCGACAGGAACCCGGCAGCCAGAAATTACTCCTTTTCCGTATTTTCCTAATCACCACAGCCCTAACTCCGCAGGCTCCTCCCCTTTTCTAGCCAGTAAGGTCTCCTGCGCAGGCGCACACTGGCCGGGAACTTGGCCTCCGCTCGGCGAGTTGCCGAGAGCCGTAGTGCTGGTGTGGAGGGAGCGCGCCCGGCGGGACCGCGCTCGGAGGTTTGTCGGGCCTCCTCTTAAAGGGCTGCCTAGCGCGCTCTTTAGTTTGCGGGATGGATTACCGGGATTAGACTTTACGCGGGGAAGGAGCCGCCAGAAGATTGCAGAAAGGGAGCATCCCTTAAACTGAAGATAAATTTAAGATAATTACTCTATGCTTCCCTGCCTTGTTCCCCATAATACCTGGAATCACTGGGCTGGAATGACTGATGCAAGTATTGACATTTTAATTAGCATTAGACCTAAATCGGATCATCAGCTGGAGGTTTTTTGTTTTAAAATTAAAATGAACTGATTATCACCTTTCTTCTCTCTTGCAGGTACTTCCAACAAGAAAATACATGTATATCTCACCCACAATTCTAACATTGGGTTCCACTCCTCAGATTAATTAACAAACTCTTTGTAGATCATTACTACTGAGACCTTTTATTTCAGTTATCACATTACATTCTCTTCTATTTTCCATGGCACTGCATCCACACTTAAGTCAAGGTCTTGTCGGCTCTACTTTCTAGGAGCTTTTGTCCTGATGGAGTTAGATACTCCTTCATAACACAAGAGATACTCATAAAAGGATAGGGGCAGTCCTCAAAGGGGCAGATAGCTAAGGATGGGTCCGTGAAGATAGACAGTTCCCAAAATAATTATCGTCGTTCAAAAGAAGGGGGTATTGACAAACCGAACATATTTAGGATACTTTAGAAAACAAGGGCCCTTCTGCAGAAAGTTCACAATCTTAAACTAAAAAAAATGATTAAAGAGTGTAAACAGTAGGCTCTGCTATTAACGAAGATAAAATAAATAGAAACATAATAACTTTATTCTGCTTGCTTATTTGTATTTTTGTGACAAACTATTTTCACTGCAATTCTATTTTCTCCAAAGTCTAATTGTTTCTCTAATATGCATCAACCTGGGACATTTTTGTTTAAATTTCTCTGTCCTCGATGTCTACTTCAAGTCACCCCTCTGCCCTCCAGCTCTTCCCCATTCCTAACACCTTCCCCTAATAATTGTTTAATAAATTCTGAATTATAGAAATGGTTTCTGTTCCCATTGTTCAGCTTCTAAACCACTTATTTCTGGAATTATTTTTTAAATATTTATTGAAGTAACTGATTTAGAAAACAATATAAACCCACATGTTCGGGTTCACCATTCCTCAAATATATTAAAACATACCTTATCCACCACCAAATTACCAAAAATCCTTCACTACTGTCCATTGGACCCCACCACCCCTTGCTCACACAGCCTCCCCTTGTCCTACAGATAACTTCAGTTCTATTGTCCAAGGGTTGGTTTTGTTTTGTCTGTTCTTCTGCTTTGTTGCTTTATTAGGAATACGTAGTCTTTAACTCATTAAAAAAAAGTCATCTTTTTTTTTTTTTAGTTATTGAATATTTCATACTTTACAATTCTAAAAAAGCTTTTTATCCATCTATCTTACAAGCAAGTCCTTGACACTCTCCCCACCCCCATGCCACCACATTTAATATATTACCAAGTCTTACCAATTTTACATATCAAAATTTATCAAACTTTTCTGTTCACCACCCCCACCCACCACTTTAGTCCAAGCTCTCACCTGGATTACTATTCACTTATATTTCCTTTTTGCTTCCCTGGCAACCTTTTCTCCCTCAAGTAGAGTGATTTCTTGATATATAAATACCAGTCATTGGATGCCTACTATCTATTGATAAAAGCTTATTTTTGTTTTAAGGCTAAAAACCAAAATTCTTAATGGGATATATGCAATGCAGCCCTGTCAAAACCATTACTCTCTTTGGTTCCGTTCTCCCCCTTTGTCTGTTTCATTCACTGGCCTTCTTTTGTCACAGGAGGCTGGGGAGGTTTCTTTGTAAAGGCTGAGCTGGAAGGAAACTTGTTCAAGCCCTCAGGTTCTTCTGATCCCTCCAGAGAAAGAATTCAAGGAGAGTCAGAAATGGGCATAAGAAAGGTTTATTAAAAAGGAAAACACATACTCAGGGAGTGCACATGCAAAATATGCATGAGGGCATCCTCCAAGATAGAGACCCATACTGAAATCTCCAGACTCACAATTTTATAGCGTTGCTAGGGGTCAATTACATCAGACTGATTAATATTCATGAGTGCTGTAAAATGGTGGAATTTCCTTGATGGCGAGGTCCTCTTCCTCTTCCTCCTCTTCCTCTTCCTCTTCTTCTTCTTCTTCTTGCAGGTGGGCAGGAAGAGAGAGAAAGCAGGAGAGCTTTATTTTATTTAGTTGTTGATATTGGTCGTTTCTCCCAGACCTGGGTCTTGAATCAAGGGCATTGGAATGTATGTGGACTGCAGCACAGTGGACTCGGCCACCAGGGTGCACTGAGATTTTTTTCCTCAAATCTTAAAGGAGATCTGCTTTTAAATCCTTATATGGATTTCCTCTGAAGTTTCACATCTCCCAAAAGGGCAGTCTTTCAGCTATGCTAATTTATTAACAAACTGGAAATGGGCATCTAATGAGGACTGAGGTAGCTGGAGTTCAGTTCATGGCTTCTTGGTTCTATGCCATCTTGGTTCTATGGGATGTAGATCAGTTATTGGGTAGAGTTGGTTTTCATATATTTTCAGTTGACTTTCCTCTTTCAGCTGCCAGTTAATTTTCTTACAGCTGGCAACCTGCCTCACTTTCAGTTCTTCAAACAGTCTCCCACCTCAGGGAATTTACATATGCCATTTGTTCAGCTTAGCATGTTCTTTCTCTTATTCATCACAATTATTTTTAAATGAAATTCATATTCAATTTTCTTCGTTTATTGAGGAATAATTGACAAATATTATTGTATATATTTAAAATGTAAATGAGATGATTTGATAAGCATATACATTGTGGAATGATTATTAAGATCAAGATAATTACATCCATTATCTTACATAGCTCTTTTCTTTCTTTTTGTGGTAAGAATGCTTAAGATCTACTCTCAGCAACTTTCAAGTATGCAAACCATTTTAACTTCGTTCACATGTTATATATTAGATCCTCAAAACTTAATTTTCTTATAGTTAAAATTTCCCCTCTCTATGTCCCCACTTTCTGCTCCCAACTCTGGCAACTACCATTCTATTATCTCTGTATGAAATTAGTTGTATTTTGCTTGTTTGTTTTAGATTACATATGCAAGTGATATCCTACAGTATTTTTCTTTCCCTGTCTGGCTTATTTTGATTATCACATGATTTTTGCCTTTTTATGGCTGATACATTTATATATGTATATTAATATTTTTATAAATACGAATATGCATGCTTGTTTTTAATATATAAATATATTTTAATTTTTTATTGAAGTAACATTGGTTTGCAACATTATTCTATCAGGTATACACCATTATAAATCAACATCTGAATATATACATTATATTTCACGACACGAAAGTCTAATTCCATCCTCACCACACAACTGACCCCTTTGACGTGATTTACCCATAAATATATAGTTTATATGTATCCTATGTAATATTTAAAATTTATGTATTTATTCGTTTTCATAAATATTATATATGTCACGTTCTTCATCAATTCATCAACCAAAAGATATTTATGTTGTTTATATAGCTTGCCTACTGTAAATAATTTTTCAAGGAACATGAGTGTACCTGTTTTGAAATATTGATTTCATCTCATTTCCTTCTGCTACATAACCAGGAGTGAAATTGATAGATCACGTGGTAGTTCTATTTTTCAACCTTTTGAAGAACCTCCACATTGGTTTCCTTAATGGCTGTAGCAGTTTGTATTTCCACCATGAAATGTAGGCGTTGGAAATTCCGATTGCTTCTCCAGGGTCATGCCTCACTTTGCTCTACCATGCTTTGTGCTCAAGAAGGTTGACCTGTGGGGCTCACACCAGTCTCCCTGGCTCTCTGGCCTCTGACTGGGTAGAACAATCTGAGCGCAAAGCAGAGGCAGCAGATTAGAACCTGGGAGAGTCTTGGCTTTTATCCTCAGGCTCTTTCCTGAGTGTTTGCTGCAGTGTGGCAGTTCCCTCACCCAAGTGCCCCCTGCAGCTTCTGTCAGTCAAGGGCTGCACCCGGAGTTCTTTGTTTCAGGCTCCAGTAAGTGACCCTCAGCCCTCTTGCCCCTTCAGCTCCAGGGCTGCAATCAGCAATGCAGTCACATGCTACATGATCACTTGTGGTTTCCCTTATCCCTACCTACTCCTTTGTAAACAGATCTTGTGTTAAATGTTCCTCAAATTACTCTCTTGAAGTGTGCCATCTGTTTCCCCCACCACCAAAGGAGACATTCCCCCAGGGAATTTTTCCTGTAACTAAAATTTACATTGATGTTAGAATGTTTCCTTATGGCCCAAAGTAAAGAATTTTCTAATCCTTTTTATCTGAAAAATGAAATGTTACATGGTTATTGAAAAATGGTGTTTCTTTAAAAATAGAAACAGATACAAAGAATATGTTGAACTTGATCTCAATAATATAGAACAAAAGAAAATAAACGGGTATGTATAAAAGATTCAGCAGAAAAGCTCCAAAATGATGCCAGTCACTTTCAGTGACGATCATTATTTCTTTATGATTTTCTGTTTTTCCTGTCTTTTGCAAGAATAGTATATTATTATAATAATAACTCCAGAAGATTATAAAGAATTTTTACTTGATCCAATTAGACATGATAAAAATCATAGAAGTCTAAGTTCAATAAGATAATAAAAGTATATTGCCTGGGATGTTACTTGGTGCAGGGTAGGCACCAATATGTCAGTAATAATTTATTATTGGAAATCAATGCTTTACATATATTCCCTACCTTAACTAAAAAATGCAAAAGAATAGAAATTAGCCTTTTCTGGATGACTCAGGAATATTAATCATACATTGTAGTTTAATAGTATAATGTTCTGTGCTCAGCTAACTCAATGCCTTCATTTAACATACAAGAAAATGTGTAAAGTGGAATCATCTCCAGAGAGAGCAAGTGACTTCCCTGAGGTCATATACAGCTAATTAATACTCTCAGTTGACCTTTTTTCTCTAAAGACTTCTTCCAAGATATCCTTCTCTCTGGAGAAATACTTTTTTCTTGTATTTGTCACCACCCACAACTTAGCTAATTCTCTTACAAGCTTGTTTCATTGTTGTTAAGTAATTAAGCCTATTTCTAACTATATGATAGTTCACCATGTACAGTTTTTTCCTTCTCTCTCCGTCTTAGTTCTATTTTGATTCTGGAACTGGAACTAGCCAGGTGAAATGAGTACTAGTGGTAGGCACAGACTTCTTTAAGGTGTCATTTAACAAGCAGATATTTAAAATTTTTATAATGTACAATTCTTCAGTTGTTTCTTGACCAGTTAGTAAATTATAAGAAATATTTACCTACTCCAAGGTATCAGAAGGCTCACATGCTTTTATCTAGAAACTTTAGTCTTACCTTTGACAAACTCTATGACATGGAATTATAATCTCAATATGTAAAGCCATAGGAATGGATGAGATCACAGAGAGAGGAGAGGAAAGGGGAGAGGAGGGGAGGAGAGGGGAGGGAAGGGAGGGAAAGAGACACAAATGTCAAATTTCCAATAGGGGTTTTCATGGAATTTGACTAGCTGATTCAAATATTCATCTGAAAGAATTACTCAAGAATAGTCCCAGGACATGCCTTGATGACTCAGGGGTTAAGCCAACAACTGGGACTTAGACCATGTAGAGACCCACGTTCAAGACCCAGGCCCAGGTGAAGAGTAGGGGTGGGGAAAACAAAAATAAATAGAAGATGCTTCTTCCTTCTATTCCTTTCTTCCTTAAAAATGCCTTGTCCTCCGCTTCCTTACTTTCTCTCTCTGAAAAAAAAAAAGTCAAATAATCCAGACATTTTGCAGAAAACAAATTAATGAAGATATTAGAACATTCTATAAAGATAAGTAATATAAAATGTATATTACTATAGAGAAATAGATAATTTAACAAAAATGGAGTTCATGTATGAACAGGACTATTAAGCACAGGAGAAAAAACATGCAAGTCCAAAAATGTTATTGAAAAGGCTCTCTTTGCATTTGAAATTTCCTTTTAAAGTCTTTGTCATACACTAAGAAAAATAATTTCTGGATAAATTACAGAGTTTGACAATAAGGAGTTATAAAAATGCTAAAAGCAAATAAAATAAATGTGTTTATAATCTTATGCAAATGTGAACATCTGACAATATGTGACAGTTGTCTTCTGCATGAGATCACAAATGAAGATAAAAAACAAACTAAAATAATGAGATACCATGTTTCAGGATCAACTGAGCAAAAATTTATTAATCAAAAAGAAACCTTTGTATGACAAAATGGAAAGATAAGCACACAGTGCATGTTTAAATTGGTATAATCTTTTTGGAAGACTGTGCTTATTAGTTTGAATTTTAAATGCGCAACCCTGTCAGTCTATCAAATCCATTCCTATGTGTCTATTCTAGAGATATACTTACCTCTGTGCACAGAAAGGCACAGTAGGAGGAAGTTTACCAGAGTATTAATCTCGATTAATGCTTTTTTTAAAGCTATAATCATAATTTTATAATAAATTATATTTAATCCACTATGACAGTAATTTCAAGACTCATCACTATTTTGTGTATCAATAAGAAAAAAGGCTACCAAATATGAAACGATGCTTTCTCAAAAAACAAAAACAAAACCATGAAGTGTTTCTCTGGCAGACACTGTAGATTGACTCACAGAGCTGTTCATCATCCTCTCTTCATTTTAATTTCTAACAGCTTCGTTAAGATACAATTTGCATATCCTGGAGTCTATCCATTAATGAATATTTTTTAAAATTATTGTTTCATTAGTTTACAATGCTATATACATTTCAGGGGAGTAGATTTAGCTTTGTCAGAATATTTTTGGGTATCCTCATGTATATACTTTCAGCTGAAATATTTCATGATTTTTTTCTTTTTAATTAATGCATGCATAGGATGACAAAGGCATATGTGAAATTAAGTTTCCTTCTCTCCCATCTCTGAACCTCAGTTCTAGAATTTATTTTCTCAGAGGAAGACAAGTTTACTAGATTCTTCTGAATCATTTCAGAAACACTAGATATATACAAGCATGAATGTGTGTGTCTCTATCTACATATATATTTACACACACACATTCCTTCCTTCTCGGCCCAGATTGTAGCATGCTGTTTTTTATGTATTTTGCCTTTTTCATTTAACAATAGTTCTTGAAGATCTTTCAGAGCCAATATTTATAGTTCTGTCTCATTGCTTTTAATAGCGACATCATATTCTATTGCTCCCTCCCAGTGCACATTTAAGTCTTTCCCAGTCCTTTGCTATAACAATGCTACAGTGAATCAAAAGAACTTTAGAATCATCTTGTCAAACGCTTTTTTAATCCCATTGAGATTTTAAGTGGAGTTGCCTTGAAATGTATAGATTTAATTTGGGCAAAGGAAACATCACTGTATTAGAGTCTGCCCAGCCAGAATACATAAACTTTTTTCTTTCCATTTAATTAGAAAAGTGAACTTGCACATTCATTGCTCAAGGTTTATAGTTTCTATATCTACATAGGTCTTGTACTTTTCTTCAGTTGTATTCTTTTTTTGTTTGTTTTTAAAGGAAAGGTGCAAGCAGGAGGAAGGCAGGAAGAGAATGGAGGAGGAAACACTATATTTATTTAGTTGTTACTCCTGGTTGTCCCCCCACCCCCGTCCCCCCCACCCCCCACCCTGGGACATGAACCTGGGCCTTTGGGATGTTTTTGGACTGTGCTTTTGGTAGGAGGTTGCGGACTTAACTGCTACTGCTCCACCAGGGCACTCCCTTTAGATGTAGTTTTTTGTTTTTGTTTTTTTTAGGAAAGGTTCAGGCAGGAATGGAGGTAAATAGGCAAGCAGGCAGAAAGGGAGACAAGGCAGGAACTTTATTTAGTTGTATTCATCTTTATTATTAACACAACACACACAAACACCTTCCGGGTCCTTGGAGTGTCTGTGGACTATGTCTGGTGGCCTTATCCACTAGGCCACCAGGGTGTGCCCCACATGTATTTTTAAGAGATTTTTTTGTCTAGTTTTGTTTTTGTTGATTTTACAAATAGCAATTTCTTTTTATATAACATTTTCTTGTCAGTTTTTGCTGATTTTCAGGAAATTTGATTTTCATGTACAATTCCTATATTGTTGTGTTTTAAAATCTTTATTGGTTGCAATAGTTTTTCAGTTGATTGTCTTAGGTTAGCAGCCTATATAAATAGAACAGCATATGTGAGCACCAGGAGGAGGAAAATCAATCCATTTTTCATTTTATTGAGAAACTGAAAAAAGTTCAGAAAGAATGGGACCAGCAGGAGCAGCCCAGAGGTGGGAAATGATTGTACAATGATGGCGTTTTGTTCATGTTAGGGGTAAAGGCAGTGACAGGTAAGGTGTTTTTGATAGTAGTTTTGCTTTCTAGGTGATTGGGGAGGAGAGAATTACTAGAGATAAGGACGTTATGTAGGCTGGAGAGAGAAAAGGGTAATGTGGAAGAGCAGATTTCTACCCTGGGTATTTAAAGAGGAAATGAAGAGTGGACGCAGATTGGAATTCAATAGACCCAGTTCTAGCTCAATGTTTGCCATGCACCTGTGGTGTGACTCTGGCCATCATATTTGGCCCTTCTACAGCAGTGGGATGATGGCAGTGAACTAGCTCTCGGTGGACTAGTTTCTCAGTTCCTTTTGAATTCCAACAGTATAGATTCCATAGCCTCACACTCAACTTTGTTCAGAAACAGCATTGTCAATGAGACCTCTTGTACCCACAGTATATGGGACCTTTTCATCCAGACAGATGAAGCTCTCTCCAGGATCTTCTTAAGGATAGACATGTCCGCTAGTTTTCACTTAAACAACCTGCAACACTTGAAAAGCAAGAAGGGAAAAGGCTGCAAGGTTTGGGACAGGGGAATGCAGGGGGCTTGCAAGAAGCTGGCTGGTCAGTTCGCATTCTGGCTCTTGAGAATTCTGTTTTTAAGGACATGGAGACTGTCAGAGTTATTTGCTACATTTTTTTTTAAAGGAAAGGTGCAGTCAGGAATAAAGGCAAGTAGGCCGGAAGGCAGATAGGAAGACAGAGGAAGAAGAAGCATTTATTTATTTGTATTTATTTGTTCCCTCCCGTCTTGGGACACGAACATTTGTCCTTGGGATGTATGTGGACTGTGCTGGCAGGCACCCGTGAACTTAACCACTAAGCCACCAGAGTGCACCATAGTACATTTTTGAAGTCTCATTTTGACCTTGCTTCTCAGCTGTTGAAACATTTATCCAATATGTTTTGGGGTTTCTTTTTTCTATTTTTTAAATTTTTTTGTGATACAAATTAATCCATTTATTAGAGGTTAGCAATGATTCTAATGGAGGAATTTCTGCTCTTTCAATTCCTTCAGGCTTCCGAAGTCAGCCTTCACTGTGACCGCAGAAGTGATAGCATAGGTCCAGGGACCACTATTCACAGGAACCACACGCCAGATCCCCATTGCTTGTCTCTTCATCCTGACTTTGTCACAGAAGGAGAAAATGTACTTGGTGTGAGGGCTGACTTCCATTTTCTTCACCATTTCCCTGAGGGAGGCACCATCAAGGTCCTGAATTTACCGACGATGCCAGTCTTCTTCGGTGTGTTTGGCCATGCCACTACAAACTAGACCCGAGTTCAGAGAGCCCCAAAAGGTGTTACTGGCCCCTGGCTGCATGAGAAGTTTGCATCTTGGTGGGAGTAATTGGGAGAGTGTCTAGGAAGGTCACTGTCTCTGACCCACCCTCGCTTTAATTACCATCCCCTGAAGGGGATTGGGCATGTAGGAAAAATCTGGTAAACAGCTATCACAGGATGAATGATGTCATTGCAATGCCTAAGTAAAAGGGATGCATAGGCTGAGAGAATGTATGAAAATATGAAGATCCTGATATTATAGTCTCGACTACCTGTGCTTTGTAAAAAGAAATCAAAATAATTACTCTCTTTAGACAAGAATTTCTCAGTTTCAAGAATAAAGCTAGCAAACATACTTGTTAGTCCAAGACATCTTTTGCTTGTATATACTTTTGTTTGTTTAACTTTTTATTTGGATTTAAGTATAGATGCATACGCAGTTATACGATATAATACTGAGGTATGCTCTGGTAGAGTAGTGGTTAGGTCCTCTACCTACAAAGGAGCTCAGTCCATATACATCCCAAGGATCTGGGTTCAAGTCCTGGGTCCCGAGGGATACAACCAATGTGAACAATTAGATTAAAAAGAAAAAAAAGTTTCTTCCTCCCCTGTGTCCCTGCCTGCCTGCCTACTCATTTTCATTCCTACCTGTACCTTTCCTTTTAAAAATAAATACTGACATTCCATTTACCCTACCCAGGGGGTGAACAGTTAAACAAGCTGTAGTCCCCCAGAGTGGTGACACCTCCAGTGACCATAACACTATGTCATGGCCAAAAAAATTGACATTAATAACATCTCATTCAGTTTTACCAGTTTAATATGCACACATGTGTATTTACTTCTGTGCACATTTTACTACATGTGTGACATGTGTATAATTTTATTACACTGTGTGCAACGGCTACCAGTCAAGATACAGAAAAATTCCATCACAAGGATCCCTCCTGTTGCCCTATATAGCCACAGCTCCCTCCCTCTAGTCTCACTCCTTGCAATCACTAGCCTGTTGCCCATCTCTATAATTTTGTTTTCATTTTGAGAATGACACATGAATGGAATCATACTGTATATGCCCTTTTGAGTTTTTTTTTTCACTGATCGTAAATCCCTTGAGATTCATTCAAGCTGTTGCATGTCTCAGTAGTCCTTTGAATTTTATGGTGGAGAACTATTCCATGGTATGGAGGTACTGCAGCTTGTTGAACAGTTCACCCACTGGAAGGCATTTAAGTTGTTTCATAGTAACCGCCTTCTCAAAATTGATCATATAGGCCTTTTCCAAGATGTCTAGAGCAGGATTTTTTCAATTCATGTCACCTTGGTATCAAGATCCACAACTGTTAACCTTACCACAGATTCTTAGACATGGAGTCATCTCCAGAGACAATGTTTTTATCAGAGAAACCTATCATAAGGCAGGGAAAAGTCTAGAGGCAAGGTTTTGTCATATGAAGTCATCCCCTCATGTGAGGACACCTCCTGTCTCCTTGATGCCCCAGGCCGCTCTCCCATTTCTCAGCACAAGGTATAATAAGTCTGTGGTCTGTTTCATTTACCTTAGAATTTACAATTTTGGGGTGCCTTTGTGACTCAGGCAGCTGAGACACTGGCGTGTGGACCATGTAAAACCTAAGGACTGGGCTTTGAGCCTTGGGGCCGAGGGGAAAAATGAAAAATGAACAACTCATTACAAATGTTTCTTTGGCATGTCCTGACTAGTTCACTGCAGTCCAGTCCACACACATCTCAAAGTCTGCCGTTCAAGACTCGGGACCAAGAGAAACAGCCAAGATGAACAACTAAATAAAATAAATAAAGCACTTCTTCCTCTTCTCTCTATTGCCTGCCTGCCTGCCTCTGCTAGCCTTCATTGTTGATTGCACCTATCATTAAAAAAAAAAAAAGGTTTCTTCTTCTTCTTCCTTCCTTAAATGCTTCTCCCTCCCATCTCTCCTTCTCTCTCCCCCTCCCTCCCTCCCTCCCTTCCTTCCTTCCTCTTAAAAAAAAAAAAAAATCAAACAAGAATTTACAACCATGTAAGTTCTCCACAGATATTTCATTAACTTTGGTCTTTCCTCCTACTCATTCTGTCTAATGTCAACTCGTTTGTCTGTCTAACCCTTGAAGAAACAAAGAGGAACAGGACAATTTTCACCATACCTTGACATTTCCAATTCAGGGTTATTATAAATAAAACTGCTATGAACATCTGTAAAAAAGGTTTTTATGTTACGCTGGGAAACTTTGACTTGTACTGAACTATTTGATAACCAGAGCCACATTGAGAGGAGGGCAGACACAGTTGTCTAGGGAAGAAATCTATAAAGAAGAGTTTCAAGGGAAAAAACAACTGTTCTCAAACAGAACACTGTACTATAGATGGCTAGAAAAACATTTGGCAAGGCCTTGAGCTTTTTTCTCAGGAAATGCTCTAGTTTACTGAAGGCTTTTTTTGTTGCTGAATTTTTATAAGAATACTAGGCACACAAAAGAATAATAGCCCTGTAGTTAGAGACAAAACCAGTGATTCCTACATTGGGTCACTGGAAGATTTGAAAGGGCTGGAAGAAGGGCTTAGAGGAATATTCCAGGAAAAGAGAAGAGTTGTGAAAGAAACTGTGAAAATATTTTGCTTCAAGAAGCTGCAGGTTGTTCTGTGTCACCAGAGATGTGACCAGAGAAGAGAGTATGGTGAGGAAGGATGAGGATACTGGTAATAAACTAAGAAGGATGGAAATAGTTGATTATGAAGGACTAAAACAAGGGGATGATAACTTCATTTCCATAAAGGGCCACATAGTTAAAATATTTTCGATTTTGTGGGCCACCTATAGGTCACAGGTACCAACTCTGCCACTGTAGGGTAAAAACAGCATAGACAGTACATAAACAAATGAGTGACCATGTTTCAGAAATCTTTTATTTGCCAAAACAGGCAAAGGTAGGTTAGATTTGGCACAGTGATGCTTGCAAACCCCTGGGCTGAGATGCTAAACTGTGGTTATGACACTGTCGTGTAAGCCGTATGATTCATCATAAGGGATTGACTTTATCATTGTATGCACAGCACTTACTCTGGCGTTTCTGTTAAGGAGAAGTGAACACAGATGAGAACAGAGGCCGGAGGCAAATGCAAGTGACCCAGCTAGATGTATACAAGGCCTGTACTAAAACACCCGGAACAGTAATCGAGAGGGGACAGATAAAATAAGAGGTAATGAAACGATAGATTCTATATGCAATCCTTGACTGTATGTGATGGATGAATGAAAGTTAGCAATGTGAAATAATGTTGGGTTTCTGGCAAGAGTCACAAGTGCGTGACAGTTCAACTCGGAGACTATTAGAAGAAATTCAGTTTTGTTTAAGATGAAAAGGCAGAATCGAATCATGGCTAAGATTAAAAAAAAAAATGCCGGAGAAATGACCATGAAAAGTGGTAGAAAATTAGATTGGGGCAAGACTGTGGGGAGCCTGAATGCTATGCTATCTAGATGGACATGAATCTCATCACTAAAGAGCAGAGTGAGCTCCACTTATGCCATCCACATGCAAGAGAATCTCATCTAATGTAGAATGTTCATCCTCGTAGCCCTCAGCAAGCTCAGAAGACTCAGATCCAAGTTTTAGAATATTTCCATTATTTGGGGGGAGGTGACAGGAGAAGTTGGAGGTAAATATTATATAAGGGGAAAATTATAAGCATAGAAAATAAATGGCATAGAGTTCAAAGAAGAAAAAGAATACCATAAAGTGGAGTCACTGAGGAAGATGGTCTTGAAAAGCGAAGGCTTGAACATGATCCTGAATGATGGAGCTGTCGTGAGTGTGGAACAGAAGGTGACAGGTATTCTAGGGAAGGGGGTTTCTAGGTGGAAAATCATGCTATTATGACACTAAAGGAAGAATTAGCAAAAAATATGTTAGTTGAATGAATCAAAACCAATTTACATTATTCTGTAACAGTTGAAAGTAATGAAAGATTATTATTATTATTTTTTAGAAAATGTTGCCTTCTATAAGTGGGAGTTTATTATGAACTTAATCAAATATTGCTTTAAGAGACTAGAGAGTAGTGACAGACTGAGCAGCTTGGCTTCACCTGAATGAACGATTTATTAAAGAATGATCCAACGGTCCATTAGGAGTTGAGTTTTATGTCTTTGTGTCACGTAACAGAAAACTCAAGTAATGGTGGCTTGAAGGCACTCAAGAAGAATATTTCATCTGGCCTGGTTAGACAGCTCAAGGATTTAAAGGTCAAACTGTCTGTTATTCTCCTAGTTAAAATTATCACTTGCTAACTGACCGAATTGTGACCATCCCCACCCCTCACATGTGAAAGCTCTAACTCCCAATGTGACTATGTGTGGAGACAGGGACTTCAGGAGGCAGGCAATTAAAGTTAAACCAGATGTAAGTGTGGGGCCCTAATCAGGTAGTACTGTGGTGGTGCACACTGGTCAGTCCATTGGATGCAGTCCACATGCTCCCCAGGGATCTGTGTTCAGGACGCGGGGTGCGGGGGTAGGTGTATGGGCAGCATAGAACCAAGACCATGAGCACTACAATGTCCTCTTCTCTCTTCCTGCCTGCCTGTCTCTGCTCACCTTCATTGCTGCCTGCACTTTCTTTAAAATAATAGGAAAGGAGAGATCTCTCATTCTCTCCGTCATGTGATGGTACAATGGGAAGATGGCTGTCTAAAAGCCGAGAAGAGAGCTCTTACTAGAAACAGACCATGCTGGCACGCTGCTCTAAGACTTTCGGCCTCTGAAAGAAGAGGTTGTTGTTATTTAAGCCAAACAGTCTATGGTGTTTTGTTATGGCAGCCCAAATTGACTAATGTACTGTATTTGTTACCAAATCCCATGTTTTGTTGCAAGATGGGCTGCAGTCCAGATTGCATGTCTATATTTTAGCTAAAAAAGAGGGAAACATACCACCTGTGTCTGATTCCTAATTAAGATAGCTTTCTGCAAGTTCTGCCCAGTGACATACACTTAGGTCTCACTGTGCAGAAATGTGATACATAACCGAACTTATCTGCAAAGGGGGTGGGGAATATACTTTTTGGTTACACATATCACCATAGCTAATAAAGTTGGAGTTCTGTTAGTGAGGAAGACAGGAGAATGAATATTGGGTGTTCAGCTAGTTATTCTGCGAACAAATATATGAAAAAATCATCTCGATAATCAAATAAATTAAAATCAACCAATAATGAAATACTTTTTTTTTTTTTTTACTCACTAGCTTAGAAATAATTTTTAAAAGGTAATATTCAGTGTTGATATGAGTACAAAGAATGAGACACTCTCATTACTGCTGGTGGAAGAATAAATACATCTAACGTTACCAGGTAGTTTTTTTTTTTTTTTAAAGGAAAATTGCAGGTAGAAATGAAGGTGACTAGTCAGGCAGGCAGGAAAAGAGAGGAGAAAGAAGGATTTTATTTTATTTTTATCCTCACTGTCCTCCTGCCCCATATGGGACTCAAACCCAGAGGTATGTGGCCTGTGCTCCTCTGGAGACAATTGACCTAACTGCTACTCCACCAGGGTGCACTAACCAGGTATGTTTAAAAATATGCAATCCTTTTCACTAATTTCTAATTCTAGAAATTTATTCAAGCAAATTATTAAGAATTTGGGCAAAATTTGGGCAAGTTTTGGGTACCCTGTGGCTCATGTGACTGAGTCACTGGCTTGGGGACCACATAAAGGCAAGGACCAGGGTTTGAGACCCAAGGCCAGGGTAAAAAAACAAACAAAAAACAACTATTTTTATGAAGATTCTCCCTAAAGCAAAGAAGGAAGCACCTACCCCTCCCAAAGCTGAAGTCAAAGCCAAGGCTTTGAAGGTCAAGAAAGCAGAGCTGAAAGGTGTCCACAGCCACAAACAAAAAAAAAGACCCACACATCACCCACATTCCGATGTCCGAAGACACTGTGGCTCCGAAGGCAGCTCTAATATCCTCAGAAGAGCGTCCCCAGGAGAAACAAGCTGGACCACTATGTCATCGCCAAGTTCTCCCTGTCCACCAAGTCAGCCATGAAGAAGATAGACGACAACAGCACACTTCTGTTCATTGTGAATTTCAAGGCCAACAAGCACCATATCAAACAGGCTATGAAGAAGCTCTATGACATTGATGTGGCCAAGGTCAACATTCTTATCAGACCTGATGGAGAGAAGAAAGCTTATGTTCAACTGACTCTTGACTATGATGCTTTGGACATTGCCAATGAAACTGAGATCATCTAAACTGAGTCCAGCTGGCTAATTCTAAGTATAATTTTTTTCACCATAAAGCAAAACAAAAAAACCAAAACAGCGAATTAAAAAAAATATTTTTTTCTCTGCATCCATCCTTCCTTCCTTCCATCCTTCCTTCTTTCCTTCCATGCTTCTTCCTCCTCTCCCTCCCTCCCTACCTCTTTAAAAACAAAAAGAATTGGGCAAAATTTTTGCTATAGTCATATTCATAATAGTATTTTGCTTAGCCAAATATCAGTTGATATTAATCAATAAAGGATTAGTTAATGTTATTTCTCATCTAGACAAAATAAGACGATGTGATCTTTGAAATAAAAATGTTGTAAAGTTATATTTTATGACATGGAAAGGTTACTATATATTATTAAGAAAAAATATAGATTACAAAGCAATATGTAGAGAGGCTATACTATTCTTAGAAAAATGTCTCTTTACAAAGAGGAAAAAAGACAATAATGATATGCATGAAAATTGTAACAGGTTATCTCTTGCTTGTGGGGTTAAGATTAATTTTAATGTTCTTTTGCTTTTCTAAATTTTTCCATTTTAGGTATGGTGGTCATATATTAGTCAGGTAATAAAGAGCAATAAGAGCAAAAATGAATTGGAAATGGCATGCCCTGGTGGCTCAGCAGTTCAGTCTGTGGCTCCAGATGACATAGTCCATATAAAGCCCAAGAACTCAGGTTCTCTTCTTGGGACAGGGTAGGGGAGGGGTAACCAACAAGAACAACTAAATGAATGGACAGATGCCTCTTTCTTCTCTCTCTTCCTGCCTGTCTGTCTACATGCCTTCATTCCTGACTGCTTCCTTCCTCAAATAAATAATTCTTTTAAAAATTGGAAATCATAGTAATAGTTCACTGAAATATCTCCAAAATTTTATACAGATGTCTTAGAGCTATCATATAAAAAGGCATATAATTCAATTTAAATATAGGGAAACTTCTACAGAGAGATTTTTCTAAAGAAGATATACAAATAATCAATAAGTACATGAAAAGATACTCAACACAATTTGTCATCAGGGAAAAGCAAAACAACTACAATGAGTTATCACTTCACACCCATTAGGATAGATACAATAAAGAAAGATAACAAATGATGGTAATAAAGTGGGGAAACTGGAAGCTTCATGTACTGGTGGTATTATGTAAAATGATGTAGTCTCTTTGGAAAACAATTTGACAGTTCCTCTGAAAGTTAGATATAGAGTTACCATCTGATCAAACATTCTGCTCTGATATATTCCCAAGAGAAGTGAAAATGATTTCCATGGAAAATCTTGTACCTGAATGCTCATAGGTATATATTTTAAACATTTTTTTAGCATTTTTATTATGTTTTAATTAATTGTTCATCTTGGTCGTTCCTCCCAACCCCAGCCCAGGGACGTGAACCCAGGTTCTTGGAAGTATGTGGACTATGCCAGTAAGAAGCTGCTGCCCCACCACAGCATGCCAGGAACATTATTTATAATAGCCAAAAGACATGAACAATCCAGTGTCTATCAACTTATGAGTGGCTAATGTGGTTAATATCCATACAATGAAATATTATTCAGCTATAAAAAAGAATTAAGTTCTGGTACATGCTCCAACATGGATGAACCTTGAAAACATTAGACTAAGTGAAAGAAGTCACAATATACCACAAATTGTATTATTACATCTATATGTAATGTCTAAAATAAGCAACTCTATAGAGACAAAAAGTAAGTAAGTGATTCCCCAGGGCTGGATGGAAGAGCGGAATTGAGGGTGATAGGTAATATGAAAATGTTCTAAAATTAATTATTGTGGTGGTTAAAAAACTGTGGATATCCCGAAAACCATTGGATTATACATTTAAATGAGTGAATTGTATTGCATGAGAATAATATATGAATAAAGTTACTACAAAAGACAGAAAGAAGGAAGGAAGGAAGAGAATGAAGGTGAGAATGAGGGAGTGGCGAAGAAAGAAAAACAGAATTATCCTTCAAAAAAGAGAAAGTTCACTAAAGTGTGGTCACATTTGAAAGAAACATCCCTTAGGTCATATTTTCTCCTCTTTGCACTTCCTTGAACCTTCTCATATATAAGTTGGCTTTAACTTTATTTTACATAAGCTAGAATCTTACTATTTTTTGAGGTGCTTGTGATAATTCCTTGACCACCCTGAAAGAGTCTGGTATACATGTGGGGTCAGGAAAATGAGTTTTAGTATCTGATTACATTCAAAGCCTCAGTTTCAGCTACAAAATGGGTTTTGTCTGTGGATAACTAAATTCTTTATACTATGTTAATTTTCACTGACTTCAATTTCAGGGGATTTTCTTTCTCTAAACTTGTATCTAATTCGTGGAAATACATATTATAGGACCTTGAACACCAACTGCAGTCAATGCTGAGTATTATGAAAAAGATAATTAGCAGACAAAACATGATAAAAGAGAACAGACTAGAATTAACTTCTAAAAGGATAGGAAAGGATGATGCAGAATATGTAATTTACCCCACCCCTCCAGAATTACATCTTCCTTTAGAACTTTGTGATTTGGAAAAGAACTGGAAAGGAGAACAGTGAGGTTGTCAAGAATTGCAGAGTGGATCTGAGAAAAAGGATCAAGAGATTAAAGGAATCTAAGATGCTGGAGGAGGTAGAACACGGGCAGTAGACACAGAGGATGTGCTTGGCAAAGCAAGCAAATGGACTCAGCACTGAGACTGAATCTAACTAGACGTGGATGTTGCTAGATGGCTTCAAGTAGGTGGAGAGTTGTGTGCTCATGGTGAACACATTGCAGGTAAGAATGACTGAACTTAAGCAATCTCAGGGACTAAGAAAGTCAGAGTGGCTGATGCTTGGCTCTTGTGGAGACAGATTCCAAACTCAAGGATTTCACGTAGAACATGTTTTACTATCCATTTGAGGTAACTCCATTTGAAGTGTATATTTTTCTTTACAACACCAAGAAAAAGGTGAGTAAGCCTCTCAGGTTGAAGGGGGTGCCCCCCGGTGGCTTAGAGCACTGAGACACTGGTGTGCAAACCACCTGAAGTCCAAGGACCCAAGGACCCCAGTTCAAGACCAGGGGTAGAAAAGAAAACCCAAAAATGCACAACTAAATAAATAAGGATGTTTCTTTCTTGTCTTCCTTCAAAGCTTCTTTCTCTCCTCCCTTCCTTTGTTCCTCTTTAAAAAAAGAAAAGAATCACATGTTGAAGGAGGCCAAAAGCTTTATGTCAGGAACCAGTTAACAGAAACACTAACGCCCTAACCTACCTTCCAAGTTCATTTTCCTCAGGCACAGCTGCTAACAAGCTTTATCACAGACCCAGGCAGAATCTCCAGCAGAATGACCTGGTGAGCTGCCTGGGTAAAAAGAGCAGAAGGATGAGTAACTTACTGGCTGTGGACCATTATACATTGCACTCCCTCTGCATACAATACTCACACTTTTCCTTGTAAAAAGTCCTAACTCTGCCTGGGATTTGGGAGAAGACAACTTTTTGGGGCCACAGGAGTCCTGCATTTTCCCTTGAGGAAAGTCTCTTCCTTCTGACGCCACTCCCCTACCCCGACTTTCTACGTTTTGACTTAGATGATGAACCACTGGACCTTTCGCAGGTAACAATATTATATGATTGTTTGCGAGGGATGCTAAAATTGGAAGCTGTTTCTCATCCTTTATTTCCCTAAGGCCTGGATTGCCTTTCTTTGCCAATATCTGACCCCTTTGCACCAAACGCCCACTTTCCGCCATGGGTTGCTGTGGGAGAGGAGAGCCTTCCTCATTTCAGTCATTCGTCTCCCACCTTCACAGAGCAGATTCAGAGATTCCGTAAGACCCCAGCATACAGAAAGATGTAAAGCAAGAAAATATTCAACACCTGTGCTGGGTTAGCTGCTGGCAAGAGGAAATGTGATCCTTCACAGGCCTGAGTCACTGTGCTCCTGAACACAGACATTGCCGGGAACTCTAGGCTGTCTTCTTTGGACAAAGGTTGAGCATGGTCTATGGTGGCAAAGTAAATGAACGTGGTATTTGGCAGAGGCAGAAGTTCTAGTTATTCAAACTGAAGGGATTAGCAGTCCAGCAAAATGGTATGACGATTACTTTAAACTAGAAATATCTCTATAATAAGCAGCTGCAGAAAGAAACATGTAAACTTAAGCAGAGTTTCTGGAAGATACAGCAGCCATTGACCCTCCTCCAAGAAAGTTTCCTGCTTAGAAATGTTTGACCATTAGTGCTGAGGGATAAAACAGGACATAGGCAGGAGGGGGCCGAGAAGCAGGGCTTAAGAACAAGGAGATACGCATAGAAAAGTCACAAATGGTCTCACTAACCACCTAATCACACGCTGGCCTAAGATAAGGTGGAACAATTGGTGAGGGATGATAATAGCAGACTGAAGTGTGCAAATCTTGGGCAGGTCCTGGTGGAGGAGTAGTTGGGTCTGTCACCTCTGGTCAAGCATAGACCATATTCATTGTAGGGGGCCGTGGTTTGCATCCTGGGTGGGGAAGGAGCAACCAAGATAGACAACTAAATTTTAAAATAACAAAATGTGCAGATCCAGAGAATGTCAGTTAGTAACCCTTAAACTGCAAAATTAGATAAAATGAAGGTTCTCTTTAAGGATTCCGTACCAACCATAACTTAAGCAAGTCAGTGGAGTAAGTGAATAAATTCATTCCCTGGGTATATAAGTGTCATGATCAGTGGTGAATGGTCAATGATTACAAGTTATGTTGTCTTTTGAATGCTCGGTTTATTTACACATCACACGACATACAGAGTCACAAAAGTAAAAACTCGTGGCTGTGGTCATCAGCAGCGGTAAGACACGCTTCTAAATCTACCCAAAGCAGAACTAAGCAGGTTCACTCAGCAGTCCAGGGTATAATCTCAAAGAGATACGGGGTAACTAGCTGGAGTGCACAGCCTATGACAGGAAGTCTCCAGTGTTAAGTTTCAGTAAAAGGTCCCAAAGATGCTAGTGTACGTGTCTTGTGTGTGTATCGTCGCGGAAGTTCATGCGACTGACCTCATGCAATTTGCTGCAGCTTTTATGGTTATTTTTCAGTTAACTTTAGCTAGTCTTTCAGTGGCAGATGCTTGGTTATAGTAACCAGAAATCGTAGTGTAACGCTCTGGGATGGTGAAGGGAGACTAATCAGCTGGTGCAGAGGTGACTCAGCGATCGCTCTCAACTCCTCACTTCAACTGCCACCAGACTTGTTAGCCTGAGTACTTTCATTTCATTTTTTAATTGTAGCATAGTCACCAAGTTTCGCTTTCTGGTTCAAATGTTCACACGATAAGAACCCCCCTGAACCTAGTGGGGGGCAGCTTCATTGCCCATAGATAAGTCCATTGACTCTTTGTGCTTCTCCTAATGCACTTGCTGTTTGCTGTCGTTGTCTCCTTGAATTCTTTCTGAATTGACTGCCCATTCCAGGACCCATCCGTGCCCTGAGCCCACTCACAATATTAACATCAGGAAATTCAAATCTAGCTGCACTTTAATATAAAAAAATAGAAACTTGCATACTTTTCCATTGAAGGCTTAGACCATTCTCCTTTTCATTAAATTGATAACAGATAGCTTTGTCATGGAATTACTACTGAGTTTTGACAAGAGCAAGAAATTTTTCTCCAATTACTCTGTCTATTGTCAATTAATTGGCTGACAGTTACCGCTCACCCTCACCAGAGGACCAATCAAACCTAAGCTGGCAGAGAAGTTTCCTTCCCAATAAAACCTAATCCCTTATTTATTTAGTCACAGACTTAAGCTATATTCTGTCTATAGACATGGCCATGTGATTGAGTACTAACCAATAGAACACAAGTGTTGAGGAAATAATTAAAAATAGATGTCCTGGACATGCTCTGGTGTCCTGAACAGCTGAGATGCTGGTGTGTGGACCACGGAAAGCCAAAGGACCCAGATTCAGGGTCTGAAGTTGGAGGAAAAAAATCCAAAGTGAAATAAAGATTTCTTTATGCTTCTTCCTCCTCTCCATTCTGCCTGCCTGCCTTCCTCTCTTTAAAATAAATACACACATTTCCTGCCAACCCAGAAAATATCCCCATAAGGAAAGATGAGAAAGAAAAAAGTATTATTATTGACTAAACATTAAGCCCCAGTGTGATGTACATTACAGATAACTGCTAGAGACGGCAAAATCAGAAAGAAATCTCACCCATATATATATGTGTGTATATACATCTATATACATACATACATACATATTTATATTAACTGTCCTTATCCAAGGGAAAATTAAACTCATCTTTTTTTTTTTTTTTTTTTTTTTTTTAAGAGGGAGGAAGGTATGCAGGGATGAAGGAGGAGAGATTAGGAAGAAGCATTTTTATTTATTTGATCACTTTGGTTGTTCTCTCAGATCTGGGCTGTGACTCTGGGTCTTGTATTACCAAATCTCCAGTTCCTATGCAGTGGTGCTGAATAAAAACTGAACACAAGACCTGAAAAAGGGAAAAAGTTAATTTATTGTCTGCAGAAAATGGTGACAGGGGAGACTGAAGCCTCAAATCCACAGTCTCTCTGAGCAAAAGCAAGCAGGGGTTTCATAGGGCTAGGTCCAGGGACTGAGGCTGTGTTTAAGCGCAGGTCAGCATCTTCTACGCAGATGGTGGCTTATTTGTGTCAGTTCCCAAGGCTTGAAGGTCGCCCAGTTGCTACTTTACAGGTCTGGCTGATGCACATTCTTTCAGGGATAAGTACAGCTCTGGATAGGAAGAATGCTACTTTCAGCTCTTCAAGTTAGCCTCTCAGGAGAGGGGAGGAGGAAGAAGAGATGAAGAAAAGACACATTATGCCAGCCATCTGGGCAGTTGGGGAAGAGCTGCCCATGATGGTCAAATTCAGCGTGGCCTCTGTTACACTGTGGGTTTGCATAGCCTGAGCCCCAGCCACCAGCTCAGCACCTGAGCCAGCAGGGCACGCTCTCCTCTTCAACAAGCAGCCCATCCTACATTGGAGCCAAGAGCCTGGGTTAGAACAGGTGGAGAGGATTCTGTGTTCCTTAAGCTTCACATTTCCAGAAGATGGCTCCAAGAAAGAGGCTCCTGGGATGCAAACCTGGAAGTTTCAAGTTTTCTAGAGGAAACACTGAAGAGAAGGGAGATGAGGAAGTTCTTTTTTTCCTTTTGAAACCAGGAAAAAGTTTAAATTAAAAAAAAAATTTTTTTTTATTTGTGTTTTCATTTGCATGAGCAGAAGTGACTTGTACCTCCTGCAGGACTGGACCATAAAAATGTCTCAAGAGTGAGTCTTCATTTTTTTTTTTTTTCAAAGAGGAAGGAAAGAAGACAGGCAAGCAGCAGGGATGAAAGAAAAGAGAGGAGAAAGAAGCGTTTTATTTATTTGTCCATTTTTTTTTTTATTGGTTTCCCCAGTTTCAGGCTGGGAAATGGGGTCCTTAGGCTGTATGTGGATGATGTTCCAGGTATAGGCTTAATACCTGAACCACCAGGGCCTGTTAGAGTCTCTATATTTTGTGTATATAATAAATATATAAATTTTAAAAAATATATGTGTATATATATACATACATATGAATGAATGAAGTTAAGTAGGCAGACAGGCAGGAAGAGAAAGGAGGAGGAAGCATCTTCATTTTATTTTTTTATTTGTTTTTTTCCCACCGGACCCAGGACTCAAACCCAGGGAGGCAATTCACCTACTTGCTGCTCCTCCAGGGTGCACCAAAATCTCTATATTTTTAATCTTCTGAAACATCTTGTTTCAGAGGCACACAGATGCCTTATTCTTATACCTTCTCATTCAAATACTTTGCATATGGACAAAATTTCAAATAATATGAAAGGAGAGTGCAGTCAACATTCTTAGTGTCCAACCAGATCCTCTTTGCCAGGCCAGCACACTCCTTCCCAGCTGCTGAGTGTTGGCTGCTAAGCCTCACAGCTGCACTCTTCTCCAGAGGATTGCTTCTAGTCACACAGGAGCTGCTTCACTTGTATGATTATGTCAATCAAAGAGGCACCACACAGCCAATGATTGCAAGGGTTTGCCCCAAGCTAGGATCATCACCTTCTGGCAATTTGTGCTCCTTTCAAAGTGGCATAAAGTATGTTGAGATAACATTCTTGCTTAGCTACTTCTGGTTTCCTCACTCTTTTTCCTGGGAACACTCCATCAACCAACCATATGCATGTTATGTCCTATTTCAGGCTCAGTTTCTAGAGAATTTGACCCAAAATTTGACCCAATGAAATGGGTAATGGAAGCAGTGACTCCTTTCCATTTACTTTGGCCTAGTGAGTTTTCTTCCACTAAGATATATCGTGAAACAAAGGAAAAAGGCTGGAATACACACATATGCTATATGAACTGCATGTTTTATAATATTTCTAGACAGGGTGTAGAGGTTCTCTTGTATGCCAGCTGACAAGGGTGTTGTGTTGAGAAGGATTCTGAGCCCTAATGTGAGCTTAATGTGCAAGAGTGCTAAGAGACACGTGGTTTGCTTTAGGTAGGAGTTAAAGATATCCAGCAGAAGGTGGTCAGGGGTCATTTTAGTCCTCAGAGTGGTTGATACGTTCTTAGAAACTTCGTCTCTAAGCAAAATAACATATAATAAAACAGGTCCCCGTATAATACTCCCTTCATTGTCGGCAGGGATTCTGTTTTTCCCCTCAAGAACGTTAAGATAAAAAGACACTGAACAAAACAATGTTCTTTAAGGACCTGCAGTTTTGCTGTTAAAACACATTCTTTTCTTAACAATATGACATTGTAAGTCATTTTTTTGGTGTTATACAATGTGGTAAATTTTTCAATAATTCGGTTTCATAACAAATGTGTATTTGATATTTGAAAAGCACTATGCTGTAGTGGTAGAGAACACAGGCTAAAAGACAAATGGCCTGGGATGAAATCGGGCTCCTCGATTTATAAACTATGTGACCTTGAACAAATTGCTTAACCTTGGTTTCTGAGTCTGTTAAACTGCAATAATAGCAGCTTCCTAATAGAGTTTTTTGTTTTTTGTTTAAAGAAAGGTGCAAGCAGGAGTGAAGGTGAGTAAGGCAATCACTTTTATTTATCAAGTTGTTCATCTTGGATGTTCCTGCCAGCCCAGGACTGAATCCAGGATGATGGGATGTATGCAGACTATGCCCAACTGCCATTCCACCAACAGGTGCCAGGAAAGAATTTTTATTCATTCATTCATTCATTCATTCATTCATTCATTCATTTAAGAAACATGCAGTCAGGAATAAAGGTGAGCAGGCAGGCAAATAGTAAAAGAGAGGCAGAAGAAACATTTCACTTAATTTTCATTTTAGTTGTTCACACTGGTTGTTTGCCCCCTAAACTGGGACTTGAACCCAGGGATATGTGGCCTTGCATTCCTTTGGAGGTGATTGCCCTAACCACTACTTCGCCAGGCCACACCAAGAAATAACTTTTAAAGAAAGTTCTTTTCTTACCCTTAGAAGTTATTTTGAAATTGATTGATTTTATTGAGATATAATTGAAATATAACAATTACATGAATTTCACAAGTACGATATCACAATTCAAAATGTGTGTGTATTGTGAAATGATAATCACAAATCCAGTTAATATCCATTACCTTACATCGTTACAAATTTTTTTCTTATGATAACTTTTAAGGTCTACTCTTTTAGCAACTTTTCAAATACATACTACAGTATTATAAACTACAGTCACTATGAAATATATGATATCACTAAGTTGATTTGTTTGATTCACTATTTTTGACTGCCATTTGAACAATATCTATAAAATAAAAATAGTTTCTAAGTACCTTAATATATGTGAATATATCACTTATGATTGCTTTGGAAGATCAAAAGCATATGATTTAAGATAGATATACTCTGTTCATTTTGTGAACATGTTTACATAGTATAAAAGGGAATTGAAATAATGGTGACAGTGTAAAAATACTATAATATAGTTGGGTTAATGGGATTTCTAAGAGAGAAAAATGAAACTGTAATTCCCAAGAGAAACCAGAAAGAACCGGGAGGCTGCTGTCTTAGACATGGGCTGATGTGGCTATTAGTTTGAGGAGGGAGATACTGAGAGAGTATTGCTCTTACAGTCTCCATTTAGTATTTTTTTAAGCTACAATTTAAATCCCATTATGGTGAATATTTAATTGTAATCCCTCCCCCAAACAGACTCCATTTGCAGTAGCATACCCTAGATAACACCTAATTGCAACATAAATATCATTGAAAGGCAATATTCCTACTTCATTAGCATACTTACTACAAGAATTCCATGATGAAATAATTAAACAAATTTCAAAAAAGACTTAATAGATACATTTATTGTGCTGGAGAGGGTTGTGGACTCAAGAAACTGTCAAAGAAAAAGTCTAGTTCTATGCTCTGTTGTAAAAATATTTCTTCTATAGTCACCATTTATTTTTAAGTGCACCATAATTGATTCAAAAATGAATCTAAGTGCCCTTTTCCTTAACTGGAGATAATCTAAATAGTCTTTTATATTGATTGAGTTAATTATAACAGGACCTGTAAAGTCATAGTAGCTCGTTAAATATTACAAGATGAATGAGTAAATTTAAGTTTAATGTCCTTAACACATGTACAATAAATAGATGCAATTTCCTATACCAAACAAGAAAATAAACTTCATAGTGTTCGTGTTTTTTTGTTTTTCTTTTAAGGGAAAGGTACAGGCAGGAATGAAGGTGAGTAGACAGGTTGGCAGGAAAAGAGAGGAGGAAGAAACATCTTTATTTTGCTTTTTATTTAGTTGTTCACACTGGTTACTTCCCCCTAGGCTTGGGACTCAAATCCAGGGGTATATGGCTTGCTCCTTTGGAGAGGAGGCGATTGACCTAACCACTGCTCCACCAGGGTGTGTCAAACACGATAATCTTAAGAGTTTTGGAGGGCGAGGAAAAATAATTTCCTCTGTCCTTCTAGATCCCTCTACCCTTCTGAGTTCTTGGCTGAGACATCACTGTTTAAAAAAAAAAAAAAAAAAAAGATTCACAGGAGAAAAACAAACAAAAGTGTAATGACATGTATACTTTCTGTATACTTGGGAGGGACCCAGCAAAACTGAATTACTCAACGAAATAGCCTAAGCCACCTCTTTAAATAATATCTTCAACTAAAGACAAAGAGTGTTGTGGGGAAAGGCCAGTCTGGGAGAGTCTCAGGAAAGGTACAGTGAACAAGGGTATGGCTATAATGCACACTTAAGTTGTTACCTTCTCCACTGATAACAGACAAAGTGATTTATCCCCTTCTCTGTAGAAACTCTTACAATGGAGATTTTCCATTATACATGCAAGTATCTCTTACAAAAGGGAAACTTCTACTCAGTTTTCAGAGCTATGTTGGCTAATTCTTTTCAAAACATTATGAAAAGTCTAAAATAATATTTATGATAAGGAGACATATTTTGGCATGGCAGATGTTGCTCCCCTTTAGTGGCATAACGAATAACTCTTGGTGCTCCCAGGTGGAGTAGCAGTTAAGTCAGTCACCTCCGAAAAGCCCAGGTCACATCCTGCTTTCCAATCCTGGGTGTGTGTGTGAGACAACCAGTGTGAACAACTAAATAAATTAAAATTAAATTAAAGTAAAGTAAAATGTTTCTTCCTCCTCTCTCTACCTGCCTGCCTGCCTATTCATCTTACTCCTGCCTGCACCTTTCCTTAAAACAAAACAGCACAGAAAACCAAATAACTCTTGATATGAATAGAGACTCTTAGGGTATGCCCTCTCGACCTAGTGGATAAGGCCAATGGCTGCATCGCAGGGACCCTAGTTCGAGAACCTGGGATAGGGAAACAACCAGATTAACAGCTAAATACAATAAATGTTTCTTCCTTTTCTCTCCTCCTGCCTACCTACCGACTCACCTTCATTTCTGCCTGCACCTTTCCTTTAACACACACACACACACACACACACACACACACACACACACACACACGCACGTACGCACACGAGAAGTGTGCCTTGATGGAATAGTGGCTAGATTAATTGCCTCCGAAGAAGCCAGTTCATATACCCCTGGGTTCGAAACCTGGGTTGTGGGGCAAACAACCAGCATGAACAACTAAAATGAAAATAAAATTAAAGCATTTCTTCCTCCTCTCTCTTCCTGTCTGCCTGCCTACCTGCCTTCATTCCTGCCTGTACCTTTCCTTTAAAAAAAGAAAGTAGACTCTTACATGGAATTTGATACAAAGTACACACTCTTGGAAAATGTTACTTTTCTTTCTTCTCTTCTCTATATTAAAGTATTTTTTTCTTATTAAGCATGACATATACGTATGTATATACATATTACTTTTTTAAGAGATGAAGGAAGGGAAGGGACCGGAAGGAAGGGAGGAAGGAAGAAAGGAACAAAGGAAAAAAGTGGAGGAAACACTCTTATTTATTTGTTTTTATTTATTTTTGGTTATTCTCCCGAGTGAACCAGGTTCTTGGACTTTACATGGTATATGTTCCAGGTGCCTGCTTAGCACCTGAGCCACCAGGGCACACCAAACATGTTATACTTTTGATTTATCCAAAGAAGTGAATTTCAGCAAGCATTGAGCACACATGAGAACCACTCAAGTTGTCCAATCCTCCTGGATGATCCAGTCTGAAGGGAACATAAATTAACTAATGCCCAGGAAAGGCGGGGGCACTAAACTATTGAGTAACGAGCACGGCAATTTTTTTAACCAAGTCTTGGGCAAATTTCAGGCAAAAGATAGGAATTTAAATCCTTTCTCCAGCTCCATTTTAATTCAATTTTAATATTATTCAGCTCGCTGACTGTTTGCAGGAGAGGTAAGACTTTATTTTTGAATTATCTATGTCACTATGATCCTGAATAACAACTGAGCAATCCTGCCTTAGAAGAATGCTGATGACTCACTGTAAAAATCCAGAACTTGCAGTTAGGGTGCGTTAGTTTTTCTTTTTAATAATTCTTATTAGTAATTCACAATCAAAGCTTTGAGTTTCTAAAATATGCTTAATTTAAAAATGTAAACATTTACATTTTATAGAATAGAGAAGAAGACTACTCAAGGGATTTATAACCTCCATTCTTGCAAAAACATGAAAAAATCATTTACCTATTTAAAAGAGCAAAGTGATTAACGACAAGATAAATAGCAAAGGCACAGAAAACAGCAGTTACAGCACATGAGATGTGTTCAGAGAGGGTTCCTGAAGTTGTGAAGGATGGGTCTCCCCAAGTTGTTCAGAACAAGCCTCCCCAAGACAAGCCACTTTGGCATGTGATTTGAAGTTGAGGTCAGTTGAGGCCCTGTAGGCTCATAATAAACTTGTCTCTTTCCCTTAACTATCCAGAAGAATGAAAATTAGGGATCTTACCTAGATTTAGGGTTATTACCAGAAATAAACTTCCTATCTGAACAACCAACCTATATGGCAAGGAAACATCTAATTTTAGAGCATCTGCTCTTTGTCATGAGTCACCCTCTCCTCATCATGTGAACCCCTCCTCTCTTCTTGAAGCCCCAGACCCTATCCCACTCCTTAACTGAGGACATATACCCCCATTTTACCTCACTGCCCTTGGAATCCTCATCTATGTGGATACAACTTATGGACATAATTAAACTATATTTTCTCCTGCTAGTCTGCTTGATGTTGATTTGATTACTCAACCAGCCCAAGAAGAACCCAGAGGGCTAGGGAAATTTCCCTTTCTTCCCAACATGCAAGTTTTTTGTTGTTGTTGTTGTTTTTAAGAGGAAAGAAGCAGGCAGGAAGGAAGAGAGTAAGAAATATGTTTTGTTTCGTTGTTCATGTAGGTTGTTCCCCTGTACAATGGGTTATGAATCTGGGTCCCTCCCAAACATTCTGAGCCATTTTCTCATGCACTCATGCTCCTTTAAAGAATTCTTTCATTTGCATTTATTTTCCTGTTAGTTAAAATTTTTCCAATTTGGTAAAATATGCATAACACAAAATTTACCATCTTAACTATTTTAAAGTATATGACTCAGTAACCTTAAGTCAATTCACCTTGTTGTGAAACCAGTCTCCAGAATGATTTTTATCTTGGAAAACTGAAACTCTATGCCCATTAAACAACTCCTTGATCCGTCTTACCCCCAGCCCCAGGGCAGCAACCATTCTACTTTCTATAAAACTTGACTACTCCATAGGTACTTTGTATAAAAATTGAGTTAATTATTTTGTCTTTTGTGACTCTTATTTCAATTACCATAATCTCCTCAATATTCATCCATGTCATAGCATCTGTCAGAATTTCCTTCCTTTTTAAGACCGAGTAATACTCCCTTCTATGTACACCTCATCCTGTAAATTTATTCATATGAATGACGCTTGGATCCTTCCACCTCATGGTTATGAATGTATAAATATGTTTGTGTTCCTTCTTTCAATTCATTTAGGTGTATAACCAAAGGAGAATTGCTGGGGAAGAGAGGAAATTCCCCCTTTCTCTCTGGATTCTAGCAGGGGTGGGAAAAGCAAATTTAATTACAAACGTTAGGAGGCATCTACATAGAAAAGAGTATTCACTCATTTCTGACCCACCTTTCTCTTCCTGAAAGCAAGAAATAAAAGCCTTCCTGAACCGGGAGGAAAGATGATATTCTTATCAGTCCAGAGAGACACCAGAGGAATCTGCAAACAAACCATCCCAGCTGAAACTCTAAGATGGGTAGAGGTAAATTTTTGCCTCCTTTACAAAAGGGACTGTTCCCCATTCTTAATTGTCTCTCTCCTATTAAATGGCATTAATATTCAAATTTGGAGAGCACTGGTGGGTAACAGTTAGGTCAACTGCCTCTGACTGAGCAAAGTCCACATACATCCCAAGGACCTGGGGGCTGGGAGGAACAGCTAAAATGAACAACTAAATAAAAAATAAATAAAATGCTGCTCTTCCTCTTTCCTGCCTGCCTGCCTTTGTTTACTTTCATTCTGCTTGTACCTTTCAACAGTAAAATGAAATAAAATATTTTAAAAAGTGTTTCTTCCTCCTTTCTCTTCCTGTCTGCTCTACTTTTCCTTAAAAAAAAAAACAAAAACACTCATTTTATAGACAAGGAAAATAAAGCACAAAAATATGAAAAATTTTGCCCAAGGTAACACAACTCCAAACTGTGGTGCAGAGCATTTACTCTGGTAGCCTGCATTCAGATCTTCCCTTACTCATTCAGACTGCCTTTCAAGATAGAGCTTAGAGAGAGAGAGAGCTATAATATGTATTGTTGTCATATTTTCTCTCTCTATTTTCTGCAATCCAGTCACTTCATTCTTATCTACAAATATAAAGTTGTCCTGAATTTTATTAATTTAGTGCTGGTGCCCCAGGCTCTTCCTAAACTCCCTGGCATTTTTCAAATTGTGGATGTTAGTTTCCCATCCTGTATTATGGAGCTATTTCCAAAGGAAAAGGGAGAAGGAAGGCATAGCTGTTGCATTAGGGCAATGTGACAATACTCTTAGGTCTTCTTTCAACTCCAAATATCTGATTTATAGCTTTACAAAGAAAATAGATGCTGATAAACAGAAAATATATGTGAATCATTTACTACAAACAAGTTAATTTATTTTGTAGTTATTTGTCCTGTAATCACATTTCATACAAAAAGAATAAGTGGTACTGAAAAAATCCCCAAGGATTTGATTATCTTTTCTTTTCTTTTTTTCTTTTTTTTTTTTTTTTTGAAGGAAAGGTGCTGGCCGGAATGAAGGTTAGTAGGCAAGTAGGCAAGCAGACAGGAGGAGAGAGGAGGAAGTCACATTTTATTTATTTTATTTTAGTTGTTCATCATCTTGGTTTTTGCCCCTGGCTCTGGGTCCCCGGGCCTTGGGATGTATGTGGATTGCCCTGGCAGGAGGAGATGGACTTATCTGCTAGGCCACCAGAGTGCACCTGATTTTATTTTTCTGATTTGAGATTGTAACTGTTAAAAAAAAATGTGCGTATATTTTTCAGTATATAAATGTATTTATTTACTCAAAAATATATCTGACTTGAAGTTTTTCCTGTGTTCTTTCCCACACTCTGTAAAGACAAATAAGAGCATTTGTGTTTTTTTTATTATCTGAGTTCCACACTGAAAACAGAATTAAAATGTAGAATTTGGTGAAAGTAAAATAATAAATCTATTGAGATTCATAAATTATACAGTTGATGTCCTAAGAAAGACTCAGTAGTTCTGAGAAAATCTTATATCTCTTGATAAAATCAATTTGTTTTGCCTGAGTATTCAAAAAGAAGCTTTTTAATTCCCAATTCTAGTTTTGTATAATTGTATAGTCAATGGTGATAATCATCTTATAGGGGAAGATTTACATGTGTGTGGGAGTTATCTATGATGAGGAGGCTCAACTAGAAATTATAAGTTAAGGGAAATAAAATTCTATTTTTTTAGACTTAAAGTACTAAAGCAATGTATACTGGTTTCGAGTAAGGATATATCACTTAAAAGAAAGACAGACTTTTAGAACTGCAAGACCGAAACTATATTGGATTTATTTTTATAACTAAGAGAGAATGTGTCCATCAAAAGAGGAATTGATTAGCCTTTAAAACAAAGAAAAAAGAAAATCTCTTAAGAGTATGCTGACTGTGTTCATCCAACATTGCTCAGGGGAGCACACTTTCTAGAAAAACCAGAAATTATTATTTTTAATAAAATGTACATAGAAATGAAGGTGAACAGGCAGAAAAAGAAGGAAAATCACTATTTTAATTTAGTTGCACATCTTGATTGTTCTCTCTGGCCCAGGTTGTGAACCTGGGTCTCTGGGATATGTGGACTGGACTCTCAGTGGAAGGCAGCTGACCAAATCACTACTCCCTAGAGCATGCCTTTATTTATTTATTTTTTAAATTTAGTTGTTCATACTAATTGTTTCTCCTTCACCCAGTACTCAAACCCAGAGGTACAAGGCTTGCTCCTTCGGAGGTGTTTGCCCTACTGCTGCTCACCACCAGGATGCGCCAGAAATCACTTTCTCTGTGGCGAATCTAACCAGTTCTGGAAGTGGGGGTATCAGATATCTTACTAGTAACCATTTAATTTAATTCATTCCCTTTGTTCTATTTCTATTTCCGATATCCAACCTGTGTTCGTAATTTTTGTTTTTTGTATAGAGTGTGTACTACATTTATTAACTTGAGTATTCTGGTCTTTAGCAGGTCAATTTAAAAAAAAAAAAAAAAAAAGAACGATGCAGGCAAGAATGAAGAGGAGTAGGCAAGCAAGCAGGAAGAGAGTAAGGAAGCATTTTTATATATTTTAATTAGCTGTTCATCTTGGTTGCTTCCCCAAGGCCGGGACACAAACTTTCGTACTTGGGGGTGTTTGTGAACTGTGTTTGGCCAGATTTGGAGGATCTAACTACTACTCCAAAAAGGCACACAAGCAGGTATATTCTTATAATATATCCAAATAGTTACAAAACCTCAGAAGTTCTGAGACAACCTGAATTCTCACAATAAAATCCATTTGTTTTACCTGAGCGCTCAAAAGGAAATGTTTGTTCCCAATTCTGGATTCGTACAATTGTTCAAAAGACACCCAGGGAATATACACCACCTCCTTTGAACTTGGTTAATGTGAACCCATTTTAAGCAAATCTAATCAGCCGTTAAGCCTTCAAGGGATTAAAGCTATACCCTGCACACACTAGCAAAATAATCAAAGTAAAAAGGCACAAATTACTAGTATCTTCCCCCAAAAGACCTTTGCGTTGTTGAACAGTTTTCTTTCAACCTGTCAACAACACAGTAGAAGCTCATTGCAAGAATCCTTTGAGATATGGTGAGATAAAAATTGTTTAAAAGAGAGTTATGAATGAGGGAAACAAGGAAGATGAAGCAACAGCGTATTTATTTGTTTATTTTAGTGCTGCCCCTATCCATTGCTAACCTGGATCCTTGGGCTGTACATGGTCTGCACTCCAGGTATCTCAGTCATCTAAGCTGCAAGGTCAGCCCAAGATATGGTGAGATAATTTTTATACAATGAATTTCTCTCTTAGAAAAAAAAAGCATTTTTTATTTGTTAATTTACAGAATCTAATTAGTAGGAACACAAATAATTTTGTTCTGCTTTTAAAAAGTATTTATCTTGCAGATGGAATGACCTCTAATGATAAAAAAAAAAAAATCTCTAAATAGCTTTATAAACTAGATGAAGATAGAACTTAATGAGCTATTCTGATTCTTAAAAGCTATTTTCAAAGAAATCAACTGCTTGAAAAACAACTTTCTGAAAATCGGATAAATGTTTTGAAATGAACAGATGAGAAAAATCAAAATCAAACTATTTTGCAATTGCTATGTAGAAATTTTATTTCAACCATATAGAATTATAATCCTAAGAATAATTTAAAAATTTGAATTTTGTATAATAAATCATACTTTGAGTGTGAGAACCTAGAATAGATTTGCAATTTGGAGAAAAGGTAAATTTGTCAGAAGCTACTTGAAAGTGCAATGGCAATTTTAAGTTTAAAAAAAGCAGTAACAATAACTAACATTTAAAATTAATGTTCCATGTCTGTCTCAGAAATTTGATCTTCCCACTAGCTTTCTTTCTTTCTTTTCTTTTCTTTTCTTTCTTTTTTTTTTTTTTTACAGTAAAGACACCTATGGTCTAGAAAGGTTAAGCAATTGCCCAGAGTCCACCAAAAAATGCTGAAAGTTAATTCCCAAAGAAGAGAAACTCCTTTGCTTTCCCTTTCAACCACTACAGTATGTTCTAAAATAGATGCCCACTTTAAAATGCAGCCATTTGAACCTCTGTTTAGCTAGTGTTATACAAAGAGAATTTGGGTAAAAAATTGTTGCCCTAAAGATCAAATGCTATTTTTTTTTTTTTTTTTTTTTTAAAGAAAGGCGCAGACTGGAGGAAAGAGGAGAAGGAAGCATCTTTATTTTATTTAGTTGTTCACACTGGTTGTTTCCCACTGAGACCCAGGATTTGAGCCCAGGTTTATGTGGCCTGTGCTCTTTCACAGGTGGTTGACCTAACCACTACTCCACTAGGGCATCCCGTTTTTTCTTTCTGTTTTTTAAAGGACAGGTGCAGGAAGGAATGAGGGCAAGCAGGCAGGCAGGCAGGAAGAGAGAGGAGGAATATTTTATTCTGTTTTTATTTAGTTGTTCATATTGCTTGTTTACCCTGGGGACGACGTAGGACTCAACTCAATGGTATATGGTCTGTGCTCCTTCAGAGGAGATTGACCCAACCACTGCTCCACCAAGGCATGCCAAAATTTCAACTAAGAATGTGACTACTCTGTGACAACTCTTTATGATTGTTGGTAACTTATTTCAATTCTTTACGTTAAATAGAGCAAGCAACTATTTCTAAAGTAAGTTTGAAATTAAAAATCCCAAATGCATTTGCCTGTCAGTCCTTTAGTTTCCCCTTAACAGCAAAAGTTTCACTAGAGTGTCTGTTCAAAATATATATGCCACAGAATATGAATTCCATGGAATGTTAAACTTTTCAGTCAAGTTTATTTGGGAAATTCTGGGTTAAATGAAAATGCTATACATACATAAAATGTATATAAAATAGAAAATAGTTTTTCCTTATTATATGACTGGCTTATGATAAAAGGAAATAGCTCAGGAATAGCCAGATGGAAGAGATGCACAGGGAGAGGGTTGAGGAAAAGGTTGATGAGCTTCCCCACGCTTCTTGGGGCCCATTATCTCTCCACATCTTCACATGTTCATTCACCAACCCAAAAGTTCTCCAGGCACTACAAGGTTATTTCTTTGTTCACATTTTCTCAGTCTTTAAATTAATAATAGAAATTTTTTAAGAGGGGAACAAACAATCCAATGTTTCCTTGTTTTCTTTTTTTTTCTTCAAGAGAAATGAAGGTAGGCAGGCAGCAGGTAGGAAGGGAGAAGAGGAAGTATTTTATTTATTAAATTGTTCATGTTATTTCTCTCTTAATCTCCCAACCCATGGCCCTGCACTGGCACCCCGAGCCCCAGTCCTTGAATGTTATGTGGACTCTGCTCCAGATATGGGCTTAGTGCTTGAACCACAAGGCATAGCTCATAAACTTATTTATTCATTTTAAATAAGTTCTTCAAAATTTATTTTAAATAAGTTTTTAAAATTTATTTTAAATAAGTGCAGGCAGGAATGAAGGGGAGCAGACAGCCAGGAAGGAAGACAGGGAGAAAGAAGCATTCTATTCATTTTTTAATTTTAATTGTACATCTTGGTTGTTCCCCTCCTGGGTCTCTGGAATGTATGTGAACTGCACTCAGCCGAGGTGGTGGACCTAACCAATTCTCCACCAGGGTGCGCCTCAGTTTGTTTAACTCTGCAATTGTTCTTTCTTTAAATGGACATCTTGGGGTTTATTTGGAGGTCTGCAAATACCCGGGTAGGAGCTGGCCTAGGTCACCCTGGTGGAGTAGTGGTTGGATGCAGTGCACACACATCCCAAGGTCCTAGGTTGTTCAGGGCAGGCAGAAACAATCAAGAGGAATAACTGAAAAAAAATAAAAAGAAAAAGAATTCCTCCTTTCTCTTCTTGCCTGCCACTACTTGCCTTCATTCCAGCTTGCACCTTTCCTTTTTTAAAAAAGAAAGAGAGTGAGGGAGAGAGGGAGAAGAAGGGAAGGGGATAGAGAGAAAGAAAGGAAGAAAGAAAGAGAGGAAGAGAGAAAGAGCTGGCCTAACCAAAAAGTTCTTCTTGGTTAGTAGTTAGAGTGGATGAGTACTAACTCTTCCTCCTCAATCTCCCTACTAGATTACAAGGAAAACAAATTTAGGACATAATGTGAGACATTTAGTAAACAGAAATTTATTATTAATAAAGCATAAAGCAATTAATGTGATCTCAAGAAAATCAAGTTCTTGTTCTTTTAAATGTTCTTATCACTGCATGAAAAACTGATTCAAAGCAGAACTAATACGGGAAAGTTCAATGAAGTTAAACTTGTCAGCATCAGGCAATCAGAGATAGTACCAATGACTGGACTCACATTTAGCACCCCACTGTAGCTCAGGCTAAGGTGCAGGCTAGGAAAGCCGCATACCAGAGCTGGAGGTATGGGGCTGGGGAGGGGTAAACAAATCTTTCAGAGATTGCACATTAAGTACTGTCCCTGAGGTTTCCATAATAGGGCTTGCTAGATATTTATTCCCTGTTTAAAGAATAGTGGGGATTTTCCTAAAATATTTTTTCCAAACCCTAAAGCTTGAATAATACTAATTTCACTAATGTAAGTAAATCAATTAACACTGCCTATACTGAATCATATTGAAGACATTGTAGACATCATTTTGCATCTCACACATTGAGAAACGCTGGAGGATCATATTACATTAGTTACTCTAATTTGCACTTTAGAGCAGTGGGTAGGTGGTAAAAAACTGGGGGTGGGAGGGGTGAAGGGAGGTATCTACATGATAAAACGATGTTGTCAAATGTGGTCCATGAACCAGCTGCATCAGAATCTCCTGCGTTTCCTGTTCAATATGAAATTTCTTGGGCCTACCACAGACCTGCAGAATCAGAGTTTACATTGTTAGCAGAACTCCAAGTGGTTATGATGCACGACAATTCTGAGCATCATTTGTGATGCAGTGAGGGTGATCTGAGACACTCCGATGAGATGCAGGGTCTGTCCAGAAAGAATTTGTGGAGTCATTTGATCAGGACCAGAGAGCAATTTTATTAAAAGCAGTAACAGCGAGTTTAAGCAACCTGCAGGCCGGGAAAGTTACATGAAGGGAATGCACACGTGTGTTTAACCACACACGCTGGCCCCCTCTCACACACAGGCAAGATGGATTCCTGTATATATTTAAGGGGTGGGGGCTTCTTCCTTCTTGGGTGTGTCCACGTTACCTGGAGTGTATAAAATGGTGTGTATATCTAGCAGTGTGTCCCAGACCCAAGTTGCTAAGGTGGGGTGTTTGCTCCTAGAAATCTCAGATTTTGCTAGTTAATTTTCCGCTCATACATCTGCATACTGCCCTATAGATTTTAAGTGTCCCCATATCATTGACATTGAGAAAATAGTATAAATCTTCTGGAAATGGTTTCAGAACTTTTTTTCCTGACCTACTTTTAAGATTTTTGTCTCTGTAAGTCTCCTTTAAAACAAACAAAAAAGGAATGTAATTAAAGTTTATTTTTTTAATGTGGAAAAATTAGTATCTATTTATAGCTAAACCAATGTGATTGAAGAAGGAAACAGAGTTGTCTTTTCTTTATCCCTGGCCCCAGGGGTGATAATCAAATAATTTAATAACTAATATTACCATGGGTACCAATCAACCAAAAGTATAACCTCCAGCATGCAGGACCAGGGAGATGGAAGCTTCCTGTGCCTGTACATATCAGCCCACAAATAATCATCATCTCCATTGCTGGCATACAGTTTTCTGTGTCAAAATAGATACAGTAATAGATACAGGGTCTTCCCCCCTCTTCCCAACCTTTTATGAACTTTTATATCCTGCTGTCTTTATTAGACTCACTCTGTACTGATGGTAGGTTGGTTGGATACAGTGGTGTGCTGGAGGACCTGCTTTATAGGCTCTGGAAAGTGAGTTGCTGGTACATTCAGTAACATCCATTGTTGCTTGAAAGGGATCATTGTGGGAGTGTTTATAAAGTAGTGAAAGCTCCAAATCAGCCTTCCTCCCTGAGCGCATTGTTAAATGCTTCACAGCACACCACTAGAGATTATTCTTTCAGTCTCACTGTTATCACTATATATATGCATATATACTAGATAGAACATAATTTTAGTCATTTTAAAGTGTTCAGCTCAGTGGTATTAGGAACATTCGTATGATCATACAACCATCATCACTACCCATCTCCAGAATGTTTTTTCAAATCATCCCAAAGAGAAACTCTGTATCCATTAAACAATAACTTCCCAGTCCCGGTAACCACAGTTCTATTTTCTGTCTCAGTATGAATTTGCCTCTTTTAGGTGACTCAACAAGTGGAATCATACAATATGCTCTTGTGTTTGACTTATTTCAATGATTTTCCAAGGTGCACTCGTGTAGTAGCTTATTTCATACCTTTTCAAGGTTGAACTATATTCCATTGTGTGATAATGTCACAGTTTGAGACCCTTTGAAAAATGTAGATATCCACGCAACCACCACCACGACCAAGATATAGAATAGTCCCATTATTCTAGACAGTTTCCTCCTTTTCCTGTATAGCTCACATGCCTTAACCCCGACTCAATTACCAATCTGAGGTCTATCAATATAGATTAGCTCTGCTTGATCTATAACTTCAAATCCATACAATTATACAGTATTGTGTTCATTTTTGGTCTGACTTTTTCACTCAGCATATTGTTTTCATCTCAGTAATTCATTCCTTTTATTACTGAGCATCCAGGCTGCTGAGTAATAAAAACTAACAAGAAGCTGAGATCTTATCCTACTCATAAGCTAACAAGTTAGTCTGCTACAGGTTAATGCAAAAGATATAAGACTTTTGGATCGGAGACAAAGTCTTTATCTCTCATTGCACAGTAAGATGAATTTTTATAAGAGGCTGCAGAGATACCTGCCCAATCAAGAGGGAGACATTATCTTGATCATATTGGACAGCAAACAAACTCAGCCTCAGTTCCAGTTGGGTAAACTCTCTCTGTCTTCCAAGGGTATCTGCTATGTAAGCATGCTAGCAAATGTCTGGAGCAAAGGTGCCAGTACTTTGTCCATAGATAAGGAGAAATTCAAGAAAATCATGGGGAGTCAATTCCCAATATGATTTCATCACTATCCACTACGCTTTTCTATTATAAAAATTTTTTAATCCATTCTCTTATTGATGGACATGTGGGTTGTTTGCATTTTGGGCTATGATGAATAAAGTAGATATGAACATTCCTGTACAAATATTATTATGTTTTTATTTCTTGTGAACAATTATCTAAGAGTGTCATTGCTAGGTCATATAGTAAGTATATATTTAGCATTATTTTAAAAAACCTGTTTTCAAAAGTAGTCATAGTATTTTTACTTCTACTACTAATGCATAAGAGTTGCAGGTGCCCTTCTTCCCTGGTAGTAAATATTAACATTTTACCATACTTGCTCTGTTATTATTATTTTTCTTTCTCTGGTTTTCTACCCAGCCCTTGAAAAACATAACACTCCTTTACCCCTAAATATTTCAGTGTGTGTATTTTAGAAACAGGCTTTTTTCTCTATAACCTTAGTGTAATTATTAAATTAACATTTGTTAAAAAAAACCAAAATGTATCCAAATATATGCAGAGATCTAACTGGTTTTATTAAAGCAGTATTCCACCTAGTAAGTAGAAAGGTACTGCAAGGTGTACAGAATGGAAGATTTTTATAGTCTGAAAGAAGGTGGGGAAAGTTATTAGCCAAAGAAAAGAAAAATTATTTCTGGCAAAGTCACCTTTTCTTAGAGCAATATGGGGTGTGTGTGGAGGGGTGTCATATCAAACATTACCTCACTGGTGCTGAGCATGAAACTTCAGATTAATGAGTTTAAATTTCCACTTTGGGAGATGAAATTACAATTAGATTAGGTATTAAATTTTGGTAGGACTTGGCTTGAAGGTCTCCACCTTGAAGCTGTCCTTCCTTCCTTCCTTCCTTCCTTTCTTCTTTCCTGCCTCCCTCCCTTTTTCTTTTTTTTAAACACATGGATGCAATCCAACACTATTACCTAACCTATTCATCTTATTCAGAATTTACCAACTTTGCCCATAGGTCCTTTATACAAAGGAAAATCTGGGATTATATCTTATGTTCCATTATGGTGGCTCTTTAGATTCTTAACTGAGTGCTTTACCTTAGATTTCATTCCCTGTTAGGGACAAATGACTTTGTGACTTGTGTATAAACTCACCCCTTTTAGACAATATGACCTCCATTTTAGTCTTTAGTTTTAATAAAGTAATTAATTACATAAGGTAACACATTCATAGTTCAACATTTGAAAGGCATAATTATTCATAGGGAAAAATCTCCTTTTCACTCATCTTCACTCATTTTCCAGCCTCCCAATCCTTCCTCCCACCAAAGTAGTATTTCCAACTTCATATGTGCCCTTCTGGAGTACTTTATGCACACAGAAGCAAAAACGTCAGGCATTATCTTCCACTCTGTACCTCAACACAAAAGATTACATTTCCTTACAGAAGTAGTAAGATGCTCATAATAAGAAAAAGAGTCTCCTGAATCTACTGACACACAAACCAAGAAAATCTAATCTCCATATTTTGACTTAATTTTATGCGTCAAAGTCTTTCTTCCAAACCAAATTGGTTTCAGATTGACTTTCAGACGAACTACTCCTCACTGCTAGCTTCCCATTCTATTTACTGTAGGGCTACTGTAGGGATTTTTCTACTAAAAAAATCTGGTAATGCTCAGGAGATATTTATAACCTTTTCCCTAATTGGCTGTGGAGGTATTTTTTTTCCCCACCAATCTATTCAGTATTATTTGCTGAACACTAGACAAGGAGTTAGTCATCCTTTAAAGCAATTAGGTAACCTGGCAATGACTAGAAAAGGGATTATTATTAACCAGTTTCCTCTTTCAAATTAAATTGACCTTACCCAGATTAAGAAGTTATTCACTATTTGTCTCTTTACTTTCCTATTTTCCCTATTAGATAATTACTGGGCAGGGACTGTGTCACCGGGATTTCACACAGAAGGGACATTGTAAATGTGTGCTGAGGAAGGATAAACACATTTATCTACCTGGGCGTTTCTAAAAGAATCCAGAAAATCTCTATATTTCTACTCTTGGGCTTGAGTTACTTGAGAGAAAGATTCTAGAGGGCTGAACTGAATACAGATGGATCGTATCCATTTTCCAGAGGATGACCTTGTTTAGGGCTCTGAAAGGGTCTCGAGAGTCAACACCAGTGATCTTGGGTAGATTTATTTTTCTTCTATCCCAGGAATGGCAAAATCTCACAACCCTGAGCACTGAAACCCCAGATGAGTTTTTACAGTTAGTCATGGCATGATTGCTATATTTTCCAAATCCAAATTTAGGATATGTGAACTGAAAAACAAAACCCTCCCCCATGTGAATGTATTTATGTTAAAGTTTACAATAGCATAAAATTATATACAGCTGGCACGCTTCTGGGAGTTGTTTGGAGGTTGGCACAGCCCTGCTGACAGTCCTCTGTCAGAGTGATCTTGTCCGAGTGATCTTGTCCTACAAACTAATTTACTATTAGGACAAAAATGACAATGAGGAGTTAAAAGCACCAGCATGTCATGTTGACCCAGAATATAGCCAAGCTGGTCCCTGAAATCCATTGATGTTTGAATCTGAATGGAGGAATTGGGTGTTCAGCAGAATCAGGGAGGGGTCCATTAGATGACCATGAACCAGAACCTCATTCAGTGCTGTTCCAGCAGCCACTGCCAAAGAAGCACAGAAATGAAACTGTGGGACTGCTTTTTCAGCCTCCAGCTTCCTACAGCTGTCCTCACCTGCTAACATCTTCTCATAACATTTCTCATTTCTTACTTTGATATTTAAAATGCTAAATATACTTGTGCTGGTGGCTGCTTTGTTCTTGAGCAGAGCTCCCAGCCAGATTCGGGTCTGTCTTGAGTGTGACCCCCATAAGTCGCAGTGAACTCTGGATTCATCATCATTTGTAGATTTCATCTGCAAATATTTCAATGTGTTTCTCTAAAAGATAGAAACTCTTTTTTAAAATAATTACAATTCCTTAATAATATCAAATATCTAGTTTCATATTTCTCTGAATATATAGATTATATATAATTTATAGTTTCTTTGAATCGGGATCATTGGGAAGTTTATACATTAGAATTAGTTGATATAGTGGTTAAGATTCTCTTAATCTTAGCACACCTTGGTGGAGTTCAGTCCTCTTCAAGGGAGCACAGGCCACATCCCCCATGGGTTTGAGTTCTGGTTCCAGGCTGAAACCACTAGTGTGAACAATTAAATAAAAATAAAATAAAATGTTTCTTCCTTTTCCTCCCTTTCTGCAAGCCTATTTACCTTCATTCCTGATTATACCTTTCCTTTAATAAAATTCTCTTAATCAGATGCTTGTTTTCCTTCAGACTATTAAAAATACAGCTTTTCATGTTTCATAGAGATGCAGATTGTGTTGATTGCATTGCTGTTGTGTTGTAAATATGATGCTCTGCCCTTAATTTACATTCATTGATAGTTAGATCTAGGCTTGAACAGATTCAGTTTTGAATTCTTTTTGGCAAGACTCTTTTAAAATTTATTTTTCTATTGTAATTATTCTACACATTAAAATATTTTCCTATGTATATGTTCCCCATTTTTTAGATATATTTCAACACACCATGCTCTCCACTAAATCACCAAGTGTTCTTCCCCATTGTCCAGTGGGCTCCACCACCACTTGCCCCCGCCCCTATTCCCTTTTGGTCACCTCGGTTCTGTTGCAAGTGTCCAAGAGTTGGTTATGTTTCATCTGTTCCTTTGTTTTGTCTGTTCACATTCCACCTATGAGTGAGGTCATCTGGTATCTTTCTTTTTTTGACTTGTTTCACTTAGCATCATCCCCTCTAGTTCCATCCATGTTGATTCAAATGACAGGGTTTCAGCTCTTCTAAGGGCTGTGTAGTATTCCATTGTATGTATGTACCACATCTTTATCCATTCATCTGATGTTGGGCACTTAGGTAATTTCCAGTTCTTAGTTATTGTGAATAAGGCAGCAATAAACATGGGGATACATACATCTCTGCGGATGGTGCTTTGTATCTTTTGGGTAGATGCCCAGAAGTGGAATGACAGGATCATATGGGGTTTTTGAGGTCTCTCCAAACTGTTTTCCGTAGGGTTTTGGCAAGACATTTTTTAAGAGTGGAAGAAAGGGAGGGTACAAGGAAGGAAGGAAGGAAGGAAACAAGAAAGGAAAGAAAGGAGAGGAAGAAGAAGCATTTTTATTTATTTAGGTTTTTTTTAAGGATTTGTTTTACTTTATATGCCCATCCCTTAAGTGCTGGACATTTAGACAGTTTTTGTTTTTTCATGTTGTAAATATTGATGTGATCATATTTTTATACATTTTCTCTTAAATTTTTTTTTATATTTAGAGGAAAGAAGCAGGCAGGAACAAAGGCAAGCAGGCCGAGAGAAGGAATTATTCATCCATCCATCTAGTTGTTCATGTTTGTTGTTTCCCCTGGTTCTGAGCTATGAACCTGTGTCCTGGGGCTTTACATGGGCTATACTAGAGCTCTGGACTTAACCACTGAGACACTAGGGCACACCACATTTCTTATACATACGTCTTTATTTATATATCTGATTATTCCTTTAGAATAAACTTCTAGCAATCGAAGCCAAAGGCATAAATAGCTTTGTAGCTTTTTATTGCATATTGAAAATTATCTCCTGAGAAATAGCAATTTATTCATTCCACCAGTGAGCATGCCTGCTTCCCGTCATAGCCTTGCCAGTCTCCAGTGTGTATGTCACATTTTATATAAAATGTAAATTTGACAGGTGAATTAGAAGTATATCTAACTAAATACAGTAGTAAAGTTCAAGGCTTGTTATTTTATCAAATGCATAGAAGTAAGAAAAAGCAATTGCTCACAGATGAGAAACTAAAAAGTTAATCTGTAGAATTTTAAAGTGGAGAATTATTGAATTACTTGGTGGGTTGAACATTTAGTCACTTGTTTTCATGAATGAATGACAATTATAAAATATTTTTTCATGTGTGTGTAATTTATTGTTGTAAAATTTTTGAAGTAAGCTTCAAAAAAGTAAACTTTTGACTATAAATGTTCTATTCTAATTAGAAAATGCTGCTCTAAGTTCCAGGGGTTTGAGATAGAATTTAGAGTCAGAGTTTACAGTTTGCTAGATATATAGGTCTTTGTGCCTTCTCTCCCCGGGGATGAAATTCAACGGGATGGCTATTTTGATACTTTAAATTGAACACTTAGGCTGATTGTTTAGTGCTGAGCTTTGTCAACTGTTAAAACTTTTGAGCATTATCCTCAGGTATACAAATATCAACCTGGGAGTTTCACCTTCTGACTTTCATTGTGGGTTCAAGGATGACTATCTGAATCCAAGCAGAGTCTTTTTCTCACTCTCTAGCTGGGGAAATTGTCAAACGTTACCTGTTCAGCTGTGTGGGTGAGTGGGACAAAGTGACACCAGGTATGAAAAAATATTTGCAGAAACTATAAATATGTGTGGGATTAGTGAGGTGGCAATTTAACTTTTGTAATGATCATATGATTTTGACAAAAAGATTTGTTAAGGAGATTCTTTAACAGTCTGTTTTGGTTTTTTTTTTAGCTTTTTAGGACACAAAGATGGAAAGTTTACAGCTTAAGTCAAACTTTCTTTAGGATTTTTGAAATGGGACTCATAGATGTGTTATTCCAGGAAGTGTTAATGTGTTAAGGTTTGGAATATGGTCAAATATGCATTTGAAAATCAGTTCTTGGACAAGTAATGCAAAATTCCACTTACAGGAGGTATCTAAAGAGTTAAACTAAAAGAAGCAGAAAATTGAATGGTGGCTGCCTGGAGTGGGGGGGATTGGTGAAATGGGGAGCTGACATATTCAACAGGCACAAAGTGACAATTATGCAAAATCAGGAATTTCTACAAATCTGTTCAATAACATAGTGTTTATAGTCAGCTACCTGTTATTGTGCACTTAAAAAATTGTAGAGGGTAGATATATTGTGTTCTACCATCAAAGAAATATAAAAAAAATTTTTTTAAGCAGCATGACCTAAGGAAACTCTTGGAGGTGATGGGTATGTTAATTACCTTGATTATGGTAATGGCATCACAAGTGTCTGCATCTGTCCAGATTGTATACATTAAATATGTGGAGTATTTGTATATCCTTACATCTTAATAAATCTGTCAGAAAAATGCTTGTTTTAAAATTGGTAAAATCCAAATATAATCTGTCCCTCTGAATGGTACTGTACTAATTTCAGTCTCCTGGTTTTGACAATATACTGTGTTGAAATAAAAAGCCAATGCTTAACAGTAGAGGGTTAAATATTATTTTATTTTACTTTTTGTTAATCATCCTTTCAATTATTTCTTTATGCTATTTATATACTCCTCTCTCCTTCTGGTCTTCCTAGGTAACTAATAATTTTCTGACCAGTTATTTGTTTTTACAACTTTATTCATGTTTATATGATTATATACATATATATATATATATATATATATATAGATGTTTACATTTTTGGCTTATTTCCTAACAGTATGATTAGATTATCTATATTTTACTGTAGATTATGTTTCTTACTTGAAAATACATAGGGAAAAATCTCTTCAAATTGACTGAGACAGATGGAACTCAGTTAATGTATTAGGGTTTATTTGACTATTTCCCTTTTGATTATTGTACATTTTCTTCCCATTGTCTTGTTACTCAAATATAGTTATAATAAATATTTTGTAAATACATACTTTGGACTGATACTTCTATGTCTATGGGATAATTTCTCGGTGGATGGTATTTCTAGGTTGAAACAATAAAAATTAAAATAATTTTTAAAGATATTTCCAGAGTTCTTTCCAAAATGCAATATCTTACCTTTTCTATGATAAAATATGAGAATAGACTTTTCCCTGTATCCTTGCCAGCAGAAGGTGTTCTATTAGTTTATAATTGGCATGAACATGATACTTTACCTTTTTCTGACAATCAGTGAGATTAAGCAGGATTGCAAAATTTATGGATCATATGATATATTTTTGGGAGCTACTATTCATAACTGTTGCTCTCTCCCCTTTTTTTAAGAAAAGGTGCAGGCAGGCGGGAAGGTGAAGAGAGGCGATCAGGAAGAAAGAGGAGGAAGAAGCTCTTTATTTTATTAGTTATTCATCTTGATTGCTCCCCCTCAGCCCTAGGATACGAACATGGTCCTTTGAATATATGTGAACTGCACTGGCAGAAGACGCTGATCAAACCGCTACTCCAACAGGAAGCATCTGTTCTTTTTTTCTAGGATTGTTTTTATTTTCTCCATAAGAGTTCCTTGTATATTATAGATATCAATCTCTTATCTTTCATACATATTGCCAATATTTCTCTTAAGCTTTTTTTTTGCCTTTATCTCTATTTATGCATCATTTGCTTTATTACATTTAATATCTTTAAAATTGTGATGTAGGTCCATATTTTTCCTCAATGGCTTTTAAGTTTCCCGTATTTTAAAAGAAAATCTCCCTGACTCTTAAATTACATAACTCCTAAATTAGAACCCCCCACACCTTTTTGTTCTGATGCTTTCGCTATCTTAGTTGTTTTAAACTGCTATAGAGTTGAGCCCCTGGTTATTAAACTGTCTTCCCTTCACTTCGGGCCCGCTCTTCTACAGTCTACGAAGTGGTGCTGGATCTGGGACTGCAGACTACTTTCCTGTTCTGCCAGTGCGAGGCAGAAAAGGGAGACTGAAGAAGAGTCAGCTTGCATTTTCCTGTTTGTTTCTTCGTTACGTTAACGTCATTGGGTCTTTCCCAGAGGCAACTTGGGGCCAGAGCATCATTCCCCTTTGCAGCCTTCCTAACACGGCCTTCTCTAATTTTCCAAACTTTCATTATCCCAGCTCCTTCCCTTTCTTCTCTCAGCTCTAGGAATGATAGATACTTCATGCAGTGTTTCCTCTGTGATGGCTCAACAATTCTTTTTCCCTATTTAGTTTTTTGAGTACTTGGTTAACAATTCTTTACATTCTCTCTATTAACATAGCTGATGTGATTTCTGTTTCCTTTTTGGACCCTGAATGTTGCCATTGAATTTTCAATCTTTCCCTTTAGGTTTTTGGTATCACAAGAGATTTTTTTTTTTTTTTTTTTTTTTTTTAAGAAAAGGTGCAGGCAGGAATGAAGGTGAGTAGGCAGGCAGGAAGAGAGAGGGAGAAACTCTTTACTTCATCCATTTTTTATTAGTTATTTACACTGGTTGTTTTCCCCTGGACCCAGGACTTAAACTAAGGGGTATGTGGCCTGCGCTCCTTTGGAGGCAATTGACCTAACCACTGCTCCATCAGGGTTCACCTTATGATATCTTTCAGTTAGGAATTTCACAGAAGACCATTTCTCCCCTTCTTCCCACCCTTTAAATGGCTGATCACTTGTCCTTATAGAACTTATTGTCAAATCCTTTTTTTTCCATAACGATTTTAAGATGTATTTTAAAAATCATTTATTTTATTTAGTTGTTCTTCCTGGTTGTTACCCTCAGTCCCAGGTCTTGAACCTGGCTCTTTTGAACATATATGGACTATGTCTGGTGGCCTTATCCATTTGGCTACCAGGGCATGCCAAGATACTTTTTGACAAATAGAACTTTATCCAGTCAGACTTATTCATTTATCTTCATGATTTTTCTCCTTTGCATTTATATTTTGAAGTCTTTTAGAACATGTGGAAATCAGAAGAATTTTCATGTGTTTTTTTTTTTTCTGTGATCTTGTTCTAAACTATATTGCCTAATTTAACAGTTCAAATTAAAAAAAAACTGAAACTCACTGTAAGAATGTATTTTGTATGTCGATGAGTATATATTTATGTTTATATAAAATTGAAACAGAAACTTCACAAAATCCTATTTGTAGCAGAGATTTTTAGTACTTGTAGAATCTCCCTTCCATTTCTTAGATCCTATACAGTTAGATAGTCTGAGTTCTGGCCAGAGGGATATAGCAGAAGGACTGCATGCAACTTCCAAGAAAACTCCTTTAGGATTTTGATGATTCTCCACCACATACACCAGACTAGGTCCTTGGACTTTCCATGGTCTGCATCTTAGCAGCCTCAGCCACCTGAGTCACAAGGGTGCGCCAAAATTTTGATAATCTTAAAAGTGAGAAAATAGTCTTACTTTCTCATTTCTCTTGTTTTGAGTCTGGTTGAATGACATTTATGTAAGAATAATATACATATCTTTTCTGTAAAATAAACATTTTCCTCAAATACTTGATCTTTGTTTCTAGTTCTTTGTATATTAGGGAAATTAATACTTTGCCTGTGAAGAGTTGCAATTTTCTCCCCAAATTTGTTATGTCTTTTGGCTTTCCTTTTTTTACTCATGCAGAAGATTTATATAAGTTTAGGAAAAGCCTATAATCAATTTAAAAATGTTTCCACTCCTGCTATTTAGATTTTAAGTCCTAGTAGAAATCCAAAGTTACAAAATAATTCACCCATCCTGTTTTCTGAGACTTTTATGTCATTTGCTTTTAAATTTACATATTTACATGTAATATATGAAATAATGAGCTAATTTTTATCTTTGTTCAAAAAGTTTCTTATTTAAATATTTATGTTATTCATGTGAGAAGTTGACTTTATAATGTACTAAATTGTTTTATTTATTTGTCTATTTCTGGACATTGTATTTTGTTCCATTGGTTTGTCTATTCATACATATAAACCAGGTTTTGAATTATTGAGATTTTATAATATTTCAAATTTTATAGGGCTCTTTTTCAAAAATTTCCTGGCTATTTTTGGTTGTTTAATTATTTTCACCTACACATTTTAACCAGCCTGCTTATATTTAGGGAAAAACTTCTTTTTATATGTTATTAGAATCTCATTCAAATTACCAATTAATTTTGGGAGAATTCTCAAATCTCCTAATATCTTTAATATGTTGAATATTCTAATCTAACGTTTTATTCAGGCTTAGGAATTTCATGTTTTGATTGCTATTGTAAATGGACCTGGGGCTTCTGTTTCCATCCTATTGTCTGTTTACTGTTTGTATTATATGAAGTTTATTGATTTTTGTATGTTCATTTTATATCACCTTGCCCTTTCTGAATTCTCTTATTGTTTGTAGGTGCTTTTCAGTTGCTATTTTTTTCAGGCATAAAATCATATCTGCAAATGGAGATTATTTTACTTTATTATTTCCAGTTCTTATGTGTTGGCTGATTTTATGGTTTCACGGTGGCTGGTGGTACTCCTGGCTCGCAGCTGATCTCCCTCCTTCCTGTATTTCTTCAAAGACTGAATCAGCAGTCTTCCTGGACGACTTGTGTAACCTAATATCCTTCCAAAAAATTCCTTTTAACTTTAAGTTAGAATTGGCTTTCTGTTACTTTATGTAAGAAACCTGAATAAAAGGTTCATTTTGCACAAATAGGGCCCCATAATACATATTCATTAGTAATATGTTTCCATTTACTGCGGCCTTTAGTCGGTGTGCCAAATAATTTGCATATATCATATCGAGTAATTTTTTGAGAATAGACTGTGAATTTCTGTCCCCAGTTATAGTATCAGATTTGAACTCATCCCTTTCAGCTTTCTTCAAAGACTGTGAGGTGTTTTTTTGTGTGTGTGTTAGCAGTAGCCCTGCCAGGTTAATATGTTTTTGCTGTTTTTACTTGCCTTGACATTATAAAATCAAGTTAACTAGATGAATAGGGTTTTAATATTTTTTAGTGGTGACACTCTATTTCCAAAGCAAATGTTAACTGGAAGCCCAGTATAAAAAAGAGAAGCTGCAAAGGTTAGTTAGATTGTGTGGGAGTTAGTTACTTAACCTAGAATTTTGAGATGCTGCTGAGCATAGACAAAAAGAGAGATTATTCAGCTTGTGGTAAAACACAGATACTTCTGGACACAGATCTTGGGGAGTGTTAAGAGTTGAATTGTTATCTCTCTAAAAAAATACGTTGAAGTTCTAACCCCAGAAAATGACTTCAATTGGAAATAGGGTCTTTACAGAAGTAATCAAGTTCATTAAAATGAGGTCATTAGGGTAGTTCCTAACTCAGTGTGGTGACTGTCTTTCTAACAAGAGGAAATGTGGACACAGACATGAACATACACAAAGGGAAGACAGCGAGAAAGTCATCTACAAGCTAAGGCCACCAGAAGCTAGGAGAGATGCATGCAACAGGTAGATTCTCCCTCAGAGCGCTCAGAAGGAAGCAAGCCTGTTAACACGTTGATTTCAGACTTTAGTCTCTTATAACTAAGAACCAATATGTTTCTGTTGTTCCTCACCTACTTTGTGGTACTTTTATGGTAACTACAGAAAATGGATACAGTGCTTTATGTGTCCAGTTGAACAGGGTTTTGGAAGTGGAAGAGCCTATAGATTTTGGAATTCAAGTTTACCATACATAATGTGTTTTGTTTTTTACCATCCCCAGATCCTGGTCTTGATCCTGAGTCCACAACATTCATGGCCTGTACCTCAACTCTGTGTACCACAGAGTGAAACTACATAATGTTTTTCTGGCAAGGGAGAAGGACCTTGATTAGTTATATGTGTGTTCTTTATCAAAGGTCTAGTCTAGGTCAGCTAAGCAGAAAATCTTTGCCATTATTAATCACTTACGAGTTCATCAGCATTGAAATAGTCTTATCTGCATATTTCATGTATGAAACCAGAAATTATAAACTGGTGACCTGTTCATAAGTATTTTGTTTGACTCGCACAGAGTTTTAAAAATAGGGGAAAATGTGTTGCTCAACTATACTTAAATTTCTTAAAAATATTTCTGGATTTCTGGCTTTTAGTTTGAAACTTAGGTTTTCATTTTCTCATGACAAGAGTTGACTGTTGCTGAAGACTGGCTGCTTCCTTCAGGCAGGCTGCAAGCACTTCTATCAGCTACATCTCCACCAAGCCTACCTTGCCACAGGCAAAGCAGCAGAGGTAGCTGGTGCAAAGTGAAAGAGTACTGAAAGGAGTGCCCAGAGGTTGAGGGGATAAGTCAGAATATGGCAGACTTTGAGGCCATCATAAAGACTGACTTTTTTAACCCTTGGAACTTGGGGTTTACATGGTCTGCATCTTAGTCGCCTGAGCCACGGGGGTGCCTCTATTAAGTAATTCTTCATCCAGGTTAGGTCCCCAAGAATTCTACAGTATTGTAGTCTCAAACTTCTCCTTTTCTCAATTTATTCAAATTAATACTGTTCTTTAAATGTGACAGTAGGTCTGATGAACCGTGGTCTACCGAGGAAAGAAAGAGTACCAGCTTAATTAGATGTAACCGGGACGACATCTGGTCAGGGAAGTTAGGGTACTTACACCAACCTTCGACCTCAGATTCTGCACTCTTTACCCGGGTCTTCCGGCGCCCTCCCCCACCACCCGGGGGCGGGGCCTATCGCTCAGTTCCCGCCTCCTCGGCTGCGCGCGGCTGCGGACTGCGCTCACGTGACCTCGGCGCGGCGGGGGAGGGGTCCTGATTTCCGGGCGGCGGAAGGAGACGCGGCCGCGTGAGGACGAGGCGATTTGAAAACACGCTCCGGGAGCTAAGGGCTGAGGCGGGTGGCGCACGCTGTCGCCCCGTGGGCTTCTGCTCGGACGGTCTTCCCCTAGGCCTCCATACCTCGGCCCCGGCCGGACCCTCAGGTAAGTGGCCTTCGCCGGTCGGGTCGGGCCCTCCTGGGACGTGGGACAGCACGCGAGGCTGTCGGCTCCCCCCCACAGTCCGCGGCCCAGCCGGGCGGGACCGGCCGGGGCCGTTCTGCATACCCGGGGTCCTGGCCGCGCGCCCCTGCGGAGCGGGGCCTGGGTGCGGAGGGCGGTTGGCGGGGGCGGGGCGCTGCGTGGGCGCTGGAAGCGCTTCAAGGGACTGGGCGCGTTCGCGCTGTTTCGGGTGTGGAGACTTTTAGGCCAGTGCGTGTTGATCGGGCCCACTTCCCCGACGGTGGCCGGGGCCGCACTCTAAGGCTTACAGGGTCTCCTGATCTGCTGCGCCGAAACGGGGGTGGAGATGGGGGCTAGGGATGAGCCGTAGTCGCCTGATGTGCCCACTGACCGTCCGGGTGTGGAGAGTTTATTAGCTTAGCTGTATGGAACAGCGCGACCGTCGATTCTCTAGTCGCCCATCTCTGGACATTAGCTTTCTGGCAAGTCTGGTACCACGCATTGGCCCCCTCAGAGTTTGGAGGAACTCTTGAGTCGGAGGAGTTGGAAAGGAAATTATCGAAGACCCGAGTGTTGTGTGTTTGCGCCTTGATTTTTTGGGGTGGGGGCGGGTGACGTGGGGGGGCGTAAGTTTCAAATTAGGGAGAGTAATGGGATGGCAGTCAAACTCTCCTCTTTTATTGCAATTCGCAGAGAGGACCTGCAGTAGGAATATGTGTAATTAAAGATCATTGGTGCTCACATGCATAAGAAGTTCGGTGTTCGGAGAACCCCGAGGCTGGTGTGCCTACCTTCCCTGTAAAAGTGACTTCGTCGAACTCTTTGATTTTTTGTGTTAGGAAACATTTTAAGCGAAGTTAGCAACTTGCTTATCGAACTTTTAAAGTTCCTTTCATAAAAATGTTCTCTAAGAAGATGAAAATAATCTTAGCAACTTTAAAAGTCATGGAAGGACCATCAGCTCTTAATTTTCTTAACTGAGGGGAAACAGACCAATGCACTGTGATGAGTGTAATGCGATGTAAGTTTGACAGACTTTGGACACCGATAATTAGTGGCTAAAATACAGCAGCAGGGGTTTGGGGGTGAGGGTGGAGGGCTAATTCGTTCGATTTTTCTGAATGTCTTCTCCCAATTATTTTCATGTCTAGTAGTAACTAGTAATAAAATGTGTAATGTGCTTGCTTATGAAAGCCATTTTTGTGTGAAAGAAGTCAGGTGAATGTTAGGGCCTTCTTTTTAAGTTTTACTGTATTCATGTTTTATATGCGTGTGTGTGTGTGTGTGTGTGTGTGTGTGTGTGTGTGTATATATATATATATATGTATGTATGTATTTTTTCCCCGCTCCGTCAGTCCGGGGTCTTGAATCTGGGACCTTGGTCTTTCTACAGCCTGCATCTTAGCCACCTGAGACACAAGGATGTGCTTTACCCATTTTTTCAGACTGAGATAACTAGACAGAGGTGTGAGTGGAATGAGATCTTGGGATTGGACAATATGAAATAGGCAAGCCGTTTTGCCATCAAGTTTTTCCATTCCCACTTTAATTCCAGTATTTGTAACAAAGAGCTCATTCTCGTGTATAAATCACTCTTAAATGCCTTAGAAATGATTGACAAACCTTTCTGAGCCACATCTTTAAAATGAGTCTAATACCATTTTCCTTACATAGTTTTGTATGAATCGAATGTTAATACACATAATGCATCTAATACTGTGCTTGATATGTACTGGTTTTGAGACTAAGAAAGCAAACTTGGTTTTGCTTTTAGTGTGTATGTATGTATGTGTGTGTATGTGTATATACATTAACAATTTCAGACAGTTCTGAGTGTCTTAGAAATGTGTTCATTAGCTCCTCATTCATCTTCATTATAACTATTTGATGATAAAACTATGTTCCTCTTTTGTAGATTAAAAACTGTGACACTGATTAAATATAGCAGAAAGTGGCAGATTCTGCATAAAAACCTAACCAGTATGGCTCTAGAATCTATTCTTAATCTTTGTAGTTAAATCTACCTCATGGGGCTCTCCTGTAGTAAAACCTTGCATTCATGTGAATTCAGCTATATAGTCTTAGGTGACTGAAAGGTGAGGCTAGGATTACTGAAACTTGAGGTTGGAATTTGAGCTGCTGGTCTTTCACTAATCATAATCACTTTATTAATCTCATAATAATGCAAACCTTCATTTTATTGAAATTTTTGAATCCCCATGTCTAATGTGATTTTTTTAAGTAGCTGAATATAGGAAAATTATACTAGACTGGGAGTTTATTGTAGAGTCCTTAATGTGTACAAAGAAAGGGAAAATTCATTATTTTTGCAGTGTGGAAAAGGCTTCAAGAAGAGCTGAGCTGGTTTCAGGTATAGGAGGTTAAATTTTAGATTGAAGTTGTATTTTGGGAACCTAAAGCTGGAGAGAAAGTTAGGGAAGAGCTGATAATGTTAAAGGCATTTTTATGGTGTATGGGGAGTAAGGAGCACCTGAAAGCTCCTGAGCCATCATGGTCAGGTTTGTGTTGAAAAAGAGAGTTCTCTGGCAACCACATTACAGTATATAAATGTATCAGAGTAGTAATGTTATATACCTTCAATTTACATGATGTTATATGTCAATTAAAAAGAAAAAGCCCTGACAAAGTGAGTACACACTAAGAGACCAGGCAGGAATATGGCTGGAGAAACTGTATGAAGTTTAGGATAGAAATAAAGCAATTTAAGTGTAGTGACCTGTATATGGGTAGAAGATGCAGATCAAAACTTACGTGTAAATGGGAAGATTTAGGTGTACGTTGAAAGAATGAATTGAGCAAAGGGAGGTGCAAGATGACTGGTTTTGCCTGAGTTATTTATTGTGATAGTGCATAGTTGGTCTTGGTTCCTTATCCATGTTACACTATATTTCCTTTTATTTGCTTTTTATTCTTTTTTTAGATACTGTTCCCTGTTTGAAATTTTCCTATTCTGAAATTTTTCTGGTATTCAGAATGCTGGTGTCTTCATTTTTTTCTGTACTCCTACTGTTGGTCTTCACTCTGCTTTCCTTTGTTACGAAATGTCCGTATTGTTGCACATATGAATCTTACTGTTTTAAAGCACCCAGCTTTGGTTTATGAAATTTCCTATTACAGGCTGCATGAAATAATGATGGCTTTCAGACTGTGCCTTGCTAGTAGTTCCACCTGGACTCTAGGGACCAGAAGTTTTCCAGCAGATAATAGGGTATATTTTAGCAGCTGAGAGCTGCCTCCCGAAAGTCACGTGTGCCCTGCACCCTCTCAATAATTTTTTCAAAAGGTTTTCATTTAGCACGCTGTCAAATGCTCTAAAAATGACTTATAAACCTTGACACATCAGTGACAAAACCTGTTGTCCTAATGTTACAGTATCTTGACTAAATTGATTTTTTAATACATTGTAAGGTATTTTCCATTTAATATTTGATTTTTGGCTTAGTCCTATTAGCTTTGATTCTTGATTATCTTTAAAGTGTTAGAGTGATGTAAATTCTGGAAAAAAATCTTTTAAAATAACATTCTTATATTTTTATGTATTGTTTTAAAATTATTTTCATTATAGCACTCAAGAATGACCAAAAAAAGAAAACGCCAAGATGATTTTCAGAAAGTAAAACTAAAAGTTGGTAAAAAGAAGCCCAAGTTAGAAAATGCTACTGTTACAAACTTTAAAACGAAAGCTATCCATCTACCTGAGCAACTCAAAGAAGATGGAACACAGCCAACAAATAATAGAAAACTTAACATAAAGGTAAATAATAAATTTTGTTTTATAAATTAAGATTTTTTAGAATCATCTAGAGTATTATTTCTAGGAAAAGTTCTTAGATCCCTTAGAGTTCATTGATGGTTGAAGTTCATCTGTTACCCAGATGTTGCCAAGTGCATTGTACCCATCGCCTCCAGAATGAGCTGCTGAACAAAATCCAGTGATAGTGCCTTATGTGCTTACTTGATGATTTACTATTTCCTCTGGAAATAATTTTTAATTTTTGTTGTGGTTTTGATGTGATGATTCTTTTTTTTACAATCTGTTTTTATAGCTAATTGAAGTAAGATCCTGTCTCATTTATTTTTGAATCTTTATAGGCAAGAGTTTATTACAGGCTCATAATAAATGTGTGAAGTTAATGAAGTCTGAACAATAGTTTTGCTTAAAAATGTAACAAACAGCTTTAGACTCTTCCTGGTGGAGTAGCAATTTGATCAGCTGCCTCCAGCCAAAGCGCATCCACCTGTAGACCCCAAGAACTCAGGTTCATGTCCAGGGCCAGGGTGTACAACTCAATAAAAATAAAGTGCTTTTTTCTCCTTTCTCCTCCTGTGTGACTGTCTGCTTGTCTTCATCACTACCTGCACTATTTCTTTAAAAAAAAAAAGTATGTATCAGCTTTATTGAGATATAATTTACACATAAGAAGATACATCTATTAAAGTATACGATTCAGTTTTTTTTATTATGTTTACAAAGTAATACTACTCTTGCTATAATCTGATTTTTGAACATTTTTATCACTTCAGAAAGAAATTTTTTCACATTAGAAGTGACTCCCTATTTCTTCCTGCCACTAATCTACTTTCTATCTATATAGATTTGTTTATTCTGAATATTTCCTGCAAATGGAATCTCATAATACATGGTCTTTCACTTAGTATGATGTTGTGTAGTATGTACCAAAACAATACTTTGTTTCTTTGTATTGTAGAACATTATTCTGCTGCATAGTTGTGTCACATATTATCACTCATTAGTAGAACATTTGGTTGTTCCTACTTTTCCACTATGAATAATGCTATTATGAACATTTGTGAACTAGTCTTTGTGAGATGTTTCCAAGTTCTGCTTTTTAAGCTGAAGATTGTTATATCAACAATGTATTTGAATTTGTTGTTTTTTTCTCAAATTGATATTCCACACATAAAATTGTCACATGTTAACATCTGAATATCACACACACACACACACACACACACACACACACACTCACACACACTCTTCCACATAGCTTTTAAGATCATTAAAATAGACAGAAAGGACCTATTAAGTTAAAAGTCTATAAAAGGTACCTGTTGTATGTTTGGTATTTAGTAGGTCTTTAGATAGTGGTGATATTTGCTGTCACTTTAAATGATAGTATGTCTAAGCCTGCTTGATTAATTTCAAAAAGAGAAAATTCTAATTGAAAACTGTTTTAAGTATACATTTATTTTATATGTATGTATTTATGCATACACTTATAAATACATATATATATGCACACACATAATATATACTTTTTAAAGGAAAGGTACAGGCAGGAATGAAGGTGAGTAGGCAGGCATGCAGGAAGAGAGAGGAGGAAAAGCACTTTATTTTTATTTAGTTGTTTACCCCTGGACCTGGGACTTGAACCCAGAGGTATGTGACGTGGGCTCCTTTGGAGGTGATCAACCTAACTGCCACTCTACCAGGGCCTGTCTAAGCTAAAATATTGTAAAGATAAAACTGTTTCTTGTATTAATAAAGTTAGGATTTAGATAATGCTTACTGAAGTAGTTTCCCTGATGACTGTCAGTCTATTAGCATAGTTTATTTGGAAATGAGGTGTATATATCTAAAACTTGTACTTCTAATTTTTATTTATAGGATTTGCTGTCACAGATGCATCACTACAATGCTGGGGTTAAACAAAGTGCTCTTCTTGGACTTAAAGACCTTTTGTCTCAATACCCATTTATAATTGATGCACACCTTTCAAATATATTAAGTGAAGTGACTGCTGTATTTACAGATAAAGATGCTAATGTACGATTAGCAGCAGTTCAACTTCTTCAATTCCTGGCCCCCAAAATACGAGCTGAACAAATTTCTCCATTTTTTCCTTTGGTAAGTGCCCATCTCTCTAGTGCCATGACTCACATTACTGAAGGAATTCAGGAGGATTCTTTAAAAGTTCTGGACATTCTGCTGGAACAGTACCCAGCTCTAATTACTGACCGTAGCAGTATATTGCTTAAGAATTTTGTAGAACTTATTTCTCATCAGCAGCTGTCCAAAGGACTGGTAAATAGAGACAGATCCCAGTCCTGGATACTTTCTGTAAATCCTAATCGGAGACTCACTTCTCAGCAGTGGAGGCTGAAAGTCTTAGTGAGACTCAGTAAATTCCTTCAGGCCTTGGCAGATGGATCCAGTAGGTTGAGAGAAAGTGAAGGACTTCAGGAACAAAAAGAAAATCCCCATGCCACTAGCAACTCCATTTTTATCAACTGGAAGGAACATGCCAACGACCAGCAACACATCCAGGTTTATGAAAATGGGGGTTCACAGCCAAATGTCAGTTCACAGTTCAGGCTACGGTAAGAAGGTTTTCAGTTATGTCCACACTCAGTTTTACTATATTGAATTATAACTGCTGACCATTGATGGCTAATGGTGGGAAGACATGCAGTTGTCTTTAATAGTTTATTTTATATAGTTCCTCATGATTTTATTTACTGATGGGAGGAATCATTTGACAGTATATTAAATTTATTCATTTCTAACAAAGCCTAATGAGAAGTAAAACTTGATAATTTCTTGGCTTTGTCATCTTAGAATTTTATTTTTCTTACTAGTTTTGATCAATGTGTAATTATCAATACATGATGCTTCATGTTTACTAATATTTTGTATTTAAGATTTAAATTAAGCAAGAAATAGTATTTCTAATTGAATTTTTTCATATTTTCCTTATTAGGTACCTGGTTGGAGGACTCAGCACTGTGGATGAAGGCCTGTCATCTACTGAAAACCTGAAAGGATTTATTGAGACAGTAATCCCGTTGCTCATTGAATGCTGGATTGAAGCTGTGCCTCCACAACCAGCTGCTTCCATTGGAGATGGTTTAGAACGAGAACCTCTGCAGGTTATGCAGCAGGTTCTTAATATTATTTCCCTTCTGTGGAAGCTTTCTAAGCAACATGATGAAACTCATAAATTGGTGAGAATTATTGGTATTTTATTTTTTTTGGTAATGCCTTTTATCACAAGTAGGAAGAATCGAAATCAGTTCTTACTGCTAATCAGGTCTGCCTTTTCCCAGAAGATTCCCAGAGTTAAACAGTAACTTTGTATCTTGTACTCAAAACTGCATATTAAAATGGTTTTGAGATATCTATGAAAATTTTTAAAGTGAAATTTATTAATGTACTTGATTTTGTTTGTTTATATTGGGTATAATTCATTTTAGTGTTGCAATGTTTTATTTATGCCAGATTATATAGGAACATATTAGCTTCTGGAGACCTAATTATCGGATTTAAAAAGTTGATTTAAGTTATTTCTTCCAATTGTGCCAAATCGCCAAGTTTGGCATAGATGGACCAGAAAGAAGAGCTGTTTTTACACTGTTTTTAGGGAGAAAACTACTCACAAACTTGCTTGGTGTACAAGTTTTGCTTTCTTGCTGAAGGGTGTAAGATGAAGAAGCATTTTTAAAAGTTACCTTTACTGTAGGTAAACTGTAGTTGTAGGTACAGTGTATATAGCAATTTCTTTCTAGAAAGTTGATAGCGAAGATGTATTTTTAATATGTCTAACTGTTTGAGGAAGAATTAATTCTTTGCATTTTTTTCCAAGTGTTGTATTAAAAGTACGTGTAATAAATAGTGCATTGTGTAAGTAAGAAACAAATTCTCATATAAATTGGTGCTATTAATATGGTAGCGCACTGAGAGGGCAGCTGTAGAGCAGTACTTTAAAGCTTGAAGTGTCTGGTTTATGGGAGAATTCTTTCAAGGATTTTTGACAAGGTAGATATGAATCCTTGAACTTGCTTACATACATGTAAAACTGAGAAGACAATGTTTTTATGTTTTGTTGAATTTTTTTTTTATTTCAAACTGAAGTATATAATGACTTAGTAGGCCCCATAACAATACGAGGGGTGGATTGAAAATGGCATTTTATAATCTTGAAAAACATTATGTAAATTATATTAATTTTTGTTTCTTTTTAAGAATTTGCTTTATTGCTATTAGCCCCTTACCCCCATCTGCAGGAATGTTGTATGAATTCTTTTTTCAAATAGGATGGCATTTTATTGTATAATTTTGAGTCATTTTGTCTTAATATTTATTGCACACATTGACAAGAAATTGATTATGTGGGGTATAGTGGATGATTTTATGAAAGCAGCACTTGTCTTTTGATGATTTGATGTAAGCTAGTGAGAGTAATGCATATAGCTTCCTAGGGAAGTATTTGCTTTCTTGAATGAACCTGACAGGCTAAGATAAAAGGTAAAAGTAATGATATTCGTCATGAACTTTATATAGTGGTACATCCTGCTTTTTTTTTTTCAAAGTAGAGACATAAAAATTCCAAGCATTTTGGTGTTTGAGTACTGATCAGTTTTGTTACTGCTTTAGTAATCTGTAATTAGGTAGAAAGGTAGGATCAAATACAAATTATATATGCTAGTTTTGGACCATCTGCTATTACTAAAAAGAGGCACATCTTGGTGAAGTAGAGGTTTGGCACAGTCTATGTACATCCCATGGTCCCTGGTTCAAGACCTGGGGCCAGGGAGAACAACCATGATGAATAGTAAAATAAAGAGCTTCTTCCTCCTCTCTCTTCCTGCCTACCTTCCTGCCTGCCTGCCTGCCTGCCTGCCTGCCTCTGTTCTTCATTCCTGCCTGCATCTTTCCTTTAAAAAAAGATATACTGACTAAGGAGTTACACAACTGTTTCAATTTTATGGATATTTAAAGTAGTGTGCTTTGTAATTATTATTTGCTATAACATTAGCAGTTCATTGACAGTATACTAAGTTCACAAGATACTGTTTTGCATAGACTGTTTAAGCTATATGGAAATAAAATTGAAACAAACTAAGGGAGGGTTTAATTAAGCTAGGAATAGCATCTAAAAGCATCCACTAGTCAAATTCTCTAATTTGTTAGCAAATTTGTTATTCTGAACTGTAATAATTAGATTAGACCTATTGTCTAAGACACAAAGTATAAATATATTATGTATACACTTGACTTTAAGATGCTGTCACTATTAGTTCCCCCTCTCTTATTTATCTTCACTTGTAGCCTAGTAGTTAAGATACTAGGCGACCTGTAACAGCTCAGACTGAATGCTCAGAGGAATGAAGTGGCATTCCTTGTCCTTAAACTCAAGTCATGTACCACTGAATTATAGATGCTTTCTCAGAAAATCTGTTTTCTATTGATAAGTTGGCATCTAGGTTAGGTGTAGTCTGAGAATCATTGACTGCTTATGTTTAAGTTTTGCTACATTCATTTAGTTTGCTAGCATTTGCTGAACAATTAAGAAATTTTATTTGTGTTTAGATTTTTTCAAAGCTTTTTAAGTAATTTGAAATTTTTGATCTTTGCCTTGAAAAGAAATCATGAAATCTTATTTGTTGTAGTTGAGTACTCATTCTTACTGAGGTTGCTTATGTCTCATATTTTTTCCCATAAGGATATAATTTGTGAATGATCAGTGTAATCATGCATGAGAGATATATCGACATGTATAAATGTGGCTATTTAATTAAAATACAGCTCTTTAGTCACATTAGCCACATTTCAGGTGCTCAGTAGCCACACTTGACTAGTGGCTACTAAAATTGGACAATGCAGCGAGAACTAGTCCATCATTGCAAAAAGGTCCCTTACAGTGTGCCAGGTGGTGCTGGTTAGGCTTTGGAAATAGAGATAAACATGATTGCTGGTACTTGCCCTCACAACACTTGCTTAGTGATGGGGTTGATTGATGGTAAACAAATATATAATGTCAGTACTAGGTAGAAAGTGAAAGTAAAGTACGGTAAAGAGAATGTGCTGAAATGAAGTGAGGGAGAGCTGTTTTATTTTATATTCTTAGATTTAAGAGATGTAAAATTATTATCAACTTTCTACTCAAGTAGTGAAAGAAAGGTGTCAAGAGCGTTGCCTATGCTTTGGTACAAATGTTATAATTACTGCTGGTAGGCAGTTTATTTTTACAAGGAAGAAAGTAGGCAGGAATGAAGTCAGTAGGTAGGCAGGGAGAGGAGAAACAAACATTTATTTAGTTCGTTTTTGGTTGTTCCTTCCCCCTTCTCCCCCTCCCCCCATCCCAGGTTGAGAACTTGGGTCCTTTCCATTACATGGACTTCACTGGAGCGGCATACTTAATACCTGCGCTACCAGGTTGTGCTGGGAGAGTTCACTTTTATTTCTATTGAATTTAAGATCCCTGTTAGAATTATTTTTTTAAAGGAAAGGTGCAGGCAGGCAGGCAGGAAGACAGAGGAAACGTTTTAATTTTATTTTTATTTAGTTATTCACATTGACTGTTTTCACCTGGGCCCAAGGCTTGAACCCAGGAATATGTGACCTTCACTTTTTTAGAGGCTATTGCTGTAATTGCTACTGCACCAGGGTATGCTGCCTCTTAGAATTCTGAGATGTCAAGTATTGTAGGTCAGGAAGAACCAAGACTCTTGTAAAGGATACTAAGGAGCTGTAGGATAACTACCTTAGCAACTCAAGTCCTATATCCCAAGAAATCCCTCAGTCTTGGCAAAATGAAATGATTGATCCTCTCTCTGGATGGGAGGAAATAAGAATATTGTAATCTGGAAATAGACCACGTTTCAAGTAGAGAATATTAAATTTTCATCAGTCTGCTGAAACATTTTAGAGAAGTGCATTGCTTCATCAAAGTGTTAAATACCTTTAATGGAAAATAACAGAATTTTTGGAGAATAGAGTTATGGTATAAATAGAATACTAGGTAGCAAATTTTCTTGTATAGTTTTTAAATATTGCATTAGTGGTTCACATTTAGAATTGTCTTAAATCTTACTCTCTCCCTTTGTCTCTCTCAAATCGTAGGTTAAAATGTAAGTAAAAGTAATTAAGAACTGAAAAGTTATGTGGGTGAAAATTGGGTGCCCTAATAGTTTATTCTGATTTTTTTAATTAGATGCCGTAATAGCTTATTGCGATTTTCAAATTTATTTACATGTAATATGATGAGCTGAAGGTATATTATAATGCAGATTTATAGTTGAATATTGACAAGTTGTGAAATTTTACTTAAAAGTTTTACTGGTTATTCTAAATGACTATTTCTTGTAGCTCTTCTAATCGTTGCTCATTTTAATAGGAGTCATGGCTTCGAAAGAATTATCTTACTGATTTCAAACACCATTTTATGAGTCGTTTTCCATATGCCTTAAAAGAAATTACCAAGCACAGAAGAAAAGAGGCAAATAAAAGGTATGTGATTCTTTCCCACTGTATAGATGTGACAAGCTGTTTAACCTGAAATTATTAGAAAATAGTTAGCCTTAAACTGGAATGTTTTACACCGTGAAGTATTTATATCTAGATTTTTAGGAAAAAATAAATATTGTGGTTAATCTTGAAAAATTACTTTAAACCTTGATACTTATAGATACGTGTTTATAATATATGAGGTGAACTTTTTTGCTAAATTAAGTGTCAAGTATCAAATTATTTAAATACAAATTTAAGAAAATTTGCTGAGGTGAATGGTTTATTTTGGAGAATCACTATGTAATTATTGAATCCTAAGCAAGAGAATGTAAAGTTATCTGGTTCTGCCCTCACTTATACATGAGGAAACTAGTAATAAACCTAATGTCACTATCTTGAAGGAAAAGAGGAAATGGGGAAAAGTTTTCTAAAATCAGTGGAAAGAAAAGGTTATAGATTAAATGATGTTTTTTTTGTTTTTTAATTAATACAAGCCTGGAAACAAAAATGTTCCCTTCAAACAAGCGAGAGAGCAAATAAATATTAAAAAAGGTTAGCTAATACAATTTAGCAAGCAAATACATATTAGAACACCAAGAGTTCTAGCAAATGAATGAACAATTGCAAGGGATCTTAAAGTCTGTCAGAAGGTTCTTAAATTTATTAAAGGGATGAAATATCTAGAGAATCATTGAGGTTCTTTGAACAAGGATCAAAGGATATGCACAGACTTGAAACAGCTGTTACAGGCAAATGAACTTTTCATTTGCTAAGTACTTAGTTTGGTTGCATCCTATGTTTATAAAGTATCATGAGCAGATGAGATGTTTTAAAGCATACACCTTCCTCTCAAGGGATTTCATTCTGGTAAAAGAATTTGTTAAGGTCCAATTAAGAGACTGAACACCAGTGATTTTAATAGACTTCAGTATAAAGAACTGTTAACTAAGTGTTAAAGAATTGAAAAGATAGAAGGGAAGTGTAAGGCATTGTGGAGGTAGCAACTGTAGGAAGTGACTAGAACTGGCTACTATCTCTAGGATTGGGAGAACAAATCAAAGAGGGCAAGAAGCTTGGCAGAAAGGCAATGTGGAACCAAAACTCAGACCTCTGGGAAAAGGTTGGTGCTTAGCTAGTGCAAATGTCTTTAAGATCAGAAGAGGGACTCTGTAAAAGAGGTCTTACTTGCTGGTGCACGTGATTTCTTAGGGCCATGATGATGCTGGTTTTGTGTGACCAAAATAGCAAATTAGAATATATTGGTTACTAGAATAAACTGCCACTGATCTGAAGAAAAGTTGTTGGTTGTACTGGCAGCAAAAGGAAGCAAAAATAGTACTAGGAAGCAAATAGGAGAATGTTCCGTATTCTTCCTACAGTTTTAAGTCTTTTTCTAGTACCCCTTTATTGGTACAGTCTAACAAGATTCCAGCCGCAAAGGAAAAAATTTTGGTTTCGAGAGTCCAAGCCCCAGGATCACAAAGCACAGTATGGAAGGATGGGTTAAAACTGAGAAATAACAGCTCAATAACTGTAGGAGAAGTGAATTTACATGATGTAATACAAGACCATGTGTTTAAGTAGCATTAGAACTATATAGTTAAGTGATACAGGAATTTATAGGAAGAGACATATCCTTAGGCTATTCAGGCAAGGTAATATTAAAGTATTATGATGTTAGAAGATAAAAATAGAGCAAGGAATGAAAAATTATACTCATTGGAGGAGATAACATAAGAAAGCTATAGAATTGGGTAATGGAGATCATGGAACACATCTGGGTCATATCTGGTTTCTGCTATCCAGTAGCCTTGTTGCTGTTAGTCGTTTCTTACCTCAGGTTCATTTATCTTTCAGCCTTGATCCTTTTGGCATGGAAGACCTGGTTGTATCAGAGCTGCGTTGTAAGAAGATTAGATTTTCTGCAGGTGGAAGGGATACAGATTCTAACAGGGAAATACTTTCTTGAGCAAGATGTTATGTGGTCTAGTTAGTGCAAAATGCACCTTGGTTTAGGGCACAGAGTAGCTTTGCAAAGAAGCAAATAATTTTTCATTTGTTGTATAGACTACTAGCTGTTTTTCTTTTGTCATCTGCATCTGTAGTCATCAGGGTGCAACCCTTGATTCTCCTATTCCTAGCATCACCAAACAGCTCTTTGATAAAAATGAATCCCACTTGTGCATCATCCTAGTGATATTTTTAAAATAAAGACTTAACGTGTATCTTTCATCTCGTCTTTTCCCTCACTGTACCTCAATCCATCCTCTTCGTCTTGAACCAGGTCCTTAATATATACACCTATACATTTAAGCAGACTTCAAATTCAGCTCTTTTTCCTAAATGTTCTCCACCATCCCAGTCAGTACCAACATTAACCCCGGTTCTTAAATTTGTCATCTCCTCCCTAGATTGCTGCAGTCACCATATTATTCTTTGTTTATAGTTCCAGACCTGTCATTTTTCCTTGTGCATCAGTAAAATCGTCCATCTGTAGGAAGCTTTCAACCATGTTATTCCTGTAACTGCAGAATTAATTTTAGTATCCTTAGTCTCTGACTCTTTGTAATCTCTTCCATTTTACCTTTCCATACTTGTTTGTCACTCTTGAGACAGTTGTGATGCTTATGTTATCAGATTTCTCTCATTTTCATTCTCAAGTGTTTGTGGTTCCTCACTACTGCTTATGTCTTTGCTCATCTTAATCCTCAATGTACCTTTTCCTTTAAAATTGGTTTGATATGTTTTTATTTTAACTAACTTTGCATACTTCTGAACATGAAACAAATAGGCTCTGATGTTGAATATACCACAGTCTGAAATATTTTCTTAGCATGCGGATTTAGTTTTTGTTAAGATTTTCAATTGAAGTTTTTTCTTTTTTTTTTAAATTTCGAGTGTTTAAAGTAGTGTCTTTTGTTTGGCTAGAATAAATAAACTGATTTTAATACGTGAATGATAAAATTAAGTCATTTTCAGAGCAGTGCTTATCTGGACCAGTCTTCTTATTTCACACATGAAATTATGTCCAGTGCAGATTAGCTTGTTTGGTTTTTTTTTTAAGGGAAGATGCAGGCAGGAATGAAAGTGAGTGAGTAGGCAGGTAGAAAGAGGAGGAAGAAACATTTGTTTTATTTGTTCTTCTTCTTGGCTTTTATCCCTGGCCCTGGGTCTTGAACCTGGATGGGTCCTTGGGATGTATGTGAACTATGTCCAATGGCCTTAAAGCTAGGCCATCAGGTACACCTATTAGTGATTTTTTTTTTTGAAGTCACTGTTAGAAACAGATATCAAGATCTACTGTGACCTTCATCCAAATACAAGTATTCACTTAAAAAAAATCCTCAGTGTGTTGGAGTTTTCACATTTGCTTATCTCCAAGTTAGTTCTGAGATTATTAAACAGTGTTTTGATGTTTCTCTTTTTGTGTGAATAGTCTCTTTGGTATTGAACTGGGCAATCAGAATACACTTAATTCATGTCTTCTTAGCAAACCCGAGTACATAATGAATGGTTTATTTATAATAAAACTAAGGCCTAAACATGCCTATCTTCTTGACAGTTTATTAGTCTTAGAAAGAAAGATTTTTTTGACCCATTGATAGATTATTCTAAGTATTCTGAATGAAACAGGCATGGTAGCAGATGTAACAGTAAATAGTATGTCTTTTTTGTTTTTAGCATCAAGCATTGCACGATTCTCTCCAATAATGTAGATCATCTCTTACTGAATTTAACACTGTCTGATATAATGGTCTCCCTGGCAAATGCCTCAACTTTGCAGAAGGATTCCAATTGGATAGAAATGATAAGAAAATTTGTGACTGAAACTCTTGAAGGTGGCTCTAGGCTAAATAGTAAGCAGCTGAACAGATTGCTTGGGGTATCATGGAGGTTAATGCAAATACAACCAAACAGAGGTAAGTAAGTGTGGCTGCTTTGTCCTTATTAAGAAAGGAGCTCTTATGCATACTATTTATCTTTGAATTGATGACTTTCAGAGATTCCATGTAGTTAAATCAATTACATCCAAGCCATAAAAGGTAGCTAACTTAATTATTAAGGACTGAACACTGAAATTGTTTTGGTTCAGAGCATTCCTTTCTTATGAATAGGTCCACACTTGAAGCAGTTGATAAGATTTCTAGTAGATTACAGAATTGAAGTAAAAGGAAATGAGGATTATTAAGATAGAATGCCATTGAGTCTAATGATGAAATACCTTCTTGGAATCTAGTTTGACTGAAAATTAAGAGCCTTTTCCTTTGATCCATATTATAAAATGAATTCTGTCTGTCTATTCACCTTTGTTTTAGATTGAAATTAGGTTACGTTAAGTCTGATTTTAGTGTGGCTTACTATTTTCATCCAAAAATAACTTTCTTGGTTGGGTCCCATCAACTTCACTCTGCTTTTTTGTTCATCCCTGTTTAGGTTTATTTTTCCTTAGGAAAATTTGTACTATAATCTCTGGTTGGTTTGATTTTATATTAGAGCATTGCTATAGAACTTCACTCTTAGCCATCAGTTTGTGGTTAAAATCTGCTTTGTCCTAGGAACAAAATAAAGTACTTTGTGATATTAGAAGAATTTGGGGACTGGTGAAGAAATCTTTTTGATTCATATATTCAATTTTCTCTCTTTTTAGAGGCTACAGAATCTCTCATCAAGGCAGTTTATACATTGTATCAGCAGAGAGGCCTTCTCCTCCCAATTCGTACTTTGTTACTGAGGTTTTTCAGTAAAATCTATCAAAAAGAAGAATTGCGATCTTGCAGAGTCAGGTAAAATTTTATTTGCCTTTTTTTTTTTTTAATAGACTACTTAGTAACTCAGTGAAGGTTATTTAAGATGGAGAAGTTACTTTTTTTTTTTTTTTAATCTTATTTGGTTGCATTTATGAAAATAAGGTTTGTTTAAATTTACTTCTTTTGTCTTTGAGAATCATACTTTGTTGCTCTTTGGCATTTCTCTCTTAGATGCCGTAGTAAAGTTTTATCCCGTTGGCTGGCTGGTTTGCCATTGCAGCTTGCTCATCTTGGCTCCCGAAACGTTGACCTCTCTACACAGCTTATTGATATCATCCATACTGCTGCAGCTCGTGCAAATAAAGAATTGCTAAAAAGTTTACAAGCTTCTGCTCTCCGAATCTATGGTAAGAGTTTAGTGGTCTATCCTGATTTAGGAAAGATTGCGAAGGAGAGTTCTTTAGCATTCCCTTTCCTTTAAATTATAAATTGGTTATACTGTGGGTAAGTAATGGTTAAATTGCCAGAACAAAACATTAAACAGTGCATATCATTTCAGTAGTATTTCAGTATTTGAAATGCTTAAACTGTGCACCTCAACCCCCTTCTTTTTTTTAAGGAAAGGTGCAGGCAGGCAGGAAGAGAGGAGAATGAAACACTTTATTTATTTTATTTAGTTGTTCATCCTGGTTGATTTCCCCAGGTCCAGGTCTTGAACTGGAGGTATATGGACTACACCTGGGGTATACTAAACTGTTAGGCCAACAGGGTGTGCCTTAAACTGTCTTTTTTAAAGTTTGAGTTGTCACCGACATACACCATTATTTTGCTTTCAGGTGTATGTTACATTGAGTCAATATTTCTATATATTGTGAATTGATCATAATAAGTCTGGTTAATATCTACTTAAATTTTCTTTTAAACTACCTGCTATTCATAAATTCTAAACTGATCAAGTGTCTAGAAAATTTCTTTGAAGCTTTGGTGGCAAATTATTTAAGTGTGTCCTGATGGACTAGTGGTTAGATCAGTCACCTCCAAAGGAGCGTAGGCCACATAAAATTCAAGTCCTAGTTGGGGGTGAGGGGGAAAATTAGTGTGAACAACTTCATAAAAACAATAAAATGCTTCTTTCTCTTCTCTTCCTACCTACTTGCCTTCCTTTCCCCCCTGTACCTTTCCTTAAAAAAATTTTTTTTTCTTTAAATTTATTTAGCCATAGTGAGTATCTTGCATAACTTCCAGATACATCATCTCTAGAACTGACTATTTCATATTTTAAGCAAAATTCAATAAATGTATACTGGGCTATATTATACATAGACTTTATATTACTGAGCTATAGTCACATGCCATAAAGTCTGCTATTTTACAATATACAATTCAATGATTTTTAATGTGTTTCCAAGGTTGTATACTATGTATATACAGAATATTGCTTGCAATCCACCAAGAGAACTTTTATCAGCAGGCTCCTTGCCACCCCTCACCTCTCAAAAGAAAAAGTCCTTTCTTCCTCCAGCTTCTGACAACAAAGCACTTAATAAACTTTTCTCTATGATTTTGTCCATTTTGGACATCTTTTATAAATGGAATTATATAATGTTAGACCTGAGTTTGATTTCTTTTACTTAGTACACTGTTTTTAAGGTTCATCCATAGTCTAGCATATATTATTACTTAATTTCTTTTTATTGCTGAGTACCATTCTTTTTATGGATATACCACTTAGGCGATGAACATTTGATATGTTTCTACCTTTTGTGGATTATATTTTTAAATTTGTTTTTTAATACTGTTCATATATATGTACAAATAAATGGTCTTTTGTTTTAATCTAGGTTGATCCTGTGATAGTTACTGTTGAACAGAAGTGCTTATTTTTTCCTTTTTTTTTTTTGTTTCCAATCTCTTTATCTCTTTACCTCTATTAAAATTCTTATTTCAAACAAGACACTTTGTAGTTAGGAAATTACTACAATGTATAAATAGATATATTTAAATAATGTTAGTGTTTTACTTTAGACAATACTTTAACAAACCATACATATATGATTTATGAGAAAATTTTTTCATGTAATTGATTTATTGGAATTCAATATAATACACTGAAAGTAATCACTTAGTAATTTAATCTTTGGTTTGTATGTCTTTTATAGTTGAATTTAATATGTCTGCCTACTCCACTAGATCCACAAGAAGGCACTGTGGTGGTCCTCCCAGCAGAGTCTCAGCAACTTTTGGTCCAGCTTGTGTATTTTCTACCCAGTCTGCCTGCCGATTTGCTTTCTCGGTTAAGTCGTTGCTGTATTATGGGAAGACTCAGTTCAAATTTGGCTGCTATGCTTATCGGGATACTGCACATGAGGTAGCATGCTCAAGTGAGCTGTATTTTAAGTGTATACTCTTTTCCCCCTACCCCTTTTATTAGTCAGTAGTGAACTACAAGGCTTTTTAAAGCCATCTACTGCTTACTTTTTTTTTTTTGAAGAAAGAGGAGGTGAACCATTTTTATTTAATTTGGTGTGTGTGTATGTGCATGCGTGTTTTAATGATCCATACCCCAGCAGTCTCAGCTTTCTGAGCCACCGGATGTATGTACCCTCATTGCTTTTTTTTTTTATTTTTTATTTTTTTAAGTAACGGTGACTAGAGAGCTAGGCAGGAAGAGAGAGGAGGAAGAGGTGTCTTCATTTTATTTTTTATTTAGTGGTTCACACTGGTTGCTTCCTCCCAGGGATAGCTATGTGGTTTGCTTCTTCAGAGGCAATTGACCTAACTTTGCTCCACCAAATTGACCTAATTTGTGTGCATCATTTGCTTTCTGAATGCAGCAATTAAACTTGCTGATAGTGCTAGGTTAAATTCACTAGAGTGAAACTATTGAAAGTTATTTGTTCAGTGATTTGTATAGATTGAAGTACCACTGAAATGATGAAGATGATGTAAGGATTTGGGCAGTGAGAATACTGTGCTTAAAGACTATTGGTTATGGAATTGTGATACACACTTTCATGGAGTTCAGAATTTAATGTAATTAGTAAAATTAATAAGCTGTGGACAAAGAATCAGTTGAAACATCTGTGCATGTGTGTTTGTGTATAGTAATAGACATAACATAAAACTTGACAATTTTACCAATTTTAGGTGTACATTTCAGTGGCATTGAGTATTCTCACATTGTTGTATATAGCCAGCTCCACTGTCTCCAGAACTTTTTCATCATTCTAAAGAGAAACACTACTCACTGAACAGTAACACCTCCCTCAGCCCTCTCTTTCCTTGCCCCCTCTACCTGTCCCTGGTAGCCACTATTTATTTTTGGTACCTAATATAAGTGGAATTTCATACAGTATTTCTTCTTGTGGCTCTTGCTTATTTCATTCAGCACTATTCTTTAAGGTTTATCCATATTGTAGCATGTATCAATTTCTGTGTAAGGATGCATAATATTCATTGTATGTATATAGTACATTTTGTTTATCCATTTGTTCATGGCCATTTTGTTTTTTTCTACCTTTTAAGCTGTATTGAATAGCATTGCTATACACATCAGTGTACAAATAATTTGTTTCAGTCTTCACTTTTCTTTTGACTATATACCCAGAATTCGGAATTACTGAATCATGTAGTAATTCTCTTGTTTAATATTTTGAGGAACCACTATGGTGTTTTCTGCAGTGGTTGTACCATTTTACTCTGAAAAGTTTTATAGCTCTCTGTAATATTATGAGTGGTCAAAGTATCATTGGACACCTGTCTGTATCACCAGGCATGATATTTTAGTATTCAGTAATATTACAGCTTGTGTCTCATGGATAGGGTCTGATAATGGTTTCAGGCAGAAATTGAAATGTAGGTTATAGTAGAAAAGTTTAAAGACTAGCTTCCTGTGGCTTCTTGTACAGGTCTTTTATCCTAGGTAAGGAGTAGTTCATTAGTAGCCTTTCTTTAGCTTTCTTTTGCTAGTTCTTTCATACCAGTGTAGGACTTCATAACTGAAGGTATGTTTCTTCTGTGTGCATGTGCATTTGAGAGAGATGGTTTAAACATTTATTAGTTTCCCGTATTTTTCATTCTTAGAAATTAAGAAAATCTTGCTCTTTGGTGTAAGCAGACAAAATTATTTCACTTTCTGTAAAATAAGTGGTTTTATATTAACTGTCAGTAGAGGGCACTGTACACCTTTCTTATAACTGAGGGTACCTGTTTTAACATTCAGTTAAAACTACCCTTTGGATACTTTGAAGTTGATTTTCTTTGGAAACTAATATCTGTCAGTATGCTTAATAACTTTTGTCATGGATATTTTCTAAAGTCTTGACCTTTTAGGTTTTTTGGTTGAGATTGGTGATTAGTGTTGAAAGCATACTAATTTACAACTAATAATAATTGGGATTCATAAAATTAAAATAATAGGGATTAATTAAAAGCAAATTGTTACTGTTAAAAGTCCATCAGATTAAGTTGTTTTTTTTTAGTGTTTACATAGCCTATGTCTCTCTATAGTCTTCCCTATAGATACATTTTTTAAAAAGGATAGACATTAGGACTTTTCAACTTTCTCAAGTCAGTAGCATTATCTTTGTATCACTTTCCTAGGTTTAAAATTTAAGAATAAATGTTTAGTTCTTTCAGCTTTGTTTGGGTTATTTCATATCTTTGGAGTTTTTCCTACGAAATACCCCTTTTCTCTTTTATCATGGTTGTAAACTAGCCAACTTTTTCATTATGTCCTGCCTATACTTTCATGATAGTCTTGCTTCTCAATCCCATCTATCATGGGCACTGTTGCTAAATTAGTTTTCCTGAAATGTTCCTTTGTTTCTGGTTTTTATTTATTGCATTAATTGGACCTTGAGATCAAATTCAGGTTTTGTAGTTCTTTGCCTTGTTAATGTTTTTCAGAGGATATGTCTAAGAGAATGATATCAACAAAGAATATGTTCCATGTACAAAAAACATGATAGTTAAAAACTTCATTTTCTTTTAAAATGTATACTTAGAAGTTGCTGCCCCTACTTTTTAACTTTTTTTTAACAACTCATTTGTAATTTGAGTTTAATTTTTTTCCCTATATCATTTTATGTGTGATGTTTCTCTTCAATGTTTAACCTCTCTGCCCCTAGTTTATTTGTGGCCGGATTGGTGAAATTAAAACAAATATGGAGAGATCATCTACAATGTTAGATAAAAATCTCTGAGAAGAGTGCATTTGTTTTGACTAAGAAGTTTGAGTTGGGTTATAAACAGGGAGAATACGTATGTTGTAAAGTTTGCCAGGAATAGTTTGAGTTTACTCCTTTTCTCCCAGCATAATTTATTAGTAATAGCCACTCATTTTATTGTCAGAAAATGTTCTGACTTGGATGGTATATGTAGCTATCATAGGTTGAAAGACACAGTGATACATTTTCTTACCTTTTGTTCAAAATAGTTTCTTTAATGAATTTACTACCCCTATTAGCCACTGGATGGCACAATTGACTTATTTTCTCTGGGTTCAAGAAGATACTTGTTTTTTAACCACCATTTTGTGCTTCTTTCCCATTAAGCGTCTTTTTTTTTTTTTTTTTTTTTAAATAATAATATTTTGGCTTGCATTATTCCCTCCATAGCACTTTGCTTTTTGTGGGAATGATATTTAGAAGGGCGTCTCCATTATTTTAACGTCCCCAAATTTAATATTAATAGATACAATGATTTTATTGGTAAACAAATATTCAGGTTCTAGTAGTTGGATTAGAAACTCCTAAATTTGACATTTATTCAGATGCCTGTGATAAAATTTGTAGTCTCAGCTTATTGGATCTGATCATTATCAGATATTATCATTATATCCATAGTTGTTCTCTTCCTTGAAGGAAATTTAAGAGTTTCTGGAGCAGAGCTCAGTTCAGAAACAGGTGATCCTTACTTAATGAGAAGCTGCTTTACATACAGCTACTCCCTTGAGGCCCCTATTAATATTTTAGCTACACTGTTGTAAAGTAGACTAGTTATAGCTTTGCAAAGTATAGGAACATAGTTATCTAGGGTGCTTTTAAGTGGATGTAATCTTTGCCTAATTAAGAATTTTTTGCTTAGGAAGCTAGCATATGTTTAAACTTAATTCATTCAAGTAAGTAGGCTAAGGTTTTATAAAAGTCAAATAGGAAATACCTAACAACCGAACCTAGTACCAAGGAGCAAAACTTGACTCCTTAGAATCTGATTTTCAAATGGATAGTTTTTAAGTTATACCATGTATGTGAACCAATGATGCTTTTAAATGAAACTTTACATAAATATAAATATATTGGAAGTTACAGTTTTCATATTATGGTACTTGAGGCCTTATATATAAGACGAAAGCAATATGGGTTTTATTTAAATTAAATGAGTTAAATCAAACTTTTCAGTTTTCAATAAAATAACATAGTTATATACTGTGCTGCTATTCCTGAATCTTCAAGTTGATCATTTCTGGTGATAAGTTTTCCCATTGTTTATTATAGATCATCATTTTCTGGATGGAAGAATTCAGTTAAAGACTGGTTGATGAGTGATGTGGACTATTTCAGCTTCTTATTTTCAACACTTACAGGTAACTACATGCACCTGCAAGAAAGGAAAGACACTAGCCTAAAGATTTTCTTAAGATTTGCTGTTTCGTCTGGTTACAAGTTTTGAACATGATAATCTGTTTAGTTTGGAATAATTTTTATTGATTGAAAAATGGCAGTCTTTGAAGGAAGATTTGTACCCTACATTTTCAGATTCTTGTGGCAGTGGGTGGAGTGTATTGTTTATCTTAAATCTCTTGTAATAGAATTACTAAAATTTTGAGAATTGTTTGAATGTCATTAATTTTTTCTTTAATATTCTCAACGTTATTCTTATCTTTGTTTATGGTGAATTGTACATACTTGACTCAAATAGCCAGAGAAAGCCTCACTGTTTAATTTAGAAACTCCATGAACAGAATATCCATTTTGATAGGCTATCATATTTAGATTAGCTGTTCCTTTTACTTTCAAGGCAAAATGAGTAAAACGAGTTTAGAAATATAAGTTAGAGATATAGTATATTGCTGTTTTAAATGATTGCAGTATTTCAGCATTTCTGTTTCTTGTACTTGGATAATGAAGATGAAATTCTTTAAATTTTTTGAACTCTTGAAATTAGGAGACTTAATATGTTAAATCATATTCTAAAAAGAATGTGTTAAGTCAGATTCTGATAATGAGCTGAATCTTGTTTAGTGGTCTAGTACACCCTAGGTAAAGTTTGCATATATCCCAAGGTCCCTGGTTCAAGACCGGGGGCCGGCGGGGGGTCAACCAAGATGAACAACTAAATGACATAAGGATCTTCTTTTTCCTTTCTCTTCCTGCTTGTCTGTTTCTGCTCACTTTCATTCTTGCCTTTACTTTTCCTTTAACACACACACACACACACACACACACACACACACACAGTCTATGTAGATATGTACATGTTTATTTGATATTTTTAGATGTACGCATTTGAGGTGGAAGTGGGGAAGACTTTATGTTTAATAGTAGTACCAGTCAGAAATTTTAGTGGTTTTTCAAAGGAACAGATGAAGCAAAACCAATCCTTGTACACTTGCAACAGAACTGATATTACCAGTATGGAATGGTGGGGTGGGGCAGGGCAAATGGTAGCTGAGCCCACTGGACACTGGTGAAGAACACTTGATGATTTGGTGGAGGGCATGGTGTGCTGACATAAGCTAAGGAATGGGGAACCTATACATAGGAAGTTATTTTAATGTATAGAATAATTACTACAATAAAAAACATTTTTTAAAAGTTTCAATGGTTTTAGAGAGTTCACTGGAAATCGGTAGTGTCATGTGCAATTTGCTGTTGCTTGAAGAAGAGTTTAAATGGAAGAAGGTACATGTCATTTATTTTTAAAAATATAAAAAAGTCACTTGTTTTATGATCTGTTTTTAAAAATTTGCTTTCTTTGTTTTCAAATTAGGATTTTCAAAAGAGGAGTTGACTTGGCTTCAGAGCCTTCGAGGAGTTCCTCATGTCATACAGACACCACTTTCCCCTGTGCTTCTTTACCTTACAGACTTGGATCAATTTTTACACCATTGGGATGTAACAGAGGTAAGACTGAATTTTGAAAGAATCATATAAATATTAAAATTCAGTTCATATAATAGGAGTTACTGAATATTAACATTTTCCTTGTATGAAATGTTCTTAGAGATAGAGAGTAGTGTAGAAAATGATCCCTGTTCTGAAAGTGCTTAAGATCCTAAGTCAGAGATGTGTATTTCTAAAAGAGGAATTTTTTAAAACTATCCCACGAGAACAGAATAAGTTAGCAGTTTGAATGATACAAATTTATTTTCTTTTATCTAGCATAGGATATATCCTAGTAGAAAGAATTCATAGAAAAGAAAGGATTTGTCTTAAGTATTGAAGGATGAATATGACTTAAATAGGAGTTGGCATTCTTAAAGGTTCTCCCCCATCTCTAACCTGGTTGTTGGGCTTTACGTGATCTGTATCTTAGCCACCTCAGGTATTTTTTTATTTCTTTTTATAGACTTAATTTTTGTTTCTTTTTCTTTTTTAACATGAAGGAGAAAGGAAAAAGAGGAAGAACCATTTTTATTTAGTCAGTTGTTTATTTTGGTCCCCGCCTCCCACCCCAGGGTCGTGAACCCAATTCTGCATCCTAGACAGCCCAGCTGCCTGAGCTACAAGGGCAAGCCCCTTAATTAAAATTTTAAGTTGTTTAAATAATAAATCTAAATTAATTACTAATGTTTTATTTGTGTTTATAAAGTTTTATTGAGGTAGCATTGATTTTTATCATTATATAAGTTTCGGGTGTGTAAAGCATTGCATTCAGCATCTGTATACTAGATCTGGTGACTACCTAAAGTGCTTTCCATGAATCACCATACAGTTGCCTCCTTTACTCATTATATTCACCCACCCCCTTTTCTTCTGATAACCATCATTTTTTCATGTAAGAGGTTTTTGTTAGTTCATTTGCTTTGTTTCTTTACATTCTGTATATGAGTGAAATAATACAGTGTTTGTCTGACTTAGCATGCTGCTCTCAAGTTTGTTGTCACAAATGGCAAGAGTTTATTCACCTTTTTTTTTTTTTAATAACTGACTAGTATTCCATTGTGTATATCCATTCATTCATCAGTGAATACTTAGGTTGTTTCCTTACCTTGAGTATTGTGAGTAGTGCAACAATGAACATAGGTGTGTGTATATCATTTCAAATTGCTATTTGTAATGTTCTTTGGATAAATACCCAGAAATGGAATAGGTGGAGTATCTTTATTTCTATTCTTTGATTTTTGAGGAAAACTATATTGTTTTTCATAGTGATTGTACGCAGATACATTACTGCTAACAGTGTACAAGGGCTCCCTTTTCTTTACGTGCTTGCCAACATTTGTTTTTTTTTCAAGTGGAAGGAAAGGAAGAGAGGAGGAAGCATTTTTATTGTTTTCATTTGCTTCATTTTCATGTTGTTTATCATCTATTCCAGGCCTTGTCCCTGTCCAGTCCCCCTTGCCCTCCTTATGAACCTGGGTCCTTGGGTTTTTGCACAGTCCACACGTGAGCCACGAGAGCGTGCTGTTCCTTGTGTTTTTGTTAATAGCCATTTTATAGGTATCTGGTGATATCTCTGGTTATTCACATATTTAAAATACATGATGATGGAAATATTTTCTTGTGCCTGTTGGCCATCTGTATGTTCTTTCATGAAATAACTATTCAGATTCTGTGAGAATTTTTTAATCAGGTTGCTTTTTTGTTACTTTGAATTGTGAGTTCTTCATATATTTTCAATATTAATCTCTTGTTGGATGTGTGATTGGCAGTTGCCTTCTCCCATTTAGTAGGTTGCTTTTTAGTTTTTTATGGTTTCTTTTGTTCAGAAGGTCTTTAGTTTAATGTTCCATTTGTTTATTATTGCTTTTGTTTCTTTTGCTGTTTGAATCAAATACACAGAGATATCATTAAGGTAATGTTGAACTTAAAGTAGCGTGATACCTTCATAAGGTTGCTTTGACTATACAGGATCTTTTGTGGTTTCATACACATTTTTAGGATTTTCTACTTCTGGGAAAACACTGTTAGGATTTTGATAGGGATTTCGTTTTTTGCTTTTAAGTTAAAGGGTTATTTAAACTACTAATTTTTCCCATCCATGTGGGTATGGATTATCTTTCCATTTCTTTCTTCGGTTTTTTTCAATAATTTATTACAGTTTACAGTACATATGTAAGTTTTTTTTACTTCACTGATTAATTATTAGAAATTTCATTCTTATGCTATTGTAAATGAAATGGTTTCTTAATTTTCCTGATAGTTTGTTTTTGCATATAGAAATTCAACAGATTTTTGTATATGCAACTTTATTATTTCCAGTAGGCTTTTTAATTGAGTCTTTAGTGTTGTCTATCTATAATATGTCATCTGAACATAATGGTAGTTTTGCTTTATCCTTTCCATTTTAGATTCCTTTTACTTCTTTTTCCTGCCTGCTTGTTCTGACTAGTACTTCCAATACTATGTTGATTAATAATGGGGAGACGTTCTGTCTTGTTTCTGATCTTGGAAGAGAGGTTTTTTTTTTAATCATAAATGGATCTTCAATTTTGTCATATTGCTTTTTCTACATTTATTTGAGATAATCATAGGATTTTCTTCCTTCATTTTGCTGATGATTTATCATATTGATGGATTTTTATATGCTAAACCATCTTTGAATTCCTAAAATCAATCCTACTGGATCATGGTGCATGATCCTTTAAATTTGTTGAATTTGGTTTCCTAATATTTTATTGAGTTTTGCATCTTCATCAGAGATAATTGACATGTATTTTTCTTTTTTTGTGGTGTTCTTGTCTTGTTTTGGTATCAGGATTTTCATAAAATGAGTTAGGAAGTGTTTATCCTTGTCAGTGTTTTGGAAGAGCTTGAGAAGGGTAGGTATTCAATCTTTTTGAGCTCGTTGTAGAATTCACCACTGAAGCTGTCTAGTCCTGGACTTCTGTTTTTTGGAAAGTTTTAACTAAGGTTTGTTATCCTTTATATTTCTCTAGTATTCTTTTGTATTTCTATAGTAGTTGTATTTCTCATTCATTTCTGTTTTGAGTTTCTTAGTGGCTAAAGGTTTATTTAGTTTTATTTTCTCAAACCAACTCTTAGTTTCATTAATCTTTTGTATTTTTGGTCTCATTCATTTCTTTTTACTTTGATTTTCTGTTTCTTCCTTCTACTGACTTTGGCGTTTCTTTTTCTAGTCCTTTAGTTGTGAAGTGAGGTTGTTTGATGACTTTTTGTTTTTGTTTTCAGATAAGCCTCTATTGCTATAAACTTCCTTCTTACTACTGCTTTTGCTTTATCCCAAAGATATTGATATTGTAGTATTTTCATTTTCATGTGTCTGCAGGTGATTTTTTGATTTCTCTGATGATTTTTTTCATTGATCCAATAGTTCAGTAGAATATTATTTCATCTTCATTTACATATTTGTGATTTTTGCAACTTCTTGTGATTGATTTATAACATTTTATCGTTTGGTCAGTAAAGATGTCTGACATGATTTCAGTCTTAAACTTACTGAGACTTGTTTTGTGGGTCTCCTTGCATGTTCCATGGGAACTTGAGAAAAAGGTGTGTTCTGCTGTTCATGAGTGGAATGTTCATCTATTAAATCCATTTGATGTGTCATTTGAGATTGATGTTTCCTTATTTTTCTGACTGGAAGATCTATTTTACCATTATTGTGTTACTCTCAGTTTCTCCCTTTAGGTCTGTCAATAATTGCTTTATGTATTTTTTGTGTTCCTATGTTGGGTGCATATATATTAATAACTGTTCTTTTTGATGGAGTGACTCTTACCATTATGTTCATTTTTTGTTTTTAGTAATTTTAATTTTAGTATTTTTAGTTTTTGTCTTTTTAGTTATTTTCCTCCCCAGTTCTATGTCTTGAACCCGGTTCCTTGGACTTTACATGGTCTACACCTTAGTCTCCTGGCCACATGAATGCACCCAGTCATTGTCTTAATGTAGATTTAATTTGTAGAGTTTTATCAGTGTTCTTTTTGCTTCCAACTGTGTTGTTGTTTTTCAGCTCTTCACTTTCAGTCCGTGTGATTCATTACCACTGATGTGAGTCTTTCGTGTGTAGCATGTAGATTAGTTCTTGTTTTTTAAATCCATTTGGCCACTCCATGGTTTTGATTGGAGAATTTAACCTGTTTACATTTGAGGTGATTGTTGCTAAGTATTTATTTATTGCTATTTACTAAGAGGTTTTGCTCTGGTTAACCATGCGGTTCAGATAAAACATGCTATGTATATAATACTGTTTGAGTTGAAAGCTATTTACATTTGCACGTATTGTAAAAATTTACATTTTTTTGTCTTTTAAAGAGGTGGCAGGCAGGCAGGAAGAAAGGAGGAAGAAACATTTAGTTATTTTATTTAGTTGTTCATCTTGGTTGTTTCCCTGGCCTCGGGTCTTGAACAGGGTACTTTGGAATATATGTGGAATGCACCACAGTGGACTAAACTGCTAGGCCTCCAGCGTGTACTGAAGCATTTTTATTTTATTTTTGTTTAGTTATTCATCTTGGGTGTTCCCCCCGGCCCCAGAACACGAACCTGTGTCCTTGGGCCGTATGTGGACTATGTCCGGCCACAGGAGGCAGACCCAACAGCTGCTGTGCCAGGGCACGCCAGAAATGTGCATCTGTATTCTCTCATGCTTTCGGTTTTTATATCTCATTTAGCATGCTTTGTATTTTATACAACTGTGATTAATTACTATAATTTTAGCTCATTTTATTTACAACTTTTGTTTTTTAATCTTTATACTTACATGTAATTGATCATGTATCTTTACTATGAATTTACCTTTTTTGGTGAGATTTTCTACTCATATACATTTTTTTGTTAAGAGGAAATAAAGAAGGAAGAGGAGGAAGCAGCAATTTTATTTGTTCATTTTGGTTCCCCCACCGGACCTGTGTTTCCAAACTTAGGTCCTTGAGCTGTATATGATCTGTGCTCCCGCTGCTGACTTAGCGCCTGAGCCAGCATGTTGCACCTCTTTCATATGTTTTTTCCTGTTACCTAGTGCCATTTCTTTTTAGTTGAGAGAAACGCCTTTATTTTTGTCAGATAAAAAGTTCATGGTTGGAAGGCTTTTCTTTTCTGCACTGAGGATGTCATAGAGCGCTCTTCTGGCCTGCAGCTTGCATAATCTGCCTATGCGTGTCACAAGTTGTCTTGATACGCTAAGATTTTCTCTTTTTCATTGACTTATCTTTTTAATTATAATGTGTGTTGGTGTGAATTTCTTTGGGTTCCTTGTATTTAGAACTGTCTAGACTTTCTGTACCTGGATATCTATTTCCTTTTCCAATTTAGGAAAGTTTTTGAGCATTATTTCCTCAAATAATCTGTCTGGCCCTTTCTTCTCCTAGGATCCCTGTTTCAGTGACTATATTGTCCCAGATTTCCCTTAGAGTGTCTTTGCTTTTTGAAATTCTCTCTTCATTTTGCTATTCTGTCTGGGTGAATTCTGTCCCTTTTTTTTTTTTTCAGCTCACTGTCCTCTCTGCTTTCTGTCTGCTCTTGAACCCCTTCAGTTGTGTATTTTAGTTCCATTCTTTGTATTCTTTAGCTCTGAAACTCCTTTTTATTTCATAACATTTTTCTGTGTTCAAGTTCTCACTGTATTTATCCATTCTTTTCTGGAGTTTGGTGAGCATCTTTATAACACTACTGCCATGGGTTATTTAACAATGGGAATGTGTTCTGAGAATTGCATCAATAGGTGATTTTATTGTGTGTATGTCAAAAGCTACACAAAAGTAGATAATATAATCTACTAACAATTAGGTGACATGTAGGGACCACCATTGTACATGTGGTTCTTTGACTGACACATTATGTGGTGCACGGCTGTACATTGAAGTCAGGCTAATTTGCTTAATTCTATTCTTTTAAGTTCTTTTTCTTCTGGGGTTTTGTGATTTTATTTGGGAGATGCTTCCTTGTCTCTTCATTTTGTCTGATTCTTGGTGTTTTCTTCTGTGTGTTAGGCAAAACTTTTACTTCTGGTCTTGAAGTGTTGACCTTGTGCTTCTTATGTCCTGTGGGGCACGGGAACGTAGTCTCAACCGGCCACCAGAGCTAGGCACTTAAGTTGCTTTATGTCCCTATATGGGCTGCCAGTGCTCACCTGCTCTGACTGGCATTGTGGGTGGGGCTGTTAGCTTGGCCTGGCTGTTTTGCAGCATGGTTGGTAGATGGAATTATCCGTCCTGCCAGGCTGAGGTACACTGTTTTGGAGTAGTGCTGTTTCAGACTCCTACATTATGGTCGTTACTCTAGCGGTCTACAGAGTTTACTCAGTGACTGTAGTAGGGTGGAAGGAAGGTTCCAGAATACTCTTACTAGTTTTTCCAGCCCTTGTGATTTTTATAAAAGTTTTCTGCCTCTTTGTAGTTGCTGTAAGAATGATTAGTGACATTTCTTTACCTCTGGGTTCTCCTTAGGCCAGTGTGCTGGGTCTTGAGTTGAGCAAGTTTGCACATAGGGCCTTTAAGGACAAGTTCTCTATTCCCTACAGCTCTTTGATTCTCCTGGCAAATTCTGGTGGCCACAATGCTGGGTACTCCAGGAGGCGCGTCTCCTCTGCGCAGGATCAGGTCGTTGGGCTACATAACGCAGGCAACATTGCCAGCCTTTGATCCCTGCAAAAAGCTATCTTACCTGCCTTATTTCTTTTGACTTTGAAGTGCCAAACCCAGATGGGGATTTCTTCCCTGAACAAGAGTATATCTCTGTCTCTTACCAGTCTCAGTGCTGTCCCTCTATCCTTTGTTGTAGAAACTCTGTCCTCTGAGTTTTCAGGTCCCCTGTTGAGGAAATTCTATACATAGTTGTAGCTTTGTTGCTTTTGTGGGAGAGGTTGAGTTTAGGTTCTGCGACATCTTGGGTTGTTGAGATTCTGACGTGTTTTAAGTTTTAATTATGGAGTACCCTGGTGGAGTATTGATCATTTGTTATTTGTCTCTGAAGGAGCACAGGCCACATACCCCTAGGTTCCTCTCATGAGTTGGGGTGGGGTGGAATCCACCAGTGTGAACAACTAAATAAAAAATAAAATGTTTCTCTTCCTCTCTCTGCCTGCCTGCCTGCCTACTTGCCTTCATTCTTGCCTGCACCTTTACTTTTGAAAAAAACCCAAAAAACTTCTATGTTACAAACACATAAATAAATATACAGAAACATCCACAACAGTAATACTAAGGATTTGAGTACTAAGGAACTCTAAAACATTTCTGTATTAATTTTTTCTTCAGTATTTTTCCTTGCTTTGAAAGGTGCTTGCCAAGTAGCAATGAAGATATATAATCCCAAAGTTTTACTCTTTTTGCAAATTCTGAGGTAATTTTCTTTTAACTAATTTTTAAAAAATAATTCAGAAGGCCTCTGGCAAGGACACCGACTTACTTTTTCTTTATAATCCTTAAGTGTTAAGTTAAAAGGCCTGTTTTTTACTTCATTGTGCATTGTGTTTTCTGTAAGGTAGATTTGACTGTGAAAGTACTCCTGTTTTGTTACTATACTAGTTGATTTTATTCAGTTTATTCTTTCTCTTCTGAAAATCTCTTAGGTTATACCTTTTGTAAATAATCACTACATTTCTCTAATGACTTTGACTTTGATCTCAATACTTATACTAATGACTTTTTATGATAATGATTTCATTGTTGATAGTGCCTCATACTGTGTTGCTATGTATGTTCAAATATATTGGATTTTAAAAGTAAAAAAGATATAGTGAATTCAGTAACCAACTTAATTTTTTAATATCTGAAATTTTTTCTTTTTCCATAGTAAATGAAGAGAGTTAAAAAAAGTAGATTGAAACTAAGGCTTTGAATTAGATTGGGCATTTGGGTTTACCCCAACAACTAGTGGTTGTTATTTTAAAGGACAGACTATTTCTAATGTATTTAAACCACTCTGATATATTGGAGAAAGCAGTTTGTGGGGACTAGTGGGCTCCAAATCCCAGTCATAGATTTGTCATTGTCTAATTTGGTAGTTTAACACATGTAATCTTTTAATTTTAATTTTAATTTTTCATAAGCACATTATCTGTGTAAGCCAAGATGATATTGTCATGAAAATGTGATCAGCTATATTTCTGAGGCGAACATTTGGCAGGGAGACATACATTAAACTTCAAGGTTGTTGCTGTCTTTGCGATGTGAAGACATGAATTAGGAAAAAATGGTCAGTTTCATTTTTTCATTTTTTAGGTGAAAATTTCAGTTTTCTTTTATATAAGCTGCTATATTTAAATTTGCCTTTTCATGGGAAGATATTTGAAATACAGATTTTGACATCCTTAGTAATAAAAATTAGTTTTTCTAATTTCATTTGAACAAGTTATTTTTAAGATGGGATTGCTCAGTTGTTTAGAGTCTTAATTGCCTAGGCCAAAATGATTTTTTGAAAATCAGACATTTTGAGTAGGTTCTGTTCACAAAGTACAGTTCACAAGAACTAAAGGATTCATTGTTACAGTGTCTTCTTACATTTCCTCTGAATCACCCATTATCCCTTTCCTGGTTTTTTGTTTGTTTTTAAAGGAAAGATGCAGGCAGGCATGCAGAAGCATTTAGTTGTTCATCCTGATTGTTCCCATCCCTAGGCTTCAGGTCACAAACCCAGGCCCTTAGAATGTATGTGAACTGCATTGGCAGAAGCAGTGGACTTAACTATAAACCACCAGAGTGTGTGTCTTCCCCAGCTTTTTTTTTTTTTTTTTTTTTTGATTTATTTTTATTGTGGTATTATTCTACGCATTAAAATAATTTCCTATGTATCATTTCCGCATTTCTTAGATATGTTTCAGCCCACCATGCCCTCCACCAAATCAAGTATTCTTCCTCATTGTCCAGTGTGTCCCCACCTTTTAAATTTGTTCTGGAGGTATCTTCTGTCTTCTCAAATTGGTAATCTATCCTTGTTTTTCTCCTTTCATAGAAAAAATATTACACTGATCTGGACCTTGCAGTTTTCACTTAATATTTTTGTGATTGTTCCTACTGGGCACTTAAGTATGGCTTTTGGTGGAAACAGAAGTTAACGTGGAGCAATTACAAAGAGAATCTCTAGACTAAGATACCTTCCAAATGAAGAAATTCCCTTTCTAGAGCTAATGAAAAGTTTTAAGGTTAATGTTAACTGGCATTTATAAAATACTGAATGTTGCAAAGCATATTTTTTAATAGGAATATGCTCTGAAGACACATTAGAATCTCCTTTAATGAATAGGATATCTTCAGTATTTTCAAACCCCCTGTGTCCCTTTATGCTTTCCTTTAGAGTAAAACTATCTTAAATTTTATTTCTGATACTCTTCTTTAATTTACAATTACATAGTGTATGTATAGTTAGATTAATGAATGTAACTTAAACTTTGTTGTTTAGTTTTGCATGCTGTTCAACTTAGAAGTAACATTTTTCAGTAATTTGCTGTATTCATTCAGTATTCTCGTTAATATAGAAGCAGTAGTCCATTCTTTTTCGTTGCTATGTAGTATTTTACAATAGTAAGAACATAATTGATTCAATTTTCATAGTTTGAGTATTTTTAGCATTTCATGTTATCTCCCCTTTTGGCATATTAGCTATATACCTCTTTGCATTCTGTTTTTTAGTGTTTGCTTTTTAACTTAGCACATCCTACATTCAAAATTGCACCACTATAATATAATGTGAATGATATATGAGGTTATTTGTTTTTCTGTTTGTAATGTAATGTCTTTTTTTTAGATATTTATTTTTCCTACATGTTTTTAATAGTCTTTTTTTTTTTTCAGCTGTGCGATTATGATTTTGTGTTTTTTTTCTTTTGTGTTTTTCTTAGCTTGATATTTGTTGAGTGCTGGGGGAAAACATTAGCCATTATTCCTTTAAAAAATGTTTTGGCTACTTTGGGACTCCAATTATATATGCATATTGTGGCATTTGATAAATTCTGTAGGCCTTTGAGACTTGCAGGGTTTTTTAAAAATTTTATTTTCCTCTTTTTCAGAAAGTATGTTATAGCTTCATGGTTTTTTTTTTTTTCCCTGCAGTGTCTAATCTGCTCTGAAATCCATCCAGGGAATTTTTTAAATTAAGACTTTTTTCAGAGTAGTTTTATTTTCAAAAGAAAATGAAAGGAACAGATTTCTGTAGCCCCCACCCCCCAGCTGCAAATGAATAGCCTCCATCATATCACCTTCCTCCACCAGAGTGCTACATTTGTAACAGTGAACAAATCTATGCCAATAGTAAGCATCCAGAGTTCATAGTTTGTATATGGTTCACCCTTGGTGTTGTGTCATATGGAGTAGTTTCACTGCCTTAAAGATCCTCTGTTCTCCATCTATTCCTTCCTTCTACATTCTGAACATTCCTTTCCCACCCTGGCAACAATCACTCATCATTTTATTCTTTCCTTAGTTTTTTGCTTTTTCAGAATGTCTTGTATTGGAGACTTACCGTATTATTTAACCTTTTTAAAATAGTTTTTCATTTAAAAATATGCATTAAAGTTTCCTCCATGTCTTTCCGTGACTTGATCATTTTGTTTTTTTAGCACTGAATAATATTCCATTGTCAGTTTATTTATCCATTCACCTACTGAACGACATCTTGTTTGTTTCCAAGATTTGGCATTTATGACTAAAGCTGCTGTAAATTTCCATGTGTAGGTTTTTGTTTGACCATAAGCTTTCAACTGCTTTGGGTGAATGCCAGGAAGAGCCACTGGAGAATTCTTTTATTATGCATGTTTGATTTTGTAAGAAACCACTAAACTGTCTTTCAAAGTGGCTGTACCATTTTTCATTTCCACCAGCAATGAATGAGAGTTTCTGTTGTTCCGTGTCCTTGCCAATATTTGATATTACCAGTATTCTGCATTTTGACCATTCCAGTAAGTATATAATGGTATTTCATTGTTGTTTTACTTTGCATTTCCCTGATAACATGATACGGAATATCTTTTCATACATTGATTTACCACATGTCTCTGGCACATTTTTAATTGGGTTGGGATAATAGTTATCATCAGATGTTTTATCAGATATTTCTTTCGTAAATATTTTCTTATAGTCTGGATTCCCCCCCCCCCCCTTTTTTTTTCTTTTCTAAAGATGAAGGAAGACAGACAAATGCAGGCAGACAGGGAGAAGAGGAAGAAGCATCTTTATTTGTTCATCTTTGATTGCTCCTTCAACCTGCAAGTGAGGAACCCAGGTCCTTGCACTTTACGTGGTCTGTGCCCTAGCGGCCAGTGTAGTGCTTGAGCCACCAGGGGACACCTGTGCCTTGTTTTTAACACTCTGACATTATCTTTTGCAGAGCAGAAAATTTTAATGTTAACAAAGTGCAGCTTATTAATAATTTCTTTCATACATGGTGCCTTTGGTGTTGTATCTAAAAAGTCATTGCATTCTCAAGGTCATGTACTTTTTCCACCTATGTTATCTTCTGAGAGTTCTGTATTTCTGCATTTTACATTTAGGTCCGTGATTCATTTTGAATTATTTTTTGTGAAGGGTATAAGGCTTGTGTCCAGATTCATTTTTTTGCATGCGGCTGTCCATTTGTTGTTAAAACCCCATATTTTATAAGTGCTATCTTTGCTCTGTCATCGAGTAGTTGACTTTGTGGGTCTCTTTCTGAACTCTGTTTTGTCCCACTGACCTATTTATTTTTTCACCAGTATCAGATTGTCTTGATTACCATAGCTTTATAGTATCTTTCAGAGTTGTATAGTATGAGTTCTTCAGCTTTGTTCCTCTTCAGTATTGTGTTGACTATTCTGTTTTGCCGCTCTCTATGAGTCCAGAATCTGTTGCTATCCAGAAAACAACTTCCTGAAATTTTTTCGTTGCATTTTCAGTTGATTTATAGATCAAGTTGGGGGAAAAACTGCCATCTTACTACTTGAGTTTTCTGTGAATATGGACTCTGTCTTATTTGATTTCTTTCATCAGTTTTGTAGTTTCATATAAATATTTACATATTTTGTTAGATTTATAACTAGATATTTCATTTGGGGGATACAAATATATAAATGCTGTGTTTTTAATTTTAAATTCATACTTGTTCATTGTGGTATATAAGAAAGTGATTGACCTTTGTGTAATAACATTATATAAATCAACTTTGCTATAATTATCTTTTAGTTCCAGGACTTATTTTGTCATTTGTTTCAGGTTTTCTATAGATAAGCATGTCATCTGTCAATAAAGACCTGCCAATTAATTTTAAATTTTAGATTTTTGCTTTTTTTAAAGGAAAAGGTACAGGCAAGAATGAAGATGAATAGGCAGGGAGGCAGGCAGGAAGAGCAAGGAGGAAGCATTTTATTTCAATTTAATTGTTCACGCTTGTTATTCCCCCCCCCATCTGGGACTTGGACCCAGAGGTATTGGGGTATGCGACCTGTATCCTTTGGAGGCGACTGACCTACCTGCAACTTCACCAGTGTGTGCCAGAGAATGTATTTTTTATTGCATGAACTTTTTTTTTTGCAGATCTGTGGGGGGGGTTTTTTGTTTATATTAATTTTTTTTTAATTACTTGAATATCTTTATCATAGTTTTTTTAAAGTTCTTGTCTGCTAATTCTGTCATTCCTTTTTGGTTTTTCCACTGGTTATATAGCATTTTTTGTGCTTCTTAGCATGGCCAGTAGTTGATGAATGGATATTGGACAACAGAAATTTTACATGGTAGATATTGTTAACTTTTTAAAAGGTGTTTATTTTGTTATGGTTGGCAGTCAAATTGCTAAGAGGGTGTTTGTATTTGTAACAATAAAATAAAATTTAAAAATTATCCAAGAAATGTGGACTGCAAAGCCTATAAAGTATTTACTGTTTGACCTGTATAAAAACGTTTACTAACCCCTGCCCAAGGGCTAATTTATCTCTACTTTAACATGTTCTCCTAGTATCTTCTGAATCATCTGGGTATTTTATGTAGATACTCTATGCTGACTTCTTAGAACTGATACATCTCTGCCCTCTTTTGAGCTTTGGGAATTATTTTGCTCGCAACAACTCTTGCCTTTTTACTTTACCCTCATGAATTTTCACCTTGTGCCTGCACAGCATCGTATTTTAGCAACATACCTAAGGAGATTTCAGCGCTCTCTCAAGTAAGAGATTAGAATTGGGCTTTGTCAAATGGCCTTTTTTGGAGGACAGAGAATCCTGCCAACCGTTTGATCATCTTGTAGGGCTAAATTGAGAAAAGTGATTCAGAGAAGTCTAATCTACCCTTGACCCTCATTTCTCAAATTCTTCAGCCAAAAAGCAGGCAGAGAGACTTTTTCAAAGCTATTGACCTCTGTACCTCTCAGTGCTAGGGAAGCAATGATCAGGTAAAGTTCCTGACCTGAAATTGGGTTGGGTCTTCAGTGGCCCTGCAGTCTCCCATTGTAGAACCTTGAGGAGGTATATACCCTTAATAATGGTACAGGGAGAAAACACACACACACACACACACACACACACACACACACACACACACACACACACACACAC